>VZTJ01001275.1:860804-943431 GCA_013397795.1 Orthonyx spaldingii
CCCGCTGCTGCTGCACGGCCCCCCCGGCGGCCGCGGGGCCGGGGGCCGCGGGGTCGGGGTCCCCCCCCGCGGCGGCGACTTCGCCTACGCGCACCTCGCCTGGCTCATCTACTCCATCGCCTTCACGCCCAAGGCGGCGTTGATCCTGGGCACCTCCATCCTGGAGCTGATCGAGCTGCGCCTGCCGCTGGGCACCACCGGCTTCCGCATCACGCTGGCGCTCTCGGCGCCGCTGCTGTACTGCCTGCTGCGGGCCATCGGCACCGAGGGCGCCGGGCAGCTGCTCCTGCCGCCGCAGCCGCCGCCGCAGCACCGCGCCGCCGCCGCCTTCCTCGCCACCTGCCTCGACCTGCTCGACAGCTTCTCGCTGCTGGAGCTGGTGCTGCAGCCCGGGCGGCCGGCGCCGCTGCCCGCCCCGCTGCGCTACCTGCTCATCGCCGTCTACTTCCTCTGCCTGGCCTCGCCGGTGCTGTGGCTGTACGAGCTGAGCGCCGCCCGCCCGCCCGGCGCCGCCCGCCTGGCCCTGCACCTCCTGCTGCCCGCCGGGCTGCTGGACGCGCCGCTGCTGGCGCTGCGCTGCCTCCTGCTCCTGCGCTACCAGCAGCCGCTCTCGCTCTTCATGCTGAAGAACCTCTTCTTCCTCACCTGCCGCGGGCTGGAGGCGCTGGAGACCTGCTGCCTCCTCCGCCCCGCCGCCGCCCCACCGCCCGCCAAGTACGGCCCGGCCGCCGCCGCCCCCGCCGCCGCCCCGCTGGCCCACGGGCTCTCCGACGTGGACGTGGGGCCGCACGGGTACGTGAACGCCTTGGCGGTCACCGCCCAGGGCTGAGCCCCGCTGGCCGCCCCCGGAGGGGCTCCCGCCGCCTCCGGGCCCGCTCCCGGCAGAGACTCGCTCTCTGCGTTCTGCTCAGGTTCCCTCCGCCGTGGCCGAGCAGGGGAAGGGGACGTGGGCTTCCCTGTCAGACTCCCGCTCCCCTCCTCCCTTCCTCACGGACAGATCCAGCAGCGGAAGCTCCGCACAAACCCGACTACCTGCAGGAGCCTACGGATGACGCTTGTCTCCAGAAAACGCACCTGCCCTTCACGACAAGACTTCTTCTAGTGCTTCTGCCTCTCCACTGCCTGGAGGGCTCCACTCTTCCCCTCCCTCCCAGGACATTCTGTTGCTTTGTAACCGTACAGGTTTAGTTTTTCCTTTTCGTCCTAAACAGGGACCTAAGAACTCCTGCTGACCACAATAACGAGATGCGAGAGGGGCCTGACCAGCAGACGTTGCCTCCAGGTATGGGAAGGACAGAAGGAGCATGCTTTGGTTTCCCTGGGTCTTGCAAAGCTGCCACCTCTGTTTCCCAGGCCTTTGCACACCAGCTAAGGAACCTCGGGAAGCACGCTGGCCACCTGGTCACTTCAAGCCCATGAGCCACCTTCTCCTAGCCAAAATGTCTACCTCTGTGCTTCAACCTTTTGCATCTTACATTGACTTCACATGCTAAAGAAACCAATCCAGCATGGACATAAACCAGGGCTCAGGCCCCATTTCATAACCACCAAGACATTTATTTTTGGTGAGAACAGGGTTTACAGCAGCCTACTGCTGGCATCCCCAGCTGCTGGGGCTCTCATTTCTCTGTGAATATGCATGTTTACGGGATCAGCGTTGGTTTTCTTTTTACAAAGAGTGTAGGGTCTTCCTTTACCTAGCCAGAAAGGCTGGAAAATTTCCTCCAGCCCCCTTCCACGCCTGCTTGAGAAAGCAGAGATGGGGCTAAGCCTGCAAAGTGCCCCCTCTCAGAGAGCAGAGCAGAGGATGCTGGCACTGCTTGGGGCAGGCTCCATGCTCAGTGAACTTCACTCTTCAGCACAGAAAGCAAGGTGCTGCAGGAGCCCTCGAGGCAGAGGGGCCCCCGAGCTCTGGTGAAAGCCCATGTATCAGCATCCTGTCCTCTGTGTGCATGTGGTTTAGGGTAGGTGGGGAAAAATTGTTAGTAACCTCTCATAGGAACACAGTTTTCTTTGGTTTTAAGCTCCATGAATGTTCGGTGGGGTTAAGGCCTGCTCTTCTGCCTGGCTGCCGCTGCTCCTGAAACCAGCCCCGTGCAAGCAGGAGCACAGAGGCCACGTTCGGAGGAAGGACTTGGCCCCTCCCAGGCTTATATTTTGTTATCTGGGCAAGGCTGCAATAATTGTGACAAACGACAGTTTCCTGTCGCAAGTCTTTTTTTTGTTTTCGAGCTGTCCTGATGGGAAGGGGAAATAAAGCACAACCAACTGCTACCCAGAGCCCACAGCAGGACTGCAGGTGCAGCCCAGACTTCTTCCGCACACACATTCATTCTTTCCTTCAGGGCTTGGGCTTCAGAGCTTCTGTCCCACCTTCCTTTTCACAGAGTGGGACCAACTGCCTGCTCCGGTGGACTGCTACAACAAAATGTTTACAGTCTGGTAACTTCCAGCTCCCAGAGGCAGAAGTGGGGCTGCCATGGGGCTCTTCTCCCCCAGCTCTCGGTGGCTGATGGGTTTTGAAAAAAATGGGTCAATAGTGCCGTTCTGTTCAGAAGTGCAGCTAGGATGGGTGACTTGCTGCTCTCCTCATGCCAAATGGAGAGTTGGCAAAAGCTAGGCTTAACTTTCCCACCAGTGCTTTATTTTTAACCTGAGCCCTAACATGGGCAATTGTGTGAATTTTGGCCAGTGGCCTTTCTCTTCGGTAACTTCTTGTCTGGACAATCTTGGTGCTGTGAGTGACCGTGATTGTAAAACTTGGTACTGTGAACTTTTCCTATGTGATGTGAAATGTGTCGAGGGGATGCTAAGTTCCTGGCCAAAGGAGGTGTAATTACAGGTGTATTATGCTTGTACAGATATTTGTTTCCTTGCACCTTCCTTTTCCAGCATTAAATAGATAGTAGAAGCTCAGAAATAATTATTCAAGAGAGAATAAGGTGATACTTGAACCTAGGACTACTCCTTTCTTCAGTCAAACAGCTGAAGGTAAAAAAAAAAACAAAAACAAATCCCCAACCAGCCAACTTTGCCAAAAACAAGGTTAAGGGAAAGAACGGCTTTTCATCACCAACTGTTTTGCTGCTCCTATGGCCAAGTTCCCAATAGCACCAAAGTGCTAATCCCTAATACACTGAAGCGTGAGCATAGTTGAGACATCAGAAGAATCACAGCAGAGTTATTAACAAGTCTTACTTCAGTACTCCTGCATAGCCCATAACAAAGTTGCTGTTTCAACAGTGAGTGCCTTTTTCCAGTTAGGATGCTATTGAGAAAAATGGCATATTTGAGATTTATCTGGCCATGGCATATTTAACCCATTGGCGGTGAACCCACAGTTCAAATTTATCTGTGGATGAAAAGGTTGCCTGGGACAGATGACCCTGCAAAATGACACTTCTGTTGGATAGAATTCCTTTGTAGCAAAAGTTGTTCTTTGTGGTGCCATGGTTTCTAGGTTGTTAGGAAATGTGCTGTTTGGAGAGTGTAAAGCTCTTGTAGTTGGTTACACAGAAGTCCCCTTGCAACTCAAAGGGCAGCTCTGCTGCTCCTGCAATTACTTACTATGGAAAAACATTTAAAGATCCTCAATGTCTTGTTTATAAACCTGCTCCTCCTTTTGAATTCCCCCTTCTTTGGTAATTGAGCTATTGCTTCCATTTAAACCTGTTTGCAGAAGAGAGATGGTGGTACCATGGAAGTGCAGACAATACCTCTCCTGATGCACCTTGCACAACTCCTGTACGTTCTGCCAACATTAAATTACTGGTCCAGGTCAGTAACACTTTGCTGAATGAAATTGTGCCATAGTAAGACAGGGGTCCCTCGGGATTCTGTTACGAGCCTCGTAACACAACTCAGTTATTTAGCATTTTATTGCTCTTTGTTTGCTATCCTGACTAAAGAGATGACTACTCCCAGGAGGGGAAACGAAGTGAGAGAAAAGGCCTGTGGCTGATGGACACTTGGCATCCCCCTGGCATTAATCAGAACTTGTATTTTTTAAAAAGCAAGATTGTTAAAATAAAATTAGAAACTTGTGACTGATTTTGCTCCTTTTTCTTCCTCCTTTGAGTCTTGCTGGGCTATTCAATTTCGTATTGAATAGGGACCAACAGATGCGTTAAAAGTTACTTGTTTTCCTCATACTGGATTGCTAAAATAAGTGTCTGGATTTTCCCCTCAAACCAGCTTTTTGTAAGTGAAAGCAAATTCTAAGAGCTGTAACACCAAGGGAGTTATCTGAGAAGGGAATGACTAAGGCAAGGAAATTCAGAAGACACTTCAGAGCTTCCTATTTAACTGATTTATAGGAATTTATACCACTTGAAAAAGACTCATGGGAAAAAAAAAAATCAGATTTACATGTTAATTGCTGTAAGATAAAAGAAACTTTCAGAAGTGGGATCATCAAGATGGCAATTACTGACATAATCTGGGAAATGGGTTCTCACTGGAGAAGCATTGAGATCACAGCTGCCTCTTGCATAGCTCCTGTTGGGTTAGACTGGATTCCTGGTGGAGTAGGAAGGCTTCGAGTCTTAAGTCTGGATTTTTGCAGGGACTGTCCCTTTGTTATCAAGCTGTCCTAAGAGTCCTGCCTCATGGAGCAGTCCTGCACGGAAATTACAAACAATTCCTTTAACACCCATTTTGAAGGAAAGTGCACTGCCCATGGCTGCAGGCCCTCAGCTGTATCCAGCTCGTCTCCATACTCTACTTTGCAGGAATATTTTAACATTCCAGTTAAGCCAGTCCAGTTCTGGCTAAGTCTTGCCTCTGATTTCTATAACAAATACTAAGAACTTAACGAGTTAGGCAGAATTGAGTACACAGAAGGGTTGAAGTCAATATATCCAAAAAGTATTCTTGGTTTTTAATTTAAGGAAAAAAACACCACAGGTTAGACACAAATAAAATTATAAAATATACACAATACAAAACAAATTGCAAGTCAAAAGAACAGATTCTTTTCTGAGACATCAGATTTTAAAAAAGCTGAGATAAAATTATCACAAGACTTTTTGACAAGTAAACTTAGATGGGCAGGAAGACAAAAAGCTTGTCTGAAGACAAAAGAGAAGGGCCTGGATGTATTTACATCTCACAGGTTGTTATCCAGTGGGCTGCTGAAACAGTGATGAGAAACAGGGGGAATGGCAGCCTTAACTGGTCTGGTACCCAGTTAGTGCTACAAGGGCCAACATGGCAGCACTTGTAGGCAACAACTTCTTCCAGTGCATCCAGCCTAATTTTTAAAAACTACTGGAACTGACTGAGTTACCATCACTGCTCCTGAAAGATGAACCCCTTAGTCTATTCAGTACTTCAGTGTGGTTAACCTGAACTACCTGTGCTTGAGCGTGAACCCACACAAGTACATCTTACACCTGTTTTTGCTCAGCCTCCCCTAACTCAGATATAATTTCCACTCTAAAACAGCATCTGCTGAAGCTATGCTTTTTTCTCCTCTACAATAGTCTTCCATTTCCTTGTGTGTCACTATCTGTGTCTTCAGTTCACATCTTCCTGCTGCTAAGATATCCAAAAGCAAACAGCACTGCACCCGTGTGCCACAGAATACACCGGATTCCCCTGATTCTGTATTCAGCCTCACATTTCTTAAAACAGTACAATAAACCCAAATTCCATTTTTTGGTCTCCTCTTCCCCCTCCCTGCTGTTGCTGGTTTTCAAGCACACACTTCCCAGTAGAGAGGCAGGAAGAGTTATGGAGACTCTCAATTTAAATGTTTATCCCACTTATGCTCAGTTACTCCACTTGATTTCTGAACGACCATGGAAATGCAACTGCAAATGAATGAATGGGTGGGGGAAAAAAATCTCCAGGCACGTGTATCAACCAGGTAGAGACAGCTCTAATCTAGCTGAAATTTAAGGCACACATCTTTAACACAGTATGTACAACAAAATGTTTAAAATGTATATTAAAATGGCAATGCAATTTTTACCATGTTACCTAAAGCTATTTTCTAAACCCTGCCTGTGACTTTTATCCAGTGCAATAGAGTCAGCACAGCTGGAAGGCATTTTTAACGCATGAGTGGATGAGCCATAGTAATTTTTCTGCCATCCATCAGTGAGAATTCAATGTAATGCCTTTCCCCAAGGAACAGAACCACTGCCTGTTCTTTCACAGGGGTGGCCAATATTTGTGGCTTCTCTCCACAGAGACTGGAAGCAACATTCCAAGTCTGCTGGGCAGTGCTGCATCCCAGCAGCACACAGGAAGATCCCACCACTAAGTTGTTTACAATACAAGGACAAGGATGGTGTTGGAAATGCAGTTCCAGTATTCTGCATGGGACCACCTTCCACCCCTGTATTTCAAACAGAGCAGGTCCCAGGCAGAGCCTAACAGTCCTCCAAAGATTGATCAATGTCCATCACTTCTGCTGGATAATTCCAGCTAGAGCTCCTCTGAATGTCCTGGAAAAACAGCTGCTTCTGAAGGCTCTTTAGACTGTTCAAGACCTCTGGAGAGAGTTCGTGGAAGCCCACCTGTTGTTCCTGATCCTCCTCCCCCTCTTCCTCCTCCTCCTCTAGAAGGTCCTCGGGAGGCAGAGGGGAGCATCTGGAGATGTAGCCCTGGTCTGACTGCACTGACTGTCTTTGGTCTTTGCATTGGTCATCAAAGACCAGCTGGTGATACTTGTCAGCCTCCCCCTGGCAGACATATGGCTCCGAAGGAATGACACTCTGGTGATAAAGAGGGTACACGAGTCCATTCAGATGGTCACTCAGGTCACCTGAGAGGTTTGCAGGACTCAGATCAGCTACTGCTGAAACTTCGGAGTCATCGTGGAGGATGACGTTGTTCCTCATCGGAAAGCTTGTCTCCAGAAGAGGAACTCCTTCCATACAGTCCTCGTTGCTCAGCACATGATGACTGAGTATATTTCTATCTTCCATGGAAGAGACCGGCTCCACTACCTGAACTCGAGGAGCCTCATCCATAGGAAGGACCACAGTCTGAGAGTTTGGATCCCCACACGGATTAAGCTGAGGCTGCAGTTTACAACCTGTACTCTCACCTTCTTGCATGTGGAGGTTGATGACATAACAGCGGCTGGGGTCAGGCTCACGTAGGTGCAGCTGGTGTTTCACAATTCCACCTGGCTCACTCAGCAGTGAATCCACCTGGCTCTCTCTGTTTAGGGAATGCAACTCTTCATCACTATCCAAGCAGATGGTTTCACTCTCAAACCAGTCTGGGTGCTCAATCTGCCAGTTCTTGAACTTCTCTATGGCCTCTTTCAACTTCCTCCCACTGGGGGTATCAATGTAATTTTCGGCTGCGATTTCCTGGATTCGATGGATCCGCCCAGGTTCAAACTTCTCCAGATCCTGAATTCGAAAATAAATATCCTCAAACTTGTCCATCAGTTGGTACCTGGATGTGACATTGAAGAGATCAGGTATATCTCTCTCACTACTTATTCCCTCGAAGTAGCAGACTATGTACATTCCAAAACAGGCTGGCTTCTTGAAATCTGGCAGGATCAGATTCAAGGCTGGGGTGAACAGGTCTCCCACTGGCTTTTGCTGATCTTGCTTGAGACACACAGGCTCACTGCCGAGCATGGCCTGCCATTTGGCCTGGGTGCCCCGAGAACACAAGATGATGATCTTTGAAGACAGCTCCTCCATTTCCTTCTTCTGCCGCGTGAGCCAGGGCAGCGGCCCCAGCTCTGAGATCTGGTGGTCTTCCAGCAGATCCAAGGCCACAGCAGTGCCACAGACCGTCATCAGAAACTCAGCAAACTTCAGCACCACGTCCACGTAGAGCAGGTGGTCGGCAGAGTACACAATCCAAACCTTCCGGGGCTTCAAGGGCGGCAGGGAGAGCTCGGTGTACGGTGCTGATGGAAGACAGAAAAATATTAATGACAGCCACATTCCCAGAATTGTGATGGTGTGAGTCAGCACTAATCAGCATAGGAGGGATTAACAAAACTTCTAAGTTTTAATGGTATTTTGGCAATGTATGTGGACAACATCTCATTGCGTAAATTTAATATGAAAGTACAGACACGGTGAGGCTGTGATTTATAATAATGCCCAGATGATTCATTGACTTTCACCTCACAAAAACAATACAGCAGCTTCAAGAGGTTTGCAAATATTACTGTATTCTCTGGTGGAGACCTGAGTGCACCCACCCCAAACCAATCTCCTATTGCTGTGGCCTAGATGATCAGCAAAGGTTCTGCCAGTACAGCCTCAGCTGGGTCAAAAGTCTCACCACATTTCAAAGCAATTACCTCCCATCTGACAAATATGGCATTTCAAATTCCATATACAAAGCTTCTTTTAGCTAAAAGGAAAGATCCTAAGGCTATCTTTTGGTTTCAAGAAGCATCTATAGAGTAGTTAGAGCCTACAAAAGCCCCTTCTGGGCACCTGTGTGAGACCTGCAGAATTCCTGACAGGTGCTTGATAAAACACAGGTGACATCTTACCAGCTTGCAAATCATTGTGGTTGCACTTCCCTCGCCGGCGGCCTGGAAGAGAGAAAGTCACTGTCAGTTCTGAAAACATGAAGCAAGGTTAAATGGTTAAAATCACACCACCTTCCACAGATTAGGTTAAAAAAATAATCTTTAACTGTGTAGGGAGACAAATCCGTAGGGAGGGAGAAGCCTAATAAAAAACCATACTGAATGAATAAAAACTCTTCTACTGCCAGTTCTTGCTATATTTTTTCTTTGAGAGAAGACAGAATGCACTCAAAATGAACTTTCACCATCTCCCCCAAACCCAGGCAGTCTCAAGTACAGAACCCCCAACTGCTGTGCTACCTCTCTTTAAGGAGAAGGGGTTTCTTTAAAGATGGCTTGTTCTTAAGCTTCTCTGAAGAGGTGACTAAAATATGCCCAGCTACATCTTATCTGCAAGTTCGATGTTAAGAAATTTTCCAAAAGATTACCAATTATTTCTCCTTTGTAACAAGAAAACAAAACAAGCAGTGAGTTACACAGCTTCTCTGTCACAACTGCCTCATGGCTGCAGCACAGAAGGAATTAGCTCTTAAGCACCCAATTTTCCAACTTGCTTGATGTCACTCTCTATGTCCTGTATTTTTTTCCCCTTCCACTTTAATTGACAAATGTTATGTAATCTCAAAATAGCATAAAATTAATTTTGCAGAAACTTTGGGGATCAGGAGGAAGACTACAGTGTGGACAAACAGGAAGCTTCTGTTCTGCAAAGCTCTTATGCAATGCAGGAGAAAAATAAATGCAAAGATATCTGCAGCAATCTGCAGGAAACAAAGGGCTGAACTACGAAATTCCTTTTTCCCCTCATGAGATCTGAAGTGCTATGAACATGGAGTATCATGAGACAGGACAACCTGTGGAAGGCTTTACTTATCTAGTGGATGGTGTAAAGACTTCTTGTCATCCTATAATGTAAACCAGAAGGTGTTTACACAGGCATTATCTCAGTGGCAAGGCAACAGAACAGCAAGGAACAAAACAGCAATAGGAATAGGTACAGAAGGAGGGAAAAAATAGGCTTTAGCACTGAATTTTTGCTTCCTGGCTGGTATGAGTCTTACCTGCTCGTTTTTTAGTCATACACAGCACAGCTGCTATGACTGACCCCACCAGTAACACACAGATCCCAGTGATACACCAGTAGAGCCGTATCATCATATCATCTGCAAAACAGAAACACTCCTCAGACACTGCCTTACATAGAGCTTCACCAAAGAGCAGGAAGTTCCTGAGCAGCAGAGGCCAAGGGAGGAGGACCCTGGTTGTGCTGGGCAGACCAGTACTTCCCCCTTACAACATACAGTCACTTCTCCAAACCAATTCCTGCTTTCATGATGCTGCTGTACACCATAAACTTGCTCCACACAAAGAACCATATGTGCAGCACACTGAAAACAGAGATCAAGAACCTTCCTCTAAATAGCAATGTTTACCCAGCTTTGACAGGCATGCCGCCCATGTCCTGCCTGTTCATGTAGCCTAGCTTAAAAAAAAATTTTAAAAAATCACCATTTTGGGTCATGAATTTCACTTTACAGGTGTTTTCCTTTTTTTTTTTAATCTTGGGCAAAGCAGATCCTTACAGGTGTTGCAGCCAAAAAAAAAGATGTCAAATCACTATGCACAAGTTATCTTGACATTCATAAAAATGAATATATGCAAGCTATTCTCTCCAAAAGCTGCTTTATATTATGCAAATTTTTTAACACTGAGCGAAGTGACAGAAAGTATTTTATATTAAGACTCTTCTTGTCAAAACTGCTTCTCAAAGAATTCTATGCAAGTGAAGTGTCTCTAAAAAAATTGCTCTTTAAGGTTCACACTGCATACAAATACTTGCCTCATTAAATCATGGTACAGTCATTCTTAGCACAATTAATTCTGAACTCAGTGTTACAAGGGGACTATAAAAGAAAGTTTTGACACTAGGCTCTTATCTCCATCAGACAGATTTATTGGTACATATTGATTATGATACCTGGCTGGTTGAGCTTGGTGGCTCAAAAGAGAGACCCTGAACAAAGAAATCCCTGGGCAATTAAACCCTTATGACCCGAACTCCCCATCCTTCCTGTGACAGGCCAGACTAAGAGCATTAGTAGGGTCTGAGGTCTCCTTGCTCTTTGTTGGTTTGGTGTTTTGTTACCAAGTGGTTGCCACATGCTCATTTTCACATCCTCTGAGGCTTCAGCGGGAGATTTGGTGGGTTCTGCAGTCCACATTACAATATTGCTGTTGCAGTTCATATACCACCATCTGTGGGCTGTCCACTTCACTATTTTCAAATAATATAAAATTTTCAACAGGGACATTTCCTGCCCATTGGGTCATTCCCAGGAAGGATCATTTCTTATTCTACACAACAGGAAAAGAGCAGCAGAAAAGATTTCAGGGTATTGGAAGAACTTCTTACCCGATGGTTCTGTACCTGCAAAAGACAAGAGAATTATGTTAAGAATTCAGTTCTCAGCTGTAAGACAATGGGAATCTAATTTACAGAAAACTGGTTCTCACTTGGAACTGGTTCACATGGAATGAAAGCTGAGTGTCTCAGACAGTCTGTGCCACAGTTCTCAAAGAATGGCTGAATCTGCAGTTGGAATGAATTCAGAAAACACAAGTTATTCTTAAAAGAAATTCTGTTCCCTGATTTACTTTCTCCTCTGCCTCAACATTCCCTGTATTTTAGCACAGAGACACAAAATTCCCATTTCCGTTCAGAGAACAAGATTAATCAAGAATTCTCACACTATACATCAAGAAGGCTGTGAGCTCCTGAGGTTGCACACTTGCCATTCCCACTCCACAGTCTCTGATTTGGCAGGCCTACACTAAGGAAAAGTCACTGACTACTGAGAATATCTATAGAAAAAAATTGCTCTTTCAGCCATCGTCATTATTTCCCTGATAAAGGTAATTAGAGATTAGCCAATCTCAGAAGAAAACACTCTGAAAAACCCTGTAACATTCCTAAGATGCTCACTGCCTTGTTTGTGAAGCAAGGACACAGGGACAACAACGTGATCCCACCTGTATTTTGTAGCTGCAGCAAGCTTTTATGTTCTTCTCCATTTTGATTGTGACATTCACTTGCTCTTGTAGTCCATCCTGCAGAAATCAGTTGCAAGTTATCAGGGAAGAAAGAAAACGAAATGAAAGCAGGAAAAAAGAAAAAGCTGACATGAAAACACAGAGTGGTCCAAAGAAGCAGAAGCTTTCTAATTTTTTTCCTTTGAAAAAGAAGCCCACAGACAACAAAATGAGTAAAGGACCTGGCCATCATCTCTGCAGGTGTCCTGTGTGACAGACACAGTAATACAATTAAAACAGCAGGTTAAGACTGCACAGATAACTGGAAACAATTAGGGATGTACACTGTATAACTTCAAAGGAGTTCAACTTACAGTTTCTTAATAATGTAGATGTCTTCAGCTTTGTAATGTGTAAACATTAACAAGTTGCCTTGTTTAATTAAAAGCAAGTATCAACACTGCTGCTTCTGACACTAGAACAGGCAAGTAAGTTGTCCTTACTACCTGCTGTACACAATCAATATTATGATAATCTAATTCTTCACAGTGATTAGCAGATACAAACTCCAAAACGAGGTGCATTCCCCTCTACCAGGGAAATAATCACAGAGCTGTCCCATCTGGGTCAGTAATAACTTGAACATACCAGTGCATGCAGTACTAAGGGTCATAAGTGTTAAGGAAGAGAAAGATTAAACAAACTGAATGCCAATACATCTGCCCTTGCCCAAGGAAGGGTGAGGAGTGGTTCCAAATATTCAGAATTTCTCCTCCCTCAGATGCCTGAAGGAAAACATTTCTTATATTGGAAGACAGTCTGGACACTTTGAGCTTCTCAACAACACAGACTGCAAGACCTACAGAAATTGATTTTCAGCTTGAATGAAGCACCTATTATTAAATCGCTCACTCTTTATCTAAAGGATTTAATTAACACCTTCCTGTGATCATATTTGATAAAGTACTTCAATGATTTATTGAAGCTTTGCACCTCAATTTTGTTTCATTTACTTAGTCCTAGCTCTCCAGGCACTGGTTTGAAAAAGGTAATAAAGCCCGGAGAGTCAAATATCAAATTTGACTTTGCAGATGTTTATAGGCTGCTTCATGCATTACAAAACTTCTTTTTTGATCTTTTATCCACCAAATTCCTCTTTCCAAAGACAATTAAAAATCTATAGAAATAATCCCTTGAAAATTGTTGCTCAAATGTCCTGGCTTAGCCAGCATTTAAGATGTTTGCCTAAATCCCCAGAGAAGGTATGACTTAGGAAGGTAATTACCCCCATGAAATCATGTGTGATCGCTTTACACTTCTTCTCGTTCAGGTAACTGGCCACATGAATTTGGTATCGGACTGACTTCATCCATGGGTTGAAGCTCACCAGCAGAGTTGTATCATCTAGACTTTGACCCTGGATCCTGGGCTCCCACAAGCTGCCTGGAAGGAGGGCAGATATTCCTGAGTTTCTCAACTGTTGAATATTCCAACACAGCACACATGTCTACACGACTCAAAAGTTTTTACCTGTCTTTATACATGGGATGGTTCTTCTCATCAGAGAATCTCTGCAGTCTGCAAGAAAGACCATCAGTAGCTAGTCAGAAACATTGTACTTCCATTTAGGAAAAAACCACATTTTCTTATCAGAGGCCAGACACCTAACCAAGCTCTCCTAAATGAGCAGACACCTTTGTTCCAAAGCAGTGGCAAAATTCTGTAGAAGAACAGTATTGGTTTCCAGTGCATAAACTAGTCCCTTCACTGATGTAATGGTGTGTTTTGATTCTTCTTTTCAGAACAGAGAAAAATAAATGACACTAAAAACATACCATACTTATTAGTACAGCAGTGTCTGAGAGCCCTTGCTAAGGTAACACTGGTGCAGAAAGGGTCACAATAGTGGAATTAAAACTTCATATTCATCCCCACATCTTGTCATCACACCACAGCAACACATTCCTCCAAAAGCTTTCTGACATAGGAAAATTAGGAGGCTGGAATCTTTCTTAATCCCAAAACACTATTCCACATTTCTAATTCACTTTGTTTAGCAGATTGGCCCTGCTCTTTGGGACTTTTTTCAGTGTCAAATCAAGAGTTACATATTCAACATTTAGCAATGTAGGATTTACAACTCTCAGTCTTAAATTATGTCTCTCCTTCAGGGTTTGGACAAAGGAAAAGGAACAACTCCCTGCTTAGACAGTTGAGATAAAACACTGCATATCTCAAATATCCAACTTTCAAAGTTACCAATTTAAACTTTACAAAATTTACAAATTTACAGTGTCTCTGTAGTTCATGTGTACGCTCTAACCAGCAAAGCTCACTGCAACTGCTGAGCTTGACACCATGCATTAGGTTTCTGAAGAACAGTAGAGGATAAAAGCTGGGAAGTTCTTAGTGTGAACAGGCATAAGAAAGGATAAGAGGGCTGAAAATGAAGTGCTCCCTCTCCTTTTCCAGCTCACATTGACTGACACACTCCACACTTTGCCATTTTATAACTACAAAGTCAGGTTGACAACTATAAGGAAGTTAAGAAAAAAGTTCAGAACCAGTTTTCAAGCTCTGTATCAAGCACCAAATATTTATGAAGCAGTCAGTGCAGCCAGAGGGCACTGCAGATGCTCAGCAACCTTGGGGAGAACAGTGAAAATTCTTTTAGCGATAGGAAAACTTTCACATACACAAGAAAGGGTCAGGCACTCAGTGCTACCAAGTTTCTTGGTAAATTATGCCTAACTGTGCCTTTGAAACTGAACTTCACACATCTAAGATTTAATACTAGAAGGCAAACTTCTGATTTGGAAATTCTGGTCTATATTTCCAGCTGCCACAAGCAGAGGGGCAACTCTGAGAGATTTATAATTGAGTAAAAGCAGCAGTGATGATTTGCAGCGAGCATGAACAATTACTCTACAGCCCCAATCATGCAGGTGAAGTATCTTTGTGCCTGCTCAGCTGATGAACACTTCAGCAACAAAATCTAAGAGGTATAACTTACCCTCGATGAGCCCTTCAAAGGGGCACCTATACCAGTTCCCAGGTTTAACTATGAATTTCCCTTTAGCCATAGCTATAGCAGAACTCTTGACAAGCTACAAATGGAATTTCTCAGAAATCAGAGGCTCAAGTTCAAGCTTTGCCCAACTTTTCACAAAGCATATACAGATTTTTTCTAGCAGTACCTTCTATTCAGAAACTGCAGTCAACTGGAGTCAAAGAGTCTGTCCTTCACAGAATAGTCCCTTCACACACACCTTACTCCAAGCAGAGATCTGACAAACCTCTGGACACAGGATGCCAGAAATAAGGATGGTGATTTGTAGCAGAAACGATAGAACACATTTTGGATATACACCACAAGGGTATTGGAGATAAGGCTGGCACTGTGGGTTTTCTGAACAGCAGTATTCAGAAAGGACAACAGGTTCTTATAATACCGCCACCCTATCGCCAAACTTCCTTACAGTTCATGGATCTGGAGGGGAAAAAACATCCAACACACAGCTCCACAAACCACCACATTCCTAAACTCAAGCCTAAGTGAACTAAATCACCTCTTACCAGGCATTGTGAGAGACGTGGACTTGCAGTTGTAGTCTCCATTTACGCCCAGTTTGGGCAGGTGATACACAGTCACTTGGTAAGTCTGGCCAGGTTCCACTTCAAAACGGTCAAAAGTGAAATTCCACTGAAAACAAAACACATCCACAAGGACTTTAAAGGACAATGCTGTTCTTTAAAGGCACTGAAATTAAAAGCTGACTTGGCCCTGTTCCACTGTGTTCCCTCACCCCATATAACCCTTTTACTGAAGCTTGACTATAAAAAATTGGATCTTGAGTTCCAATAAATGCACCCTTCTCTTTGTCTGTCTCAATTCTTCTTCTGTTTGGAATTACTTTTTGCTTAGAATCTTTGAGCTGATACAACAGTTTTAAGCCAAACCATTGTGTGGAGTTCCCACCAAACTATATTCTGAACTGAAAGGAGACTAGAATAAAATATGGAGTTTGAAGATGGAAATTTCAGTCTGGTATGAATTCTGCAGCACTGTGCAAGTGCTAAGCATTTAGAATTGCATTTATACATATATAGTTCTGTAGCTGGCCATTCCATACATATCTTCTTGAATCTATAATATTTGCTGCATCAGGAATGCTGTGCAAATTCTGGGAGAGGCACTGGCTCCTAGGCCAGTGGTATGTGGTAAGTGGTAAGCTAACTACGGCCCAATTCTGTGTGGTTAAGGAATGAACTCCTTATTGTTTATATTCCTTACTGGTGTAGATGCTCAGCACTTTTCTGATGAGTTTCCTAGAAGGAATGTAAACTGAAGGATCACCCCCAAGGTTGGTGCTTTCCTCCACAACAAGAGAGTACAAGAAAGAAGCAACAGGAAGAGTTGAGATAAAAAAGCTTTCAAGCAGAATGCAAAAACCCCTGCAATTATTTGCTTTAACTAATATCCAGAGTGATGACACGTGCTAGGCACTAAGAGCAACAATTCTAAAAAACCTGAAGGATGGGAGGAGAAATGGGAAATGACATCAGATCTCAAGTCCAATACCTTGACTGTTTCAACTCTGCGCAGTCTGTACTTTTTAATCAATAACCCCGCTGCAAGACAGTGAAAGCAGAAACAAATCCATGGACTAGAAAATGTAATTTGGAGCCTTTTGCACTCACCCGGCCTCCATCCGGACGGACCTGAAGAGGCAAATTGTTCTGGAAGTCGAACTGGGCACAGATCTGCTGATTGCTGTTCACCTGCATCACGGCGAGCTCTGCCCCTTCCAGACAGCGGATGCTGGCTGCAGGCACAGGGACAGACAGAGGGACACGTTCATCTTTTCCTCTCCTCTGCATATGGAGAGGCTGCAGCCCCCACAGAGATTACCAGTGCCTAGTCTTGCCACAGTCTAACTCCTTTGAGGTGCTGAGGATCCCAACACAAAGATAACTGGCCATGGAAAAGCGAGCATGCAGGGTTGACTAAAAGCACCCTCAGCCTAAAGGTTGTCCTGCATGGCAAAGCTGCATCTGTGCAAATGAAGGAGCAAAGGAGAAGGCAACTGCATTCTCCACACACCCTGGCACTTCCATGGATGTTTAGCTCTGCCTCTCAAAGCTGTTTGGTGCAGTGTGGGTGCCAAAGCAAACACACCTTTATTTCGGTACACACAGTCCCAGTGAGAGAGTTTACAACCACAGCTGAGTGAAATGACTGGGTTACCTGAGTCACACCTGCTTCTACACTACCACAGCTAGAGATCATCACTCTACAGCCCTCAGACACAGGAAGAAATGAATGTGTTTAATTCTGTCTTAAAGCAGTGCAAAACTTTGGACAGGAGTATGCAAGGGAAGCATCACTGACACACAAACAAAGATATTTGGAGAGTGAGAAAACTTGGCTTATTGGCAGTCACTTAGGCTCCAACAATGAGACAATTATTCTTTTATCAAGAGACACAAGGATGAGCTTACACCTGCCAAATTAACAAAATTAAGATGCCAACCTCTCAAATTTCAAAATTCTGCTTTTATGACTAGAGTAGTCAAAGGCTTGAAGACATAATTCTCCTCTCCATCATTACTAGAACACACCTATTTCCTCTGCTCCATGCTCAAATTAAACAACCACCACTTACCATCCGTGGCCACTTTCCACTCTATCTGAAGCACAGGGAGCAGTTTTCCATCCTCCCGACGGAAAACATCTGAAGAAACATGGAGACTGCTTGGAGCAGAAGGAGTCCATGCAGGAACCTTCAGCCAGCTTGACTCCATGCAGGTGCCTGTCCAGCAAATGAAAACCACATTTAGAGTGGGGCTGAGGAAGCTCTGCTTAATTGCAATTATGGTCTGCTCTTTGGGTCAGGGTTACTCCGAGGGGAAAACTGGGTGACAGATTGCTTCCAGTTCAGAAAGGCAGTTTTCAGCATGGAAGTACTCTGTAAATTGCCTGTAATATTCTGAACTTATTCTAGTAACTTCCACTTCCTCTTTTCCTTCAAATCCATTGGTAGTTATCACAATCATTGTAGTCAGGCTAAACAGGTCAAGTTTACTCAGTATCTCCTTCAACCTTCTGCTGAAACAGACCCATGTTAGTACTGATTTCCAGCCTTCCAATCATAAGAAATCTGTCAGATACCCAGGGAAACTGTTCCAACAGTTAATTACGTTGGGTCTACAAACTGTTATTCCTCAAATCTGAATATACATCTGAATTCAGCTTCCAACAACTGCCTGTTATGCCTTGCCTAAATTAATGAGCTCCCAGGACAGAAGAATAAATTATGCTTGTCAACACAGAGTTAGGGAAAACTGATCCTGTAGTGTCAGCAGAAAATGAAATCAGGTTTGACAGGCATTAGACAGACATGCTCTTCTTAAGCTTTTGCAAGACATTTGACTTATCAGAGCATGTTAAAAAGCAAAGTCAGGCCCCCCCAAAGTACACTTTGGGTCTGTTTTGCTGGATCTGTGATGTGAACAGTGGAAAGTGGAGACTATCCCTTCATGTAACAGCATGGTTTTAGGCTTAGGAGTAATTAGACAATCTTCAAATGCTCATTCTACCAAAAAATATGTATAAAAAGCCTGACAAGAATAAAGCACCTTTCAGCAAAGAGTGTACCAAACTCTAAAAAAACCCAGATTTCCCCTAGAACAGAAAAACATAACAAGAGCCATAAGGCAGAATTTAAACCAAATATTCAAATTAGGCAGCATTTTTATGGTGGTGTTGCAGTTTGGCTTAGCCCTGTTGTCAAGCTGTATTCCAATGGCTGTGTGCCAGTGGGAAATATGATCCAAACTGATCCCACCCAAGTCCTCTCCTGCCAAAAAAGTTTTAAATCTGGTTATTTTCAGCATAGTCCTCTCCCTGATCTGGCAAGTCAAACAAAAATTCTACAAAAAATGCTACTGGCTACAAAACTGCTTGTGCCAGTATGACACAGGGTTGGGCACTGAGGCAGGAATGAGCCTGCTTAGAACAAGGACTGCAAGGAAAAGCCAAGGAGTTCTGCAGCACTTGCCAGTTGCTTCCAGGTACCAAATGGACAATTTCAGTACATTTTCCTTTTTTTAAGAACATTTTTCAGAACATTACCCATAATTATATTAAGGTCTTTCAGATGCATGCCATTGCTAAGACTTGACCCCTTACACCCAATAATTTACATTAATTGCTCTCAACTGAACCCCTCTATGCCCCTTTTAAAATTCTAGTTCATACATTAATGTTTCTTCAAGTACTATCTTAATGGCTTGTAAAGAACATTTACTGTCAAACTTACCCTAAAATTCCCATTTCTTTAAAAACTCATTATCCCAGCTTTAAATAGAAACTAAGTAAGTCAGGTTTGGTTCTACTCATGCCACTGCCTACCCCCAAACTGTATCCCAAAAAAGACATAACTTTCCATTCCTCTTCTAGCTGGAGCTTATAATGGACCAAACTGGAAACTCCCAAGGCAAGGCATGATAGCAGTGTTTCACTTTACAACTCTCTGATTCTGGCAGGAAAAACACGCTGTATGAACCCAGTTAAAAAAAGAAAAGCAAAATAATAGAAAAAAAAAAAAGCACGGTCTGATGAGAAAACTGCAACAAAGAAAAAAATTACTTACTATTTCTTACGAGACAGTTTAAATCCTGTGGGGGAAAGAAACAAGAATATTACTCTCAGAATAAAATTGACAGTAACTTGCTTCTGCTCAGTGTTGGGAGAGGGGCAGGAAAAAACAATTCAGTGACGCACACAAATTGGAAGAGTTAACCATGATGAAAACAAGAAATAACCGTGATGGACTAACCTGTTAATCAAAAAACCATGGACACAGGGCATGAAACCTATGCACAACTTCTGTGGCATCAATATCACAGAATCACAGATTCAATTGGAAAAGACCTCTGAGATCATCTGGTCCAACCTGTGACCAAACACCACTGTGTCAACTGAGTGCCCATCCCGTTTTTCCTTGAACACCCCCAGGGATGGTGACTCCAGCAGCTCCCTGGGCAGCCTGTTCCAATCTAAAATCATCCTTTCTGTGAACAACTTCTTCCTAATGTCCAACCGAAACCTCCCTTGGTGCACCTTGAGGCTATGTCCTCTTGCCCTTGTTGCACGGGAGAAGAGCCTGACCCCCACCTGGATACACCCTCCTATCAGGGAGTTGTAGAGAGTGATAAGGTCACCCCTGAGCTTGAGCCCATCTTCCTGGGAGCACAAGTCCTCTGCAGCAAGGCTTGACACTGAGGGCTATTTTATTTTCTAGCAGTATCTTTGAGAGGCAACCCATAAAGGAAAAAAAAAAAAAAACCAACCAGAATTAGACACTTTCTTATTAAGAAAGATGCCCTGATCATAAAGAAGCAACCAGAAATTATGTGGGTTCTGTGTGGCTTCTCCAAGTTATGTTTTGTTTAACTGAAAGACCCCATGGTAACCAGGAAGAAGCATGTGAGCTTGCTTGGTTAGTGTGATGCACAGTTCCAGTGAGAAGGAAGCCTGAAGTTGTCACTGACATAGTAAATCAAGATGAGGGCTAGGTTTCCTCTCACTTATTTCTATGCCTTGACATACAAAGGTAGATATTATTGTCATACCACTGCCATCACATAATTCATTTCAGTGAAGGAGGGAAGGCAGTTGGGTTTTTAAACTCTCTACAACTTCCTAAGGCCAACTCCAAGTGTATTTGGAGCTTGGCTTCCAAGGGTATATTTACATTTTTAGGGATGGGTGCTTGAAAAAGCCAACTGTGCCTTTTTGGTAGTGAACATGCATGGCACAAAAACGTGAAGTTTCACAGACACTGAGTTGGCATTAGATAGCATTGCTGCCAGAGGCACAGCCCTAAACCTCCCTTCACTTCAGCCCAGCACTGCAGCCTGCCCAGAGCTGGCACCAGGCAGGCACCTGGATACAGCCTGAAAGCACCAGCAAGGCCCAGAATCTGTTAACCACAACTTCTGCCCTCCTGCTCCTGCTTGGGAACAAACCACCAGCTCTGAAGAGAAAGGTGGGCACTGCTTTTTCATAGCTGTGCTGGCTTTTGTCTGCTTAGGACATTACATTCTGCCTTTAGAGCAGTCCTAGCAAAGGCAAAACATCACATCAATTAAAAAGCTTTCTGTTTTTTGAAGGAAATAGAAAGTACAAGCATTCAGTGAAATCGAGTACCATACAAGATGTGCTGAGCAACCAATTTCAAACATGAGCAGAATTCTACTGACTATGAAGAAAATACTTCAGAGATTAATGCTCACGTTTCAGCTCATGTATCTGTGTTCCTGCAAACCTGGAGCAAAAGCAGGAAGATTTGGCATTAAGCTCCTCAAGCTTATATAAAAAATAAAACCTGAAAATCTCTTCCAGGCTTTTGTTACACAAGTCACAACAGTACACACAGGTAGAAATCCAGCCTTCAGGCACCCTTCACAATCAACACATCCATGCTCCAATTACTGTGCCACAAATGCACTCAAGATAGAGGTATATTGAAAAAGATTTAGTGCAACACCCAAGTTGTGTAATAATAACTAACTTTATTACTGTTTAGGAAACATTTCAATCAGCTCAAAGGATGGAATGTGCCTTATGGGCTACTCTGAACTTCTAAGCATACACAAATCTATATGACACTTTGCCTGAGAACTGAGCTTTGCTGAAGAATGGTTTCCCCAGCAGCCATCTAGCCACGCTCTATTTTCTGAAATGAAATCATCTTTGGTGCCCTGTTAGGACTAAGGCAACATCCCACAGTCAGAACAAATATTCTGGCACGTAAATACCAACTTAGTCTGAACTGCACATTCACAATTATCCTGCACCTAATTACTGCAGACAAATGTACAGATAAATCCTCCACTGGGTATTTAGATCCTGTTAGACTTAAAAAAAAACTGGCTACAAGTACAGTTAATAGAACTCTTATTGCAACTTGGTACCTCCCAGAGCAGGTTTCCTTTCCCCCCACCACTGCAGGACGCTCCCATATATCCCATATAGCACCTACAACCTAAATCCTTCATTAATAGAGAAAAAAGAAATGGAAAGCAAGGAAGCAAATGCTGATCAAATCAAATCCAAACTAGCTAACTACAATCACTGAAAAAGAGAAAAATAAAAATTGTGAATACCACTATGGAAGGGCAGCTTAAGCTACGAAAAAAAATTACTCCTAATACTTCAAACACTTAATCAGGCTTTTAAAAGTAAATTATGTGGCCTGACAAAGCCCCTTATGTAAAAAGGTGCAGTGGTTTTTGTCTGAGATGGAGTTAATTTTCTTCACAGCAGCTGCTATGGTGCCCCTTCCACTGAGGGCAAAGAGTGTGGCTGTGTGGGGCCAAGCTGCTTTGGGATGAACCCCCAAGAGGAAACAAAAATAACTGGCACCTAACCATGGACTTTTTTTCTAATGTAATGATTTCTGCTAAAGCCTATCACTTAATATTCCGTCATTTTGTCCTTGTTGTCTTGCACTTATCAGTAATTATTGTAAATGGCATCACAATAAAGTCCTTATAAAAAACATAAGGCATTATGAGCTGAAGAGCAGCAACATCTGCTTTCATTTGAGTGCTGGTGTTCTGCTTCTTAGCTGACAGCACATGGTTAAGTGAGGCAATGCTGCATTTCCCCTCTTTTTTGTTTAATGATCAATATGAATATTGATCCAGCACAGCGTACAAATGGATTCTCTCCTCCTCCAGGTCTATTGTCTCAGGTGAAGGGTTTGCAAGGATGTTGCCAGCTTTGCCAAGGCTGTTGTGCCCTTTCTGACATTCATGAAAAACCCCAGAGTTTAATGAGGAGCCATCCGTCTGTTGGCGAGGATTCAGAACTGACAGTTGGTAATTAAAACCTTTCTTACCCTTTCAACACTGGGTTTCTACGGGGAAAAACAACAGTATTTTATCTGGTGTATCACCATTCCCCAACCCCACTCAGGGTTTTCAAGGAACTACCTACATATGTGTTTTTCCTACCCTGCACTCACCTGTTTACCTGCTCTGTCAGCTGCTTTTTTATGTGTAGCTGACCACACTGAGTGTTTTAAGTTGCCATCAGTTTGTCAAGCATTTAGCAGGTCTACCACAAGAAGAGGGGAAGGATTCTCCCACCACAAGGCAGCCTGCACCAAATAACTTCTTGGTGCACTCCCTTCCCAGCCCCTAAAGCTCTACAGGGATGACCCACGAGCTGAAAATGCATGGAAGAACAACTCACCCAGTCAGGAAGTCCTCACTATAGGCATAAGGCAGCAAAGACAAGTGAAGATAAAGCCACACTGCAGGGGTATAAGAAGCTCAAGGGATACCCAGAAAGGACTTGCCATGAAAACCCTCATCTCCTTTTTGTAGAGTACCCAGGTGAACTGGTCTGGGCTGCAGCTGAAGGCACAGTTTTATACCAAAAATTGTAACTCCAGACAATGACATTCAAAAGCCAGGAAGCAATTAGAGCAAAGGACCTGTTGGGTTTGCAGCAAAGTAAGTCAACTACTGCCAGATTTGCACCTCTTCAGCACCTGAGGGAATACTTGTTGGTTTTCCCTTGTAAAGGTCTAACCAAACCAAAACCTTATCTGATGCACTGGCTCATTCAGAGCACACAGAAAAAGCTCTGGACAGCAGAAGTATTTAAACCTAGTTTCCCTACTTAAGTGTGCTGGTTTTGGCTGGGATGGAGTTCATTTTCTTCACAGTAGCTGGTACAGGGTTATGTTTCGGATTTGTGCTGGAAGCAGTGTTAATAACAGAGATGTTGCTGACCAGGGCTTGCACAGGCCTTTTCTGCTGCTGTAATCGCCCTGCCAGCCAGAAGGCTGGGAGTGAAGGAGTCAGGAGGGACACAGCTGGGATTGCTGACCCCAACTACCCACAGGGATATTCCACACTGTAAGGCTTCAGACTCGGCATACAAAGCTGGGGTAAGAAAGATGAAGAGGGGGATGTTCAGAGTGATGGTGTTTGTCTTCGCAAGTCATTGTTATGCATGATGGACCCCTGCTGTCCCGGAGGCAGCTGAACACCTGCCTGCCCACGGGAAGTGGTGAAAACAACTCCTTGTTTTTCCTTGCTTGTATGCATGGCTTTTGCTTTACTTACTAAACGCTCTTTATGTCAACCCACATTTTTTTTTCCACTTTCATCTTTCTGATTCTCTCACCCATCTCAGTGGTGGGGGAGTGAGTGAGTGGCTGTGCGGGGCTTACTTGCCAACTGGGCTTAAACCAGGCCTGACAAGAAAAGCTATGGACATGGGAGGCATAAATACGAGAAGCAGATGATTGTGAGGTGATGCTGAAATTATTACAGCAGAACAGGCACAGTCAACTCTTCCAGTTTACTTGCTGCATTTTCACAGAAAGCTAAGAAACTGTTTCTTTCACTATTTTTTAATGATTTTTGTTTTCCTTTTGACATAAAAAAGAACAGACCATATGCCATGGAGAATCATATGAATATGAATGAAAAAAACCTGGGAAACTGATTAACAGCACCATCCCATAACAATTCAATCAAAGTAATGGGAGGCAAAGATTTCCCAGCAGGATGCTGTGGTAACTAGAAAGAAACCACTGTGAGCCAGGCAAGTGTCCAGTTTTCCTTTAAAGAGTGGCTGCTGAATGGGAAGGGTTTCCAAAAATCTGCCTTTCACCTTTGAACCATTCTATGTATCTTCTGAGGCTTGGGTGATTTGAAGTTTACTGCAGTTTCCCTTTTCCAATTCCTTGGTAAAAAGAAGCAGAGATCAACACATAAACACACTAGAGGAATAAATGCTGAAGACTGATTTGGCCAAGGCTGGTAGGAAGCAAACATCTTCTACAAAATTGTTTTACTATTTTTAAGCATTTTTCTCTATGGTTTCTAACTTTTTGTCTTGCCCCCACATAAATGCTCAGCAAAATCAAACCAAATTAAAAAGTTAAAATTTCTTCATAACAATCAGTTCTAAAGTTGTCTTTATCATATTTTCGTAGTTTTGATCAGTAACCCTTTTCATGTTGAAGCTCAGTAGATTTGATCATTAATCCTTTTCATGCCAAGGAATCCAGAAATATTTTAACAGCACTCAGTGTGATCATGGTTTATGGTAACATCCTACACAGCAAAAAGATGCCGCAGAGGGGAGTGAGAGAAGTCTGTCAATTGCAAAGGCAAAATGAACACATCTGCAAAGGGGACCAGGGAAAAGTCTTCCTCACATGCACCACCACGGCTCATCTTCCTGAGAGACGTTACATCACTTCTTCTCCAGAAAATTCCAGTGAACCAAGCTGGCAAGATAAATTTCAGCGACCAAACTATGTACAGTTATCCAGGCCCTCAAAGATAGCGAGGTTATAAACACTGCATTCCTCCAGGACACCCAGAAATGCCATGTCTCAAAACAGTTACAGCACAACGACTGAACACAGTGATTTAACACTTGATGCTGAAAAAACAGATGGGTATTTAAGCTGTGGGATGTTTTTCCCCTGCAAGGGGTAAAAAAGAACCCTGCAGAGGACATAGTCAAGCAATAGTTACTGGTAGGCACTGGATTTGCAGCTGCGCTATTCAGCCCTACAGCTGAGCACGCTTGATGGAGTGGTGGTGAATAAAGCCCATTACGTGCATTTGTTGGCATTTTAATAAAATGAGCTGTTAACAAGCATTTAGTTTTACTTTCAGGTGTCTGCTGATGCCATAAATGACAGTTTCCCTCCAGCACTTCATCTCCCAAACAGCCTCTGCCACATTAGAGTGTTGTTGAGGGAGCTGCTGTGGCTTACCCTGCCCTGCTCCAAAGCTCAGCAAAGGCAGCCTGAGTGCGGTGGGTGAGACAAAGGAAGTGGGTCTCACCCACCCTCCTCTGCAGCAGCTTTCCTTCTGAACCACACCACAGCCACACATTGGAAGGGTTACTGAATCATCCTCTGAAAACACTACAACCCACAGAAAGGGAAGGGGGAACTGTTTTCAACTGTCACAACTTCAGTTGATAGTGCTTTTTCCTGCGTGTGTCAGCAGCTTCACAACCGCTTCTAAAGAGGCTGCTCCTGGGCTTAAGCTGACTCCTTTTTCATAAGTCTATCTGCACTTTAGAAACTGGCTTTTTGACAGAAAAGGCCAATGCAGCAGCCCTGCATGTTCACTGCTCTGTGTGCACACCAGAGTGCAGGGCAACACAGCTCCTCTGTGAAAGTTGGTGATGTTCTGGTGAACCCCCAACCTGCTTACTGTGGTCACATTTCCTGAAAAAAGGAGGTACAGACAGCAAGACAAAGTCAGTCAGAGCCCAAGCATCCGAGGACTCATGGAAACTTTAATATATTACTGTAAATCTCTGTGACTAACAAGGTTTGGGATATCATGGTTATGTGAGATAGCTAAGCAATATTGTAATTTTCCCTCTGCCAAGGCTTTACATTTTGTAACTCTACAATGTCCAGTCTAAAGTAAAATTGTAGAACTGGTCTGTTTTCTTGGGGTCTCTTTAAATAAGAGAGAAGGCATCAGAGCAGACGTCAGGTAAAACAGGGGTAAGGATTTAGTCAAACCTTAGAAGAGGTGTCAGACTAGACAAAAGAGAGGAAATGTGTGCAGGAAAAGATTACAGAAGTTTTCATCCCAAAGGACGCATTTTGTTTTACATCTGTCTATAGCTGTATCTGACTATCAGCCTTTGCCAGACTGCTGAAAGTGCACCATGGCATATAAAGCTGTCCAGCTTTGAAGACAGCTGCCCATTCTCCCATCTCACTGCTATCGTTAACAGAATTCAAAAGCAAAAGCAGATCTCTTCCCCCTTCTACACACTCTTTACTTGTATCTGAGACAAAAAAATCCCAAAACAAAAAAGCGACCACCAAAACAAATCTAAAACAATCTAAAAACCACCAGAGAGAGCGACCAGCTAGGAATTCATCCTCTGGGCTGCCCAGGTTCGCTCAGGCACGTTGGTTCACTTTTTATGGAGACACCACATTCGCAGCTCCTGTCTGGCCGGTTTCACAGGGAGAGAAGGCAACCAAAACCCGCCTGTTCAAAAACCTCCGGTACATGTAACGTACACCTCCCTGCGCTCTCCCAAAGAAACCTCGGCTGCAGGGAACTGGTTAAAACTTTTAGGACATTGGGCAACGCCAGCTCTTAGCAAAGACTCACATCCTGCTCGGGGACTCCGGGCGCTCTCAGCACGACTCAGCCAAGCCGCCCGGCGGTGCCCGTGGCCGGCGCTTCCCGGCAGCCCTCCCCCGGCCCGGGGAGCCCAGCGGGGTTTGCAGCGCTCCCCGGGACAGAGACACCGCCTGGCCCCCGCAGCGGGGCCCCGTCCCACCCTCCCGGCTCCGCCGCCCGCCCGGGCCCGGCGCTCCCGGCGCCGCTTACCGGCTGCGAGCAGGTGAAGGGCGGCGCGGCGTCCAGCAGCAGCCGCAGGGCCGCGGCGGCGGGCGGCCGGGGCGGCAGCAGCAGGAACAGCAGGAACAGCAGGGGCGGCAGGAACGGCAGGGGCAGCGGCAGCCGCGGCCCCGCGNAGAGGCGGGGCCCGCCCGCCGTGTGGGGCCGGCGGCAGGGCCCGGGCCGGGCCGGGCCGCGGGAGCCCCGAGCGGCTCCTCCCCGTCCGTGGGCAGAGGGTGGGGTTAAAGAGCCAAACCTGCTTCTGCTCGGGGGTGTTGTTCCTGTTTGAGAGGGTCTCAAGGTCTGCGTCCTCATCGCAGAATCGCCAGGGTTGGCAGGGACCTCTGGAGGTCATCCCATCCAACCCCCTGCCCAGGCAGGGTCACCTGGAGCAGGTGACACAGGAACGCGTCCAAGTGGGTTTGGAATGGCTCCAGAGAGGGAGACTCCACGGCCTCCCTGGGCAGCAGTTCCAGGGCTCTGCCACCCTGAACGTAAAGAAGTTCTTCTTCGTGTTGAGGTGGAACTCCCAGCGCACGTCTCTGGCTTCGGGCAAATGCCGTGAGCGTTCGAAACTGACAGCAGCAGCGCTCTGCAGCCGCTGAACAAATGGCATTTTAAGTGTATGCTCTGCTTTTCCAGTTGTGGGGCTGTGCTAAATGCATTCACTTCACAGGGGGCTGTGCAACCCTGTTACTCGTTCCTGATGCTCACCCCATTTCAGCTGTCTCACAAGTTTCACTCCAGGTTTCGCACTGCAGCGCGCCCACAGCCACTTTCACCTGTTCTTTGCCGTGATTTTCACCTCATGGTCTCACACAGAGCTGTAACTCAGCTGAGTTTCCAGCTCCCGGAGTTTTTCAGCAAAGCTGAACCTTTTGCTGGGCTTTAACTAACAGCTCTGAGCACGGGGGTTTTGCGGTGGCAAACGTCTAACTCACGGCCAGTCTGAGCCTGCAGATAATGAGGTTTCTGTTGGTGATCCTTTTGCCATTCCTTCTGCCCTGCACTGATGACATCCACAGGTTTTCATCACCTCCTGGATTTTAACATTTTGTGCCACCACTATTTAATAGTAGCAGCAAAGCCTGCAGTTCTGACAATCGTGTGCAAGTCAGGGAAAAATATATATACATGAGTAACTGAAGAAACCCCATTCTTTTTTCTTTAGACATTATTTCACTGAATCTTACATAGACATAATTGGGCTGAGCACACTGTGATTTATAATGCTGTGACAGAAACGCAGTGCTCAGCTGGCATTGCAGTGTAATTTCTTGATAAGCGTGATAGAACAAATTTGCTTAATTGACAAGCAAATGTGTGGAACATTACTTGTTATCATCTCATTAGCTGCATGGCTTATGTATATACTAATTACACTGTATTTAAGCTGCGGGCACTCATTTTCTGTTGCGTGTGCTTGGTAAAAAGGAATCCAGTAGAGAAAATGTTAAGTGTGTGGTTACTCATGAGTCACATGTTGGACATCGTGACACGGCAGAATTTCCGTGGTGACAACAGCACAGAGAGCAGTTGGATTTCCTAAGTTACTGTTTAACAGGGCAGGCTGTGGCTGTCAAGACTGTTCTGCAGCCCCTTAAACAGGGACAAGAGCCCTTGAGTAGCAGCGGGGCTACCGATGGGAAGTAAGGGGCTGCAGGAAGCTGTCTTATTTTTCAGCCACTGCTGGGAGCAGGGAGCAATGTCAGAGGAGTTTTGATACCATTTACAATATTGAACAAATCTGGACATTGTTTAGAAATTTATTAGCAATTTTAAAATAACATCATTCCTTAGATAAAAATGCAATCTTACAGGAATATACATTTGTCCCACACAGAGATGACCCTATAGCTCACTGGCGGGCCATTCGCTCTAACTTTCCTCTGTTGATTTTAAAACGTGCGAGAGGGCAAGACGGACTCTGGCACTGATGACAGGCTTACATGACGGTTACAAACTGTACAGCAGTATTTACAAAAGCATTTCTGTGGGTTCATGAAAACTAGATATAAAAGTGTGGAAGGAGGTAAAGAATTGAGACAGGGAAGGGCTTGGGTGGAGGTGCAAGGGAGGGCTGGGAAGGTGGGCAGGGAGTGTAGGGAAGAGTGGAAGAGGAGGTTTTTATCTGGACTGATTTATACTTGAGAGAGGTCATTTTACAGCTCTGGGCAATTCAAATGAAGGCAAAACACTTATATTTATCAACATTTATAGCTGATGATCAGAGCAGGAAATGGTGCTCCAGGGCCTGAACCGAAGAGGTGCTGAGGAACCCCATCTTCCCTGAAGTCACTGGGAAACACCAGTACGTGGTACCTTGCCAGGCCAGACCCAAACCATGCACAGGCAGTACCCCCCAGACCTTAAACCCTTTGATCCTGCAGTGCTCAGTCGTTGGTGCTGATGTGAATTCAGACTGAGTGAGAGATCAGCTCCTAAATTACACTTTTGCTCCTGAAACTGGACTAGATTCCAACCACTTCTTGCCAGAATTCACCCAAAGTGACTCATCCCTTGCTCTATCAAGTGGCAATTGTTTGGAGGGAGATGTCATCATTCGGAATTGATTTTTAAGGCAGTTTTATAAGTATCTCCCCTTTTTTTTGTGTGTGATGCAGCAATGTTTGTCAGAGATATTTACAATCTCACTCCTCCTCCTCCAAAATCTTCCCACATTCAAACTGTCAAGACTAAGTAAGCTTGAAACAATCATTTCTATGAGCAATCATAAAGTTGATGATGTTAGATAGTATTGGCTGCCAGTCTACCTAGGTGCTTGAGATGGGAGCAGACTGACTTAGGATGCTTAAAATACTGAAAGCATTTCAGCCTAATTGGGAAAGAGCTAACAGAAAAACACAGGTATTTAATCACCCGAATGATGAGGCCAGCGAATGGCATCTGGGTTGGTGGGTCTGTCTTGAACAGGACAAAGCTTTGGAAAGGGGCTGTTTGAACGCTGGCAGAAAAATCTGTGGTTGAACGGAGTGACGCCTGCTCTTGCCTGGGCCTGTCCCTGCCCCGCTGGGCCTGGGAGGCAGCCACTAAGCCTGGCCTAAGGTGAGCGCTGCCCACTTGAGGCCGCAGCAGTGGAGGCAGAGTGCCTGACATGGTAGAAAAACAACAGCGTGGGAGCGTGGAGACAAGCTCCTGATCCTGCCTAGCTAAGCCCTTGGTAATGCTAATGAAGATTCCCTCATTACATCAGTCATTGGTGCTGCTCCTCTCAATTAGCCCTTTAGAAAGGGTCTTGATTAAGTTGCCTAATTGTCTTCTGCCACCTGAGATCACTGCCCTCCTCTGGGGCTGGGGGCTGTGACGCCAGCCCTGCCTGGGGCAGAGCTGTGCCTCTCCCCCCCAACCTGTGGCAGAGCTGGCAGAGGATACTGGAGGGTATCTCAAGTGACAGCAGACACCCACATTTAGGCAACTGAGTCGAGCCCTAAAGAAGGCCTCTTTTTATGCTCAAGTTCCCTGTAAGGGAGAGGGGAAGAATGGAGAATTTAACTAGAACACTAAAGTTTGTATCAGAAGAGGGGTTTTTTTCCCCACTCCAGTGTGACACTACTGAGTTTTCTGAAAGCAGTTGGAGCCCAACCTGTCTTCAGAACAGGACATATCTCTTGCTGTGCTTCTGCCCTCGCCCACCCAACCTCAGGGTGCTGTAGCAGCAAGGCCATAGTGGTTTCAGCTTTCCAGAAACAAAGCAGGAACAGAGATAAAAGCTCCACAGACTGAGATCCCATTGGAAACCTTCTGGATCTCTGGGTTTGCTCACCCAGAATAAAACTTTAAAAGTTTTGCAACATTCAAAAGAAGAAAAAAAGGAACCCCGTGCAGCTATTGAGAATTATATTTCTTAGACTTCTGTGAAGAAGAAAATAAATGGGGGAAAGATATAATTAAGTGTCTCAGGTCCCAGTTCTGTTTTTCACATTCTTTGCATCAATACAACCTCCTTGGCCTCTAGTGCCCTTCAGCTTCATGTTAGCAAGATGGGAACTGGGGCTTCTGATGGCCTGGAATGTTTTATTTATATGCACTACACTTTTCATGATGGGAACTGATAAAATCTCACTGCTACCAGAAACCCCCGACTAGATTATACTTCAACCTTGTTGTGCTCAAATTCCCCATTCAGTGTTCCTCTCCCCCCCGCTGCCCCTGCTGTGGGGACAGTCACAACAGGACCGTGGATGTATCTCAGGATACTCAGTTCTGTCTCAGTAGGGCTGCTTCACTTCAGCTCCCTGGACCTGTGGCTTGGGGTTTCTCATCTACACGTACGAAGCAAGGCCTCCAACTCCACATGTGACACAGGTGACCAACCCCACGGGCTCGGGGCCCCGCCACCTGGTCTGTTTGTGTCTGTGTGCAAACGCGCATACATTTCATACAGCAATCTGAAACTCAGGCAGAAAAGACACAGGAGCCTGGCTGAGACCCATACAACTGTTATATTGGCGTCAGTCTAAAGAAAGCAATGATACATTGCTTTGGAAATTATCAAGAAATGTAAAAAATGCATTTGCCCTTTTTTTGTTGTTGTTGTCGTCGTAGTCACTGGGGCAGGGTTCTGAGTCAGAAAACAAAGCAGAAATAGATGCGGTTCTGTACATGGCGCCTCTCTGGCTGTCCCTCCGTGCTGGGCTGTGGTGGGCAGGGCAAGGAAACAGGCGGGACCCCTGCAGTAGCAGCAGCATCTACACCATCACCGTCCACATGTCCAGCTGAAGAGGCAGATGATGAACAAGAGGTCTGTGGACAACGAAACTCCAGCTCTGGATCATGAGTTCCACTTGCTTTCCCATCACGTCAGCCACACAGAAATAAGGAAGAAAAAAAGAAATGCACCTGGTGTGGCTGGCCCAGTACTGTCTGGACTAATGAGCAGAAATTATACAGGGAGGAGGTTTGTTGTTTTATAAGAAACGTCTTTAGTCTGCAGTGTACTCTTGCGAGTCAGAGATGCTCAGAGGCAAACAGCAGATCGTTTTCCCCATTCTTTCCTTCCATGCCACTTCTCAGCCATCCTTCAAAAGCTTCCATCCACAGAACAGTGATTGTACCCACCATCCACTCCCATACAAAGGAAAACACTCCAGGAACGAAACCTGCCCCCTCCTTCCCACTGTCCCCCAGACTCTGCCTCATTTGCAGGAGGCAGCAGCTCTTTGCTCAGGCCTGTCACAATGTGCACATTGGAAGTACCTCAAATGAAAAAAGAAAAAAAAAGCCACCCTCCCCCAGAAAGAGAAATTTGCACAGCTGGCACCAGCAATTACTAAATTTAACCCCTGCCCCTCAAACTGCAAAGGTAATTTGCATTCTGTAACCATACACTTCCCACTCTGCAGCACCTACGGTGTCCTTCAGGAGAGAGCAGGGTTTCCCCTGGCCATTGCAGGCTCTGACCCCTCAGGGAGCAGCACCTTTCGCCAAGAATGTGTGGGGCACAATCCTTTCTGTCATCTTCCTTCCCATCATCAAAATCCTAAAAGATGGGCTGTCAAGCATCCAAAATGCTCATTGTCACCACTAATTTAGGTAACCATTGTTTTTCAGGAGTGAAGAACGCCTGTTTTCCATTGGGAGGATCAGATGGACTTTGTAGTGCAAGAAAATGAGTTAGGGAGCCCTTACACGACATTTTCAGAAGCAGCCAGGCAGGGGCATTTTTCACTTTCAAGTACCTTTGGAGCACATCAGCACTAGCAGCAGCAAACTCAAAGGGAGACACCCTTGTGTGCCCATCTCCATACAGGCACCAGAGATGAAAAGGATGACACTGACCCACAGCAGCTGGTTACTTTCTCCAGGGAAGTCTTGAATTACAACTTTGATGACAGATGCTTGTACAAATGGATTAGTGTTTCTCTAGTTTAAATGAATTTGGTTTTTTTCGAGGTATCTTGAGCTGATACTGGCCGGGTTCAAAAAGTATAGTCAAAAGTACCCTTTGCTATTTCTCCTTCATGGCCCAGAGAATCGAGCAGAAGAACAAGAGTCTTACAAAAATAATGTCATCAATGTATGCAACGAAGGGTGTTCTCGGACATCTGCAGAAGCTCCAGATTTGAATCAAAGTTTAGCTCTGAGTCAGATCACACCTTGGAACTCAGCACTGAGGTGCAAGTTTGTGAATCATCCTGAGGAGGGAGAAAAAACAGCAGTAGTCTAGACAAAAATCAGTTGCATAAAATGTAACAATACATGCCTGTTTTTTCAGCTTCTCTCAGGGGTCAGGGCCAACTGTCAGTGTGAGAGAGTTGGGAGAGTTTCACACTTACTGGTCAGGAGATATGGCTGGGACATGCTGTGCTGTCAGATGTTTTGTGACTTAGTATCTGACCTGTCCACTGAAGCCTGGGAAGAGGACTGAGACCATGCATAGGAACACCAAAAGGTCACTTGGCACCTGCATCTTAACCAGACTGCAGCAATTCTCCTAATAAAGACCCAGAGCACCTTCTCTCTCTCCCTGTGCTTTCAGCCCAAGCAAGGTTTAGATAACTTTACTTTTCCAACTGTTCTGATTCTTGCATTTCTTATCCCAGGATCCTGCTATAATTGATCAGGGTTCAGTTATTTAATAAAATAATTTTGAAGCCAGGTTTTCCCCCCTGCTCCTTGAATTGCTGGTGCCAGCTGAACGTGTAGAATGGATCTGCCAAATGGGCTTGGGGGTCTTGCCACCCTTGAGTGGGACGAGACCTTTAGAGGAACTGAGCAAAAGGAAAGAAAACAAAGCCTGAATAAAATGTACCAGTCTCGGGAAGAAAGATTCTCTACCAATAAAGTCACCGTGCACGTTAAAAGGGAGTGAGAAAGAAGGAAAATGAACACAAGATATGCAAAATCAGTAACGTTCAACCTGTCAGTGGATTGCAGAATAGTTACTTACACAGGTACACTTTGTTCATTGTACAAATTAAAAAAGAAAAAAAAAATAGTACCCTTTCCCCAACCACACGTAAAAAAGCACTTAAAAGTTCAAAGGTAAAGCTTGGCACATTCCAAATACGAAATGATTCACTTGACATGCAGCAAAATATACAAGAAGTGACTCTTTTTTTTTCTTTTTTTTTTTAAACAAACTTAATTCAATTCATTATCTTTGCTTGGCACAATTGCAATTCATTTTAAAAAAATATTTGAAAAATACTGAAACTGACCTGAATTCAAGTATAACGGTTTCTTCAACAGAAACATTATCAATGCAATAAAACATCACACGGAATATATCGAAGCGTAACGTCCTCTGGTTTGTTTTTTCTTTTGTTTCCCCCCACCCCTGTAATTTTTTTTTCTATACAGTTTTAATGCCAACACAACTTACAATTTTATTTTAAAATTAATATTATTGCATTGTTTTTGCATATCTTGTGGAACAGAAAATGCAAAGTTACTGATTCCCTTTTCAAAAGCAGAGACAGTGGTTTGTTTTTGCATTCGAATGGCCCCAGATACAGATCTCCTGCAGCTCCAACCAGGATGTGGAGAACTGCACTTACACACACACACACACACACACACACACACACTCGCTCCTATTGCTCCCGCACTCACAGATACACTTAGCACTAAAAAGAACCCAAATCAATCACTCAAATGTGCAAGACTATATCAAGTGCATTGCCTACTATCTTTAAATTATAAAACAACAACAACAAAAAGGTTTCAGTTGCTAGTAAATAAAATTACAAATTCTCGGTGTACATAATGGTTGGTAAAACTCATCTATCATTATACTTCTACCAAATTCCAATGGAGAAAAAAAACCCCCAGTTTAAATAATACAACATGATCAAACCAATTTAACATCTGCAAAGGTGAAAATAAACCAAAACAAAAAAGGTAGGTGATTACAAAACACTGTAAACACTCCCTTCTCCCTCAAAAAATAACAATAATAATAAAATAGTCAAAACAAAAACTGCAACATGCTTTCAAGAAAATACCAAACTGCGAAACAAGAAGAGCTCTGCCCAGGCCCAGCAGCCCATCAGCCCCGCCGCCATGCCTGCTCTCCCATTGGCTGGCACAGTTGGCACGCTGAGCTCTGATTGGCCGGCAGGAGACCGCCTGAGCTCGGATTGGCTGGCGAGTGATCGCCAGAGCTCTGAGTGGCCGGCAGGGGCCGCTGCCGGAGTCTCGGCAGGGCTGGGCCGCGCCTCGGGCGCCCGCGGGCTTCTCCTGCTTCCTCCTCCCCGTGGCCGTGTGGGAATCCACAGCAGAAGTCTTCCTCTCCTTCCGAATCAAAGGGCCTTGGCTTTATGGAGACGGTGAGGCTCATACAGAATATGTGCAAAATGATTTTTACAAGCAAAGTTGAAAGACACCCGTTTGGCGCAGGGTCCTTTTGGCTAGGGCCATCCACAGGAAGCTGAGGTTCCCCTTGGTGCTCCGGAGGCAGCTGTCATTCCTTGTGCAGGGACTGAAAAAAAGAGGGAGCTGGCTCTCCTCCTCTTCTTCTCCTCCTCCTCACTCTTCCTTCATGGACACGTGCTGGGGTTATATCCGCTCCTGAAAAGCTTTCTTACACCACCCAACTCTGCGACTCGTCCCAACAGAAATGAATGAAGAACGCTGTTCCGGTTACTCCAGGTCACGAGAACAGTGAGGCACTTCTGAAACAAACCCATTAGGAACATTGAAACAAATAAAAAACCAGCATCGCTTCCAGCCCTGGCAACTACAGGCTGCTGATATAAATCCTGCTGTCCTTGAGCTCCTCCTGACTTATCCTACAATCCGGGTTCTGCACCTCTTCCTCTTCCTCTCCTGCACTGTCCTGCCCTGGGTCCCTGCAGTTAGCAAAAGGCAAGAGGTTGCCATTGGGGCTCTGCTTGCTGTTACCATTGAGAATGTTGTCTGCTGCATTTTCCATCTCTTCTATCGTCATGTCGCAGGCATCTGCGAGCTCCTGGGTTGTGACCTCAATGAACTTTGGATCTTGAGCAAACTGCATGAGTCCTTCCGAAATCAAGACCTTCAAAAGCAGGTGGGGAACCAGAACACAAAGACACGTGTTAGTACTCTGCAGCACCAACCAACCCTGCCACACCTCTAACACAACCCTCTTTACTGCTGTGTTTCCGTCTCCCATTCATGCTGCTAAACCCCCGCTGGGAGATGGGCTCTCCCACTCCTGGCATTGCGGGCAGCAATGCATCTGTCGCCCTGCTCTCCCGAGGGCCGTGTTTCTAGCTGGCCGTGACACAGCGTCCTTGGTGCTTGTGCGTTCTTACCGCTTCCACCAGGCTGCTGGCGCTGCCGTGGAACTGCCGGCTGCTCCCTGCGGTCTGGCTGGGCACGGTCAGGGACACCGGCCGGGCTCTCCTGGGGCTGCCGCCGCTCTCAGGGTACCGGGAGCCGCAGTGCACGGACGGCAAGCTGCTGTTGAGCTTCTCCGAGGACTCCGCCCCGTCGAGGCGCAGCGTTGGGATGGTCTGTTGCGGCCAGCCCCGGTTGCAGGGCGTGGCCGGGGGCGTAGCACACAGCCGAGAGAACATGGTGGGGGAATGGCTTCGCTGGAGCAGGGGACTCAGGCCGGCCACTGCTAATGCCTGTGGACAGAGGAGGGACAAGGTGAGGGAGAGCTTGCAGGAGGTGCTGGAGAAATCATCCGAGAAAGGCCCGGAGACTCTTGAGGTTTGTGAAAACAGCTGCCAGCTCCTTGAAGGGTTTGGATGTTTGCTGCAAACTCATTTTGTACTCAAATTGCGTACCCTGTGCTAGTGCCAAGCATTGGATTGGAAACTTTCAGAATCGCAGTTCTTTAGCTTGGGAGCCACGGCGCTGCCAGGAGGCATGCAGCCCCATTCCCACAGCACTGCCAGAAGGGATGCAGCCCCATTCCCACAGCACTGCCAGAAGGGATGCAGCCCCATTCCCACGGCACTGCCAGAAACACCACCTCTTCTCCAGTGGGGGAGACAGCAACTCATTTTCCCACCATTGACACCACACATAGCACAGGCTTTTATTGCCAGTTGCTGTTTTAAGTGTCTGCTGAAGAACCTGAACACATCCCGGATGTGAATTTTAGGTGTGTGTGCAGTTGGCAATAACTTGAAATGCACCACTGGATTTTAAGGCATCTGCTGTTGGTGGGAGAATCAATATCTGATCATTGTACTTTCAGCCATCCAGTCCTTCCTGTAATCACACACACAACCTCTGAGTCATCCAGCCTCCTCTTATAACAAATTCCTTAAGAAGCCTCTTGTTGCATGGGGCTGATCTGATGCCTTATTGATGGTGACTCCTTCCCTGTTCTCTAAGACTGTCAGAGTCATGAGCTCATCTCACAGAGCTCATCGCTGAGCAATGAAATAAATGCATAGAAAATGCAAAAGCAGGTGGATTGTGTTGTATTCAGGCTGGGGTTAGGCTCACTCAGCTTCAGCTATGGGAAGGCTCTGTGTTTAGTTGAAGCTAACTGCAGAGAGGCACTGGGAAGCCTCACTTCTCCTCAATGCCTGCCTGAAAATGCTGCCTCAAAGACATGACTTACACAAGACTTACACCTGCCCTTTGGTGATGCTCTTTTCCTCCATTGACCACAGTGGGACCGAACTGACTAATTTAAACTAGACAGCACACTTTAAGCTATCTAATGTTCAGTGGAGCTCAGTCCATCTGCCACTGAAATCCTTGGGAACTGATAACTGTGTTGTGCTGATGGCTTCAGTGTCAGGTAAACAAAAGAATTAATTACCAGTCACCTGCGAATTCACCAAGACTTTCTCAGGAATTAGATGTCAGACTCCTTTCAAATTTCAGCAAGGAAGAAAGCCCTTAAAACCTTTTGTGAATAAATCATGCCCTGCAGGCTATGATGGCCTCAGCACATCCCTTAAACTGCCAGGACTTCAAGGAGAGACCTAGATCTGTCAGGCAGGACAACAGAACCAATTTTTCAGCTTGTTGGCAGAAACATACACAAAATGTTTTTATCAAAAATCTAAGGTTCTGAGGAAGCTGAAAAAAGCTCTGTGGGATTGCTTTGAGCTCCAGCTGCATACATTTACATATCATGATGTGCAGGTGTTCCATGAGAACACCTCTTCAAGCATTCACAGCAACAGAATCCATTAGGTTTTGCAGGGGCAACCTTTCCACTCTGTGGTCTTGTTTTAGGCACTGTTGTTGATTAACATTTTTGTAAACATGTGAACACTGCTGAGTGTTGTCAGCTGGCAGCCAGATGCCTCTTTCAGGGTAGCCCTTCAGTCTGGCTGAGTGACACTTGTGTAGGCAGAGCCCCATCCCTCCAGGTTTTGGGCTGCATGGTGGGATGAGGAAGGGTAAAGCAACTCCATCTTATTTGTAGAGGTTGGAGGGAGGTGATTCTGTCAGCTCTGTGGGCTGAGAGGGCTGGGAGGCCTGTGTTTCCTCTGCCTGGCCTGCCATGGGAAGGCAGGAAGTCTTAGGAGGGCTGTTGCTGCTGTGGTGAATGTGGGAAACTGTTTCCTGACCAATCCTCCCCGCTCCAACACATTTTCTGGTTGTCCCTGCCACAGCGTAACCCTCTGCAGACCACTGCTTTCTGGAGCTCAAGGATTAAAGGATAACTCTCTGAAAGTGGAGGTGAGAAACGCCAGGGAGCCTCAAGCCCACTCATCTCTCACTCCTCGGACTTCTCACTCCTCCCATTCCTGCTGTGTGGCATTTTCTGCTCTTGTGGCAGCCTAAAGAAGTGGCAAGGCCATTCTGCCCTGCCTGTGGGGACTGCACGGAGCACGATGCCACACTTGCAAGGGTGGCACTGCCATCTGCACCAGTTTCTTTTATGGTGACAAAAAGTGGCATTGTCAAACCAAAAGACACAGATCTCCTTTGGAGTCTGACAGCTGGCTAATCATCTAGGTACGTGCCCAAGCATACATTTGCTAGGCTGCTGAACACAGTTACAAAGGGCTTAAGAAGCTGATTGATTACAGGTAATCAGTTTATGTTTCAAAATGGTTAATTACACTTACTGGGTACTTTTAATTAATATGCAAGTAGACTGCACACTTTATTCATGTGCATACTGCCATCAAAACCAGTGTAATTGCACTGCAGCATGCAATTTGGGTAGTTATTTTTGTCTTTTTGCTAGAATTTTATTTTATTCTTTCATGGGCATCAGAAAATGATAACTGTGGCTGACTCCAAAGGACATATTCCTGTAGCATTCTGGGAATGATAAAAATCCTGATTGCTAAAACCCAGGCCTTTGGTATGGGTGAGAATCTGTCCCAAATGGTTTTTGAGCAGTGGGTTGGGATGCTCTGGGGGGCACTGCAGGTGACAGGGGCCCTGTGTGGTTATTCACACTCACCTGATGATGGACCAGATGCAAAGGCAGGACTGTCTTCTGCGAGACGTCCACACCCTGGTTTTTCTGTCTTTTCAAACACTCTAAATGAAAAGATGCTCTTCGACCTGAAACGGCAACAGCACACAACGTGTCCATCACTCATCCTACACTACAGGTAATCTGTTTTCAGTTTATTTTAGTGCAGTCCCATTGGACATACAGCAAAGACACACATGTTTTAGGCTCTGCCCACTTTCCCTCAACACCGTGCCCTTTCCAGAGCAAATGTATTTACAGAAAGCACTCAGGCATCATGAACCAACCAACACTACCTTCCAAGCAAGCTGCAAGGTAGGATTCTGAACAATTTTTTCCTCTAAAACACATGCAGCTGATTTCCCTGCTGAGCAGTGGCAGTGCTCTCAGAGCTCTGTGGCTGAGGCAAAGCCCTCAGCAGGGTGGTGGCAGCTGAGGCTCTGGTGCTGTGCTGGCTGTACACAACACGCAGGGGGGATGTCCGGCTGCTCAGATGACACTGGCGCCCTGCCTGCATGTGATCTGTGTCCCTCAGCTGCCAGACATAGCACAGTGTGTGAGACTGTGTCTATAGCAAGGTCAAGTGGAACTGAATTAATCAATGGTGAATTTACTGGTGAATGGAAGGTGACTTAGACATGAAACATTATTGGAATTTAGAAGGAAGGGAAGAGGAAAAATTAGATTTTAGAGGGAACTACTGAAACAGTCACATTGTTTACTTGGTATAAAATTAAACTTCTCTAAATATGAGACAGGTACTTGCAATGATGAACTTAAAACTACTGAAAAGTATGTTTATGATCAAGTGCTTTACTTCTGAAAAATGACAAATCCAGTATTAAAGTTTTAATACACGACACACTTAAATATTTTTTGGTCTTCTTGATTTTGTTGACATTTTTCTAAAGAACAAAAGAAAATTAGAATTCTGAAAATAGTAAGTATCTATAATACTGGTTTGTCGAGAAAAAGCCCTCTCAGGGTTGGAGAAAATATGTTATAACCCAGAGAATGAATGCTACAATGCAGGTTACAAGTATTTCCTCTTTCTAGAGAAAAGCCCCACTAGTAAAATGAGTATGACATCAGTGTATAAATATTCACTAGAATGTAGTTAGTGAAGCATTGTATCAAGGGCTGACTGCCTTACAGGTACATAAAGAAGTTGTCATTGCCTGATATTTCAATATTTGAAATAAAGTAAATGTTATTAGAATACTCAAGCATCCTGAAGGATTTGAGTGAAGACTCAGTAGCCTCACTTTAAACATTACACTACGTAGTCTGTCACTGTTATTTTGTAAAAATGTATTTTATATATATGATTCTTTTTAGTTTCTCCCTTCAATGCCCTTCTTAACCACACCAATACTCAGAAAAAGGCTGAAAAATGTTATACCTAAAAGAGTTCATTTTCTCACAGACTCTCTTGCTACTTTCATAAAACCCTGTGATTTGTGTGTTTCACCTGACAGTGAAGCACTTAAAAATCTTCAGGTACAATCAGAGCAGAAGGCAAATTTATGTTGTGTTAACTTAATCTGACATTCAGCATGTTCCTGGTAGCAGACAAAGGAGACAATCTCTCATTTCTCCTTGCAGAATACACACAGAGGAGAACACCACAGATGCAAGGCTCTCCCATTTGGTGACTCCCTGGTGATTGTTTGGAGAGTCTACAGTTCTCAAATAAACTTCCCTAATTCCCAGGCAGGCTTAATCAAACAGATCACAGGGACTGTCCAAACAGCCACATGTTCATCTCCTGACTGTGTGTGAAGCCAGCAGAGCCATGTGCCTGATCAGGACTGTCTGGATGCCCTGGGATCCCTGCTCTCCCGAGCTGAGTGCAGCAAACAGCAACACCCGTGCCCACACAGGCTGGGATTTCTCCAGGGAGATGCAGGACCTCCATCAAGGCAGAGGAAACACAGCCCAGCCCTGCTGGGAGGTTACCTAGTGCTGAGGAGCACAGAAACCCCTTCTTCGGAGAGTGCCGGCTGTCCTCTCCGTTGTTGTTTTCTGGTGGAGTGAGTTGTCTGTTTTCATCATCTTGGTATGCAAGCCTGGGAAGGAGAGCAGAGGGATTTAGAAAAGCAGCTGATACTGGACAGAATAAGCCCTCTTCCAGTAAGGAAGCCAGGAAGGTCATGCCAGCAAAGGGATGCAAGAGCAAGCTAGCTTCAAACTGTTACTGGTCCAGGAGCAGTAACAAGAGACCAGGAAACAGAGAACCCTCTAAAAATGAGGTCTGGGAATATCAGGAGGTAGAAGTGAATGTGGGGGGAGGCCCTGCAGATCCAGATGTCTCATTCAGAGAAGGAGAATCCTAGGTGAAAGATATCCTTTTTGATGTTACTTCTAGGGATGAACTGCATTTAAAAAAAAAAAAATTCTCATATTTGAGTTGTCGGACTAAAATTTTCTGACCTTCTCCCATAAACAGAAATTTTTGTAGAAAACGTCACCTCTTTCCACCTCTCCCCCTTAATTAAAGAACCACCCAAACACCTTGACTAAAGCTGCAAAGCTCACATTTCGGTAGAGAGCAGACTTGGTTCACTACAGTACTCAATGTCTTCATTCAAATTTTCATCATAAGTCTCATCCTGAGACACTTCCTCTTGGCAAACAATTGCCAGCTGGCTGTCTCTGGAACTGGAGCTAATGAGCAAAAAAGACAAGTCAAGATATGGAGATGGTAAAGACAACCTGTTATAAAGATAAGAATGACAGGCTCCATCTGTCTCAGTTTATTATAATGCTGAAGAGCCATCATAGAAAAATCAATGACTGAACACAGCTACAGAGTTCACAAATACAAAGCAACCTTTGTCTGTGTCCTCTTTCACAGGACGAGTTTCTGAAACCAATGCTGAACAATACTGTAGATTTATTTTGTCATTTGTGATTACCTGTACTCCATTAATGTGCACATCACACTGACCACATTTCCAAAGATACACCTCACTGAACTCACAGTAAAATCTGAGATGGCCTCTCAGTAATAAGCTTTTTCCCTTTTTGCAAAAGACTTGGTTATGGATTTCAGAGAAGCCTCCTGGACACTCACAGTAACCTTCTCATCTCTGTGATGTGTGGCCTTTGCCTCCCAAATCTCTCACTCTGCACCAGCTCTGCCCTCTGCCTCCTCATCACATTCTCATCCTTTTCCACCTTTCATTCTTTTTTTTTAACTGCAGAGTGCTTCTACTGAATTCAGTAGGATCTGTTCACACCCTTGGGTGTGACAGCCCTTCATTCCCTGCTTGCCCCACTGTTCACATTTCAGCACTCCTGTTTCACTTCATTTGGACTTTGCATTTTCTGAGGAGTAAAGTAAAATCTGGAGGTCGCTTGAATCTTTGAGGTACCGACATGGAGGTATTGGAAATAATTTCTGTTTCTTACTGGCATTTGCAGAAGAGAGCAGAGTAGCTTTTTTTTTTTTTCCTCATCTTTTAGGGACTGGAGAGGCAACATTATTTTGTCATCTGGTTAAAGCAAAACCCATTGGGAAAAATGTGGGTATGCATTGCATAAGACAGCCTGTGGGACAGTGCTGCAGTGACCTTCCTCTGAAATGGGAGGCAAGTAAAACTGCTAAGGTGCAGAGAGGAAGAAATCAGTACCTGGCATCTCCTCCTGTTCAACAGTCTTTGTTTAGCCAAAACCATAGAGAATTTTTGTATGAACATGCCAGGGTGTACTTCAGTGTGCTATGATCAGAGAATGTGTAGATGTGTGAGCCCAGCTAGAATCTCTAAAAAATCCCAAATCTAGAAAACAGCCAGAACATTAATCACTACCTGCCCTGAATTGGGAGTATTTTCTGGAGCTGTCATGGTGATCAGTACCTCTATTTCAGCCCTACTGACACCAAAAAGGAGAGCTCATATTATTATTCTCATTAATGAGAATTTGGAGTTTGAATAGGATGAACAGTGTGGGTCTTACACCCGGCCATCATGAGAGGGTTATGGAGAACACGTACCGTCCCAGTGTCTCGTAGTAATGTGTCCTGATTCAAGGAACGTGCCCGGGGAAGCAAGGAGAGAAAAGAACACCATGTTAGCAGTGTCACACCAGCACAAGTCAGCAAGGGGAAGGGCAGATGGTAACACATGTTGTGCAACTCCTGTGGCCTCCCTCAGGAAGGCATGAAATAGAAAAACCATGGGACTCTTCACTTGAGCAATTCTGCACCCACTGAAGTTCATCTGTCTCATTGTCCTACTCTGTCCTTTCCAGGAGCAGCATTTGTCCACTTTTTCACACTGTTCACTCTCTGCACTGAAAAAAAAAAAAAATCCATCTCCTTCCTGCTGTTTCAGAAAGTATTAAAAAAAATCCCCCACTGAGAAAAATTATATTCCTTTTGTATTAGTCATCTGTGTGTAGAGAGCCTGAAAACTGTCCAGAGAAGGGGATTTGCTTTGCTTTGTTTCAAAAAACCTTGCCTCCCTCCTCCCAGAATGTCTTTGGTGACCTCTGTCGGGATGTGACCTGCCGAATGAAAAACCACTGACTTCAACAAAGCTCCCTATTGGGCAATTAAGAGATGAAGTGCAGTCTCCTTCAGTTACCAGTGGATAAAACACCTCCCTGCAGTGAAGGAGGGATAAATAAGGTTTCCTTTGGATCTTACAAAGATTTCTTCCTGATAAAGCCCAAAGAAATGAAGTGTGTTGGTCAGTAAGAGTGCTGCTGCTTTGCAGTGGCCAGCTGCTGCATACCTGTTGCACTGTGGGTTCTGGCATAAGTGGAGAACCAGAAGGCTCAGTCCAGGCTGGGCAATGTCTGGGAGTGACTTCAGCTCAGCAGCAGTGCTCTGGTGTTTGCATGCACCTTCCAACACCTGCTCCCCTGGCTCACTCTGTGCTGTGAAACTTACCTTTTGGATGGGAGTTTCCAAGGAGCCTCCTGCACACATATGGTGGGTGACAAGGGGGTCCCGTGGCCTTCCACGGTGCTGACAGTGCTGGGGTAGCTGGGTGGGCTGGGGAAACGACACAGGGCGGTGTTGTTGGCATTGTTGATGTTGGCATTAGAGCCTGAAGATGAGTAGCTGCTGGGAGTGAAGGTGGAGTCCACCAGCTTCTCGTGGGATGGAGACTCGGTATCTCCATGGTTGTTGCCAGACTTATTGATGTGCAAAGGTCTCTGGGTGGTGAATGTCTGGGGGAACCCACTCCTGCCGTCACTTTGGTAATAGCTCACATGGTTTCCAAACAAGCCTCCAGCTCTCTGTCACAGAAACAGAAAGGATTTTTCCTTTGTGAGTGGCATGTGCAAGGGCCCCGGTGTTTTCCTGCTTAGACTGTTCTTGAGAAAAAAAATAGTGAGGACCAAAGTGAGCATGATGGCACTGGTGCTCTCTCTTCCAGTGTGTGGACTTCTGTGTCACAGAGACTAGGTACACACAGGCTGTGATACAATATTGCAGAGGACTGGCAAGTGTCTAGGTGAGGCAAAGATGTCTCTACACCTCCCCCCAGTCCTGGAAGTCCAGGACTAGGCATGGATGCAAGAACCAGGTAGTTTCTGTCTGCTTTTCCCAGTGCAGTTGCAAAGGAACATTTAGACATGAGAGGGAATTTGAGAAAAGCACCAGAAACTACTAATCACCTGGAGGAAGAAATGAAGAGAAATTTAATGAGCCAGTTATATACTGTTTAGATGGTGAGTAATGAAAGGAGGAAACTGACAGCATCTTTCTGTAGAGAGAGGAGGAAAATGCCAAAGGAGAGGAGAAGTTACCAGAGAAAACAATGAGAAGAAACAGGTATGAAATAAGAAAGAAAAGATTTAGCTAAGTGGCTCAGAAAATTTTCTCCTTCCATAGGAGCTCTGCTGGGTTCTGGTGTACTTTTTGGAAGGATGCTACCAGTGCCACTGAAAGGAGGAGTGAACAAAACACTAAAGGGTGCCTGGCTGCTGCTCTGTGGATTGCAAGATGGCTGAACTGATCTGTTCTTTAATTTAGGTTTCATGAGGGAATCTTCCAGTGAGAAGTTTCCCTTGAGAGAGAGAAGAAATTGGGATAAAACTGTGCAAAGAAAGACCTTAGGACCTGGCACTTAGGGCTAGGTCCACCACGGTGTTCTGGTAAGATCTACAAAACAAGGAGGGCCCAGCTGAAATGCAGAATGCACAGAAGGGAATGTAGCACTCTGAGCTCAGCCTCAGCTTTCAAACTGATTCAGAACCTACCCGGAAGATATCATCTTCAGAGGCAGCAGAAACAGCTTCTTTCATGGCCTTGTCCAGCTCTTCTTCAGCTGTCAGGTCTCCAGAAATTGCTCGTCGGATCTCTGGCCCGATGTCGTGGAGTGTGCGCAGCCCAGCCTGCAAAACAGCAAACTATAGAGCTTCATATCTCCGAGTGGGCACAGGAGAGATAACAGCACTGCCATTTCTTCCTAAACACTGTGGAGCCCTTTTACTTAACACAGCACCCCCAGCTCCTAGAAAAACACCAGCAAACCCTGTTCTTTCATCCCCACCTTAGACAGAGGGAAAGTCTTAGCAATACAACCCAGGAATGTTTGTTGCTAGCCCCTGGTTTCATCACAACAGGACATAGACATAAATCCACAGGCTTGACTAAGCAGGTCTGTGTGCTTTCAACTTTGGGTTCTCAGATCTACAATCAGAAGCTCTAGAGCAGCCAGACTTCGAGTTGAACCATGTACTCTGGTGCCTCTGAAAATCTCTTCTTTTTAATCAGCAGTTTAAATATGGATTTAATAACTAAGCTTTTGGCATCTGCACCTGGAAAGTCCTCGAACCCCTCACTGACTTGAGTGTGTTGCAGAGTCCATCCAGGGTGGTAAGCTGTGAATGTACTGAGGCCTCATTCTGTGTTTGTGCCTGCATCACAGCACTTTTCTGCTTGCTGAAACTTCAGACTCACCCTGCTTCCTCAGTGTACCCTTGAGGGACATAAATAGTACTGCTTGTACACTCAATGGGGCTTTCTCTTCCTGTCACACAGCCTGTTAGTCTACTGAGTGAACATGTATCACAGTAGGGAACGGATCCCAGTCCTTACAGTCTGATGCCATGTCCATTGGATGGCCTTAACGTCCAGGTATGCTTTTTGCTTTTTAAGTGATTTTTGCCTCCTGGCAACATGCACTCCTCAGAATGGGTATGTGGGAATGAGCAAATGTCTGTAGGACACTTCATACCAGTTCTCAAAAAGGATCCCAAATTTCAAATATTACTGGCAGACTGATAAATTGGTGATTATGCTCACCTGTGCCTTCCATTTCCAGACCTAAGGGATGTGAGCCCATGTGACGTACATAGGTATTTATCCAAAAGGATTGGTGTGATAATTCAAAGGGTCCACGAGCTCCTTTCCAGTAAGGATAGCCCATTGCAGCCCCCAGAATGGTTAAGAGGGAAGTGGGGCCACCTGTCTCTACTGTACCACCCCTGTCCGCTCGGGGCCCGCTTGTCACCTGTAAGGAGAGCGCGTTGCGCTGCGAGGGCTTCCCCACCAGCCCCTGCTCTTTACGTTTCTTGAACTTCCGGAAATACTCCTGGATCAAGAAAGTGGCGTAGAACTTCCCGACGGTCACCTCGTCATCTGCAAGGGGGGGGTGAAAAAAATAAGTTAAATAAGCAGCTGATTTTAACAGTGTACGTGCTCATGTGAGCCTTGCAGAAACACTGGGCACTGCAGTCCACCTCTGCTTTTTATGGCATTAGGATGCAAGGTTGAAGAAAGGGATTGCTCCACAGCCAAAGCTTGCTGTAAATAGTCAGGAGGAGAGGTGCAGGTGGCATTTGGGCAGACTGGCTCTGCTGGCAGAGAACCCCTGTGGTGGGAGTGCATCTAACCTTTGCAGTCTCTGGTGCTGGTTAACCACAAAGAATGTTGTTATAGCAGCAGCCTCCCAGTCTGGGTCAACACATGCTGCTGTCTTGTGACAGCCAGGGGTAAGACATTCACAGGCTGGGCTCACCAATAGCATCTGACTGATCATCCATCCCAGGCCTGATCTGACCCTTCTCTGCACTGGAATTCTGTCCCTTTATGCCTAACATGGGTGTGAGTGAACAGAAAAGATCACCTATCCCCTGAAGTGCAATCACAGCTGTGTTCCCACTCAGTAAAAACTGTCAGTCAAAATGTGCACTACCTTTTTCTCCAGGTAGCTCTCCTCCCTTCTGCAAACCCACTGGAAATTTTAGAAGACATCGTCCACTGACTTCAGAGCAGGCTGAGCAAGGCTCAAGACCTGGCTGCACCTGTTGGCCAACTGCCAAGTGCTGTTTTGTGCCCGTGGGGCCACCTGGAAAGTCAGTGAATGCTATGCTGGATGCCTATGCACCAGCTCCTATTTATGCACATTTTCTTCTTTCCCTGATTTTTCAGCAGTAAGAACAAGATATTCATGTTGGTGTAGAACTGATCTCAGCCTGGTGAAATACAGATAGCTTGTAGAAGAAAGCCTGTCCCCCATATTCCACCTGAGGATCATGAGGTGCAGTAGGACAGGACAGGTGGGGGAAAAAACCAGAGAGATTCAGAGACGGGGACAAGATCCTGCACTCACCACCTGCAGGAGGCACCACCTGGTCCAGCAGCTTCATACTGGTGCGCTTCCAGATTTTCTTAATTATTGCTCTCAGCTCTTCGTTGGCTTGCTCCAGGTTACCTGCAGGGTGAAAATCATCAGAGACAGGAATTAAGCAGACCCTGCAGAGGAGCAATTTAATGTCTGGCATGGCAATCTCAGGAGGTAAATATCAGAGTGTTTTCAGTAGTGGAAAGTTTTGGGCCAAGAGATGCTCAGACCATTCCTAAAGCTCCCTCACAGCAAGAGGTCTTCTTCCTAAATGTGCATAGTCATCTCTGGGTAGGGAGGTGACTTTTCTTCTAGATACCCATTTCCTCTCAAATGAGTCACCTTCAATTTTATTTCTTGATTTATGTACATCCAACCCCCTCTCTTCTCTCTCTAGATGTCTGAAACCAGTATCTCGTCCTCCTAATGGTGCTGTTCCTGCAGTTTTTCTTATTTCTCCCCAGCCCTAAGGTTCCTGAGGGTGTTGCACAGGGCTCTGCATGGCAGTAGCTCTTGTGATAGGATGCAGAGAAGATAGGGACACTGAGAACTTGCTGAGGATGCAACACATGGACAGCATCAAAGGCAGAAATCTGACTCAGGAGGACTAATTCCAAGCTCCTGTCCTGATCACTTAAAAGATCCTGCTAAGGCAAGAAAGAGAGCAGTTTGAGGCTTTAGATGGTTTCCCAGGATTCACTGGCAATGACTCTGAGAGTTTGAGGCTGAGGCAGACAAGAAAATTGAGTCCTTTTTGGGTCTCTGTTTCATAAGACACAAGATGTCTTACAGAGGTTGTGGGTGGCTTTTCCTCAGGAGAATCTCTTGTGCTACAGTCAAATTCTGTTTAGCACAACTTTCAAGGCCTTAATATAATTTTTTAGTGTTGCCACTGTTTTTTGGCTCAGCTGTGTACAGCTGGCACAGTGAGGTAGAGTTCTGCTGGTCTCTGCTTCCCCATGCCTGAAATGTAATGCAGCCACTCCTGAGGCAGAGGTGTTTAGCTGTGAATCACAGACCTACACGCTCTTTCAATGCATCTCATTAATACATGAAGCCAGATTTTTGACTCAGAACCAATATCTTTCACTACAGCAGGTGACAGAGTGCAACAAAGAGGACAAGCTGAGCCCCAAATCTTCTTTCCTCAAATATACTTGCTGTCTATGCAAAGCTATTAACAGTCCCCTTACTTCTCATCTGTCTTTGCAACACCACTGTTACTACAATGCAATGTTAACTCATGCTAATAGAAGCACAGGAGGAGTTTTTGTGAGATGAGACCCTTGAGTCCAAGGTCTTTTTTCTCCCTTGGACTGGAAGATCAGTGGCAACAGCAGTCAAAAAGTGTCTCAGCTCTGCAGACAGGGTACAAAGAGAAGGCTTCTTTGCCCTTCATCCTTCCCCTAATTGCTGTGTGAGCAGACATTGATGTAAAACTTTAAAATTTCAGACCACTGTGAAGAATGTGATCAATAATTTGAGATACTATAGGAAGCACCAGCTTCCTACATAATGGGAAACACTGTGCTCTCCCTAGAAGATACTATTCTTCCAGATCTCTTTGTGTAGCTTTTTTGACCCATGTGCTGCATATGAGTAGTTTGGATAATTTTACACAAGATGTCCCTGTTGGTTTATTCCAGCTCAGGACACCTTGGCATGAACACCGCTCTGCTACCTTTTAACCCTTGCAGTCAGCAAACTTCTCACCTTCTGTCTTGATCCTCAGTGCGGTTCTGACCAATGCAAAGAGAGTGGCATTGAACATGACAGTCCCATCACTGTTCAGTGGCATGTTCATGGAGACAAGGCGCTGTGGGATAAAGAGGAGACAACAGTCACACTGCCACACACGGACTGGAGCATTCTCTTCCACACGTCCTCGTGATGCCCTCCAGACCTGCCATCCCTCTCATGTGAATATCCATGGTCTGTGGATTTAGTTACACAATGAGAATGCCCTGTTATTTCTATCTGTCCTAATCTGTCTCGAGATGGGTGTTTAACAGTACAAACAGATGTGTGTTCTTGGTACTTGAGAGCTGTATTTAGCACAGATGTGCTCTCCTAACCAGACAGAGGGCTGATGGCCCTGACTAGTGCACAACCCACCTGCTGGTGACCCTCCAGCCCTCGACTGGGTGGTTGCAGTCCAGAGGAGCTGGTGAGAGGCACAGGGCAGCCCAGGGGTTGTTCAGACACATGCTGTTGCTGGCTCTGCCTGGTGGGCAGCGAGCTGGGATGTGCCCAGTGAGTGAGGAAGGGTCAGCTACAAAATGCCACCGCAGGCTGTTTAGTGTAAAACAACTGCTCTGGTGGAAGGCAGCCCTGCCCACAGCACGGGGGTTGGAATTAGATAGTCTTTAAGGTGCCTTTCAAGCCAAAGCATTCTGTAATCTCTGAGGAAATCTCTGATCTAGCTGCTGTGAGCCCGGCCTCCCCCGAGCCGCAGAGTGCCTTACTTTGCAAGCCACGCGGTGAGGGCAGAGCTTCCCGAAGCCCAGGGGGGGTTGGATCCGCCGGAGCAGCGTCACCACATCCAAGTGTTTGATCCGGCCCCTAAAGAAGACAACACTGTGAGGGCTGCATCCTGACCAGGGGTGACCTGCTGGCCTGCCTGCAGAGGGCAGCTACAGCTAAAAGTGTCACTGAGATCTCTCCAGCCTCACGCTGCTGCTCCCTGTAGCCCAGGCATCGCTTAAAGTATTATTTCAGGCCTCTTGCATTTGGTGCCTTCTGCAGGATTTGCCCAGCACTCATGTAACTTCTACTAGTGCAGAAATCCCAGTTGGCAGTCATTCTTGAGTCAATACTTGAAAGAACTGACCTCAGCCTTTTCAACGATGCAGTTTCCTAGTGCATGAACAGACAATTTGGGGTTGTCCTCCCATCACTGACCTGCTCAGAATAAATATCTGCTTATTTACTTGTTGGTCTGAAGCCTATAACAGGCAGAGAGGTGCAAAGGGTCTGTTTATTTCCTTGTGGTTTACCTTCCACACAAACAGCTCCAAGCCACTGTCTTTTAATACTTGTTTTTGCTTTGGGCTGTCACTAGAGTGAGCACAAAACAAAGTACTGAACTTCCTCCACAGTAGCAGTTGGGTTTCTCTTCAGTTTGGTAAATGGCACCTCAAAAGAAGAATTCTCTCGTGGAGGGAGGAAAGCTACCAGAGCCAGAGGAGGGGCATGGGACATGGATGGGGAAGAGGAATAAAACGGCTTCCCATTTGTAAATTGGGAGGACAGGATGTCATCTGAACTGAGTGTCTGTCTGTTATATGGCTTCAGCCACTGCAGTCTTGCCTTCAAGCAAGCACAAATAGTAGCATCTGTTTTGTTAACAAATGGTGTATTTATTAGAAGTCTGTCCTTATTCCCCATCCATATTAAAAGTCCCCCCCGGGAAGTCACCATAAATGAATGGGAAGAAGTGTTTAAATTCAGTATCACTCTCATAACGTGACATGCCCTCACATATGGCAGAACCTGAGCCCAGATTAATCCTGACACTATGTCTCCTAAAGAGATCTGCTTTTAGTTTACACCAAAATCTCTTTCCATGGCTTTTGCATTATGAAGGGGGCTTTGCAATTACAATTGTCAACTGTACTATAATGCCACAGGGATCTAAATGCACTTTAAGCCTAAGCATGTGTCAAACAGAGCATATAATACTGAATGTCAGTTAAGCCCTCGTGTGAGTTGTTCTAGTGTAACTTTAAATCCCTGCAAGCCTGCTGATGTGAATAACCCTGCAGACAATGTAATGCAGCCATGTGAATGTACAGGTTGTGATGGGCATATACGACATAAGACAAAACAGAGATTTGAGCACAGCAGCTCTGCTGTGAGTACAAAGTCAAGCAGAAGAGTCACAGCTCAATATCCCAAACAAATACAACAATAAACCAGCCCTCTAATCTCCTTTTCTCAATCTCCTGCTACCCTCACTAAGTCTGTATCTCTCCCCGACAGAAAGTAAAGCAATGTCCTGACAGGTAACAGTGCAGCCTAAATGCTGAGATTTCTGTGAGTATCCTTGCACTTTGGGCTTCTGGATTCACCAGCAGGACCTTGTGGTGATATCTATTTTAGAAGTTTTGTGCAATAAAAAAAAAAAAAGAAAAAAAAGAAAAAAAAAGGAGAAAGAAAAAAGAAAAAAAGGGAAAAAAAGAAAAAAATGTGTTCCTGCAGGAGGAACATGGCACTTACTGCATTGGGTCTAGGGAACAGAAAATAATGGGCCTGTTCTCCCAAGGAGCTCTGATATCTAGGCTGGGTTACTTACTTAGCTTCAGGGTCATACTCTGCCCAGATCCTTTTAAACTCATCCAGGTGGTGTGGTCCTAAAATGGACCAGTCCCGTGTCAGGTAATCGAAGTTATCCATTATAACAGCTACAAAAAGATTGATGATCTGCAAACAAGGACAGAGATGATGTGATGGATGAGGCAAGGAACAGTAGATTTTACCAAGTTCTTCATTTAAGGCCTAGATTTGGACTCACAAAACTAGGAAACCATTGGGGTAGGTTCTTTATTCCCCCACGCCAACCTCTCAGTTTAAATGGGAACAGCCCAGAAGTGGAATATTCTCAGCTAGTTACATTTTTCTCTTCCCTGCTAAAAGGATGAGGCACAAATTTGCTGAATGCTTAGATGTGCTCTGGTGGCTTTTTATTTACCTGTGTCTTTGCCTGGCAGAATGGGGTGGGAGAACCTGGGATTTATCTTTGATAGGCAGTGGGGCTGAGATAAAGTCCTTTCTTCTGGCCCAAGACCAAAACTTTTAAAATGTTGCTGCTGTTCACTGGGAGAGTTTTGGGCACTGCTGGCAGCTGCAGAGCGTATGCTGTTGCTCTGAGCAATGCCGCATTGCCAACACGGAGCAGATGCAAGTGGGATATGTGTATTCTCACAGTCATTGCTGCTGGCAGGGGAGGAAAATCCTGCTCAGTAGCCAGAAGGAAGGTAGGAGGGAAGGTGGGAGGTGTGGCTGAGGCGTTGCTAGCCTCAGCACAGCCCACAACACATTAATTTGGTTTTCTCATTGAGGGGGAAGGGGGAAAGAGTGCTCCTTTGCTGTGCCCAAAGGATTGGGATTGGAACCAGAGCATCCCGCAGAGCTGGAGGGAGGCAGGGAAGGTGTGCTGTCACTGAAAGGGTGCTGCTGGGAAAGACCCCATGGGGAGATTTCCCCTCTTTGAGATCATTCTTCAGCCAGGCATTGCTGATGTCTGGGGAAGTAGAGGCTCAGTCTGACAGAGGGAAGGCTTTGAGTTGGGTGGACTCACCAGGAAGGCACAGAGCATGTAGAAGCTGATGAAATAGAAGACGGCGAAGCTGCTGCCACAGGAGTGATCGGCTTCCGTGGAGTTGGCTGGCTCTGACTCCGGGTCGCACTTCTTGTCCGGGAGACATGCCAGCATGATTTCCTGCCAGGCCTCACCTGTGGCACACCTGGGCAAGGCAAAGGGCAGGGGAAGACAGCAGTGACCTCGAATGTGACAGGAACTGGCACATTAGCAACCTGTTCCTGCTTCCATGAACGTTAATGGGAATTTTGCCAGTGAGGTCAATTAAGTTGGGCCAATGGCTTTGACATCCCCTGGCATATCCTGCTTCTCTGTTTGGTTTTGTAGCCATCATCAGTGCATAATTTCTGACTGGCTTTGGCTACTGTGCATATGGGGCTCTCACGTTCCAGCGAGGGTCACGGAGATATGTGTGACATGGCTGTGGATCGCATCTCAAAAGGTCCTTCAAAGTTACAACAGTGTTGAATTTGTGCCAACTTCCCATCCCTTCAGCACCCCTCCCTGGCCTCAGCTGGAGTAGGATGATGAGCTAAGATGAGATGGGCATGGCCATGCCTAAGCACAAGTCCATCACATCCCTTCCCCTGCTAGGAGTCACACTGGCCAGATTTGAACCAAAGAAGATTTTGATGCATATCAGCATTGGAGAGCACTGAAAATTGGCTACCTTTCTTCAGTGTAGGAGGACTTGTCTCCCTCCCCAGCACTGAGCATTACCAGGGTGAGCTGCTGGGGTACAAGAGACTTAATGCACTGGTCATTCCATCTGACGTAATTCCCAGGCTCCCCCGCTGAAGGACAACATGTTACTACTCACCTCATGAACACAACATGGTAGAAGGAGATAAGCCGTGCCCGAGAGCAGAGGACTCGTGCTCTCAGACTGACACAATCCAGAGCTGTCATACACCCACCTGAAAAGCAGCAGCACTGCCTGGGGGAAGGTCTGGAAGTTATTGTTGCGGTTGATTTCTGTGGTATCGTTCAGTGCAATTTTACCAAACACCTGGCAGAAAGCAGAGGTCTTTTCAGATTAGCCCTGCAAAGTCCCCAAACCGCTTGTCACTCGTAGCTCTTGGCCTCACCCTGACTCTGATATTTAATGGAATCTGCTCTTCTATTAAAAAAACCCCATTTCTATGTGTCTTTCATATTAGTTGTTGCTTTCCTGTCTTGGATTACCAGAAAAGCACTAATTTTGCAACAAGAGGCATCTTGTGTGAAAACAACATATCCTTCCTTATTCATACACTGAATACATGACATGGGACCTTGCTTAACAGGCACTCATATGAAAAGGGAGTCCAGCTGAAAGAAATCAGTAATAGAGAAGAAAAGGCTCCTTCCTTCATTGCTTATCTATCTTCATCAGGGGGAGATGAGAGCCAAAGACCAGCAGCTGCAAAGCCTTGAGCTTCCATCTCTGTGGGGGGCCTTGGATCTTCACAAAACAATGTAAAGTACATTGCCTCGGATCTGGAAATTGTCCAAATGCCTGCCCTCGTATAGTCATGCTTGTCACCAGCAGGTGTTTCAGGAGTCCTCCCTGAATGCAGCAGCACGAAGATGAGGACTAGATTTGCCCAGACAAGGATGTCCTAGAGCTTCCTCCTATGCCACACCAACTAGTTCATCCAGCCATGGCATGAAGCCTGCAACCATCAGCAAACCTTTTTAGGGGCCTGGCCTTGGGTGTGAAGTCCCCAGTGCAGCAGAGTTTCAGACTTCTTTGAAAAACTCTTGGATAGCTGTGGTACTTTCAGGCAGTGGGACTGAGAGCTTAACAAACCTTGTGGGGCAGAAAGGGCTCTGCACAGCATAGTCAGGACTATTTATTCCCCATCGATAACGACGTGGCAGAGATGTCAAGGGCTGAGAGCTGTAATCTCTCTGTAGCCAAAACAAGCTGAAGGAACAGAGCAGCTCTGAGAGAACAGCGAGCTTCTTTTCAAGGAAATGTCACTGATAATTAGCACCCCAAGAGAAACAATGACGTGGAGAGGAGCACGGGGACAATGGTGGGAAGGCCTTGCCAGACAGGAGGGAGGGGAGGCTCATGGCAGTTTTCCACAGGGGTTCCTCATGGATGCACGGGCCTGCCCCACGCCACAGGCAGCACTGGCAGCCCCAGCTGCACCGAGGAGGAGCAGCAGGACAGTTCAATGCTCAGAGCTGGTTTGAGCCAAGGCAGCCCGTATTTTTCGTTTCAGGCAAATGTAGGTAAGGGAGCTTCCCATGCTGGAAGTCTGATCGTCCTTTCAACCCTGCAGCTTCCCTCACACGCGAGGCACTGGCAGCAGCTGCTGTGGGTGTTTTGCATTAGGTACCTGGGAGGAGCTGTAAGTGGAGGTTCCTCCCTCATAGCCTCTCCAGTCTGTGCCTCCTGGGCCATCATATGAGTAGCTTCATCCATCAGCATCAACTTGGACTTTTTCCACTTGAGCACATTAAGTAGTGAGGCTTGAATGCTCCAAGTTGTGGCAGTAGCTGACATAAAGTGGTAGGTCCCTTTACATGGGAAATTCTGATATTTTCATCAGATCTGGTGCATCCTGTCTTTCATGGTAGCTGCTTAATGGAGTGAGGGATGATTTTCCTTCCCATGTGTCTGTATGTGTGAGGGAACTCCATGTGTCAGCACATTCAAGAGAGCTGCACACAAAATGTCTGAGATGCCATTTGGACCAAAAGCGGTAATAACAGGTCTGTGGGCTCTGGGCAAACAGGGAAAATGAAAAAAAGGTTGGCTTTTTTATTGGAAGACATGAGGGCACGAAGTAACCTAGTAATCTAGACCAATGTGAAAGACAGATGTATGATCTTCAGGCTGTTGAGATGATTTAAACAGAGGCTTGAATGTAAGCCAAGGGTTAAATAGGTAACTCAGAACTAGCTGACAGAAAAAGGAGTAGAATTACAGAATAGAGCATCCAGCCCTGGCAGTGCCCCAATCACTGTAGACCCACTCTGTGTGGGTGCTTGAAAGCCACTTATAATGCCTTGTACAGCAACATAACACCAGCTTAATACTCTGAAGTGATTTTCTGTATAGCACAGGTAATTCTGTAAGATCTTGGCCATCTAAGTTAGGTATTAAAGGCAAAACTGTCAAGTTTACAGCATAAGCCTAGTAGAGTAAATGACAGCTGTGATTACTGGGGCTATTGAGATAACCTGTGATAATTCAAGAAAAGATTAATTTTATTTTTCACAGTGGAGGAGGGTAGGTGGAGTCTATGAAAACATGTGATTATAATAACAGGAAACAAATTAAAACAAGGTCACAGAGGTCAGATGAATTTCATTGCAAATTCTGTTGTCATTGTGAAACTAAGAAGCTTGTCATGTTTGAAGACCTCTGGAAGCAATTATGCCATGCTTTTCTATACTGTGGCCTCTGGTCCCAGATGGCTGACTTGTCTGAGAACTTTGATTAACACTGAAGTGGAAAGTGAAGCTTAGCTTGAAAAGCAGCACAGCAAATGAGGCTGGGACTGTCACAGACTATGCCTCTATCACTTGCTGTCTTCAATGGTCTATGTGCAACAGCAGTTCCTTGCACAGGTGAATGCTTAGGATGGTTCCAAGTGCATTTTGCAAACTGAATAGGATGTTGTGTTGATGCAGCTTCCTGGAGAACCAGCACAAACTCTGAGTGTTGGTACATTGGGTCTGGTCCCATATTTACCTTCATGGGTGTAGATCAAAAGCTGCTCTTTACTACTCAGTGGAGGTTATGCCAGTGTGAAAGATGCAAGAGAACATTTGCGTTTGTTCAGAGCATAAGCCCACTGAAAAAACTTTTGAACCAACAAGCAAGGCAGTAAACCTTCTTTGTGGATATTCCTTCGAGAGTGTGAAGGGCAGACACAGTCCTTTTATGGTTTGCATATTGTGTTCTGCCGTTAAATGGGTCAATACTTCTTTGTTGTTTTGCTTTTTTTCCAGAGTGTGTTGTGCTGCTGTTGGAAGTACACAGGCAGATGACGTTTTCCAGCCAAGTTTAGCTGCCATCTTACCTTACCGGGTGAAAACATAGCTGTAAGCCCCTACAACCACACATTGATCTAGTTACTCTGCAAGCCTGTTCCCATGCTCTAGTAGGAGAAGAGAGACACAGCTGAGCTCTTTAAGATGAGATCACTTACCTGCATCCCAATCACAGCGTAGATGAAGAACAGCATCACTATTAAAAGAGCCACATAGGGGAGAGCCTAGAAACGAGAGAAAAAAAGAGAGCACTGTGTCTCCGCCGAGCCCGGCAGGCGGGAGCCTGGTTCGGGCTCCTGGCTTTGGGACACGGGGTCTGCTTTGGGGACACACACGGGACGCGGCTGGCCCAAGCGGAGTCTGTAATGAGGACAGGTGGCCACTAGATGCCTCCACAGGCCCACGCTTGGTTGCCCGCCCAGCGCAGCCCAGCCCAGCCCAGCCCAGCAGGCTCGGCTCTGTGCCATGGGGAACGGATGGAGCTCCGCTGCCTTCCCGGCGCTCCCGCCCGTGGGAAAACCAGTGTCTGCACCTGCTTACCAGGAGGAGAAGGCTCTCACAACCAGCATTACTCTGGCACTAATGGCAATGTGATATTTTCCTGGATTCAGGCTGGTGAAATAAAAGATGCAACAGCTGCTGGAATCCAAATTCAAGGCTTCTGCTACAATGGCTGGTAACACCCTAAGTACCTAAAGCAGCATCAGCATCTTCCCTATTCAGTGTTAGGTGTCCCTGATGGTATCTGCCATGCACTGAGTGTCTGTGACCAGCTGCTGAAGAGGAAATGCAGAGCCCTGATATGCAGAGCTGCCTCCTAAGAAAGAGGTCAGTGCAATCAGCCAAGTGTTGAGTGCTACCAGTTTCCTCCACCACTAACAGAAATCAAGGCTTGGGACCTCACAGGCTCAGGCTTTTGAGCAGGAATTTTTTGAAATATGTAGTGCTCAGATCAGAGGCTTTCAGACCTTACTTCAGAGGCAATGGGATGGACACATTCATCCTGAAAATGTGAGCACAGTCCCTGATCTGGATTTTGAACACCCAGTTTCACAGAATATAATGAGCCTACAACATTATCAGAGGGGCTGCAGTACCTCTGCTATGGAGACAGGCTGAGAAGGTTGGGGTTGTTCAGCCTGGAGAGAGAAGGCTCCAGGGAGACTCTAGAGTACCTTCCAATACCTAACGGGGGGCTACAATAAAGACATAGAGGGATGTTTTTCAAGGGCATGCAGTGACAAGAGACAGGGCGATGGTTTTCAACTGAAAGAGGGCAGGTTTAGATTACATATTAGGAAGAAATTCTTTATTATATGGGTCGGTGAGACATGAACAGGTTGCCCAGAGAAGTTATGGATGCCCCATCCCTGGAAGTGTTCAAGGCCATGTTGGATGGAGCTCTGAGCAACCCGGTCTAGTTGAAGGTGTCCCTGCCCATGGCAGAGGGGTTGGAACTAGGTGATCTTCAAGGTTCCTTCCAACTAAAACCCTTCTGTAATCCTAAATTCAACACAACTAAATCCTGCAGGAAAAATGGAGGAAATATTTTCACTGGCCACCATGGAGATTTGACTAAGACCTGCATAAATAATCTCAAAGAGATCTGAATATTAAAATGGCAAAAAATAATGAAGTCCTTTAGACAATGTCTGTAATCCTCATCTTGAGGCTCAAGGCAGATTCCTCTGGCTTTTTAGGGGGTCAGACAAATCTGTGTGTTTACCCTACAATGTCACTGGAGAGACCACCAGCTCAGAACTGGGCTCCAGACATTTTATGATGATTTAGTTGGGACTTGATACACACAACACCTGACAGGACAGGACGTGAGGTGTATAACCTTATAACAGTATAGCTGTGTAGCAGTACTTCTGTTTTTCAGATGGGATGGGAAACAGTCTTCTCTCCTCTCTGTCCCTCCACTTCCTTTTCATGTTCTTTTGCTCAGCCCAGTCCTCTCCACTAATGCACCTTCCTGCTGATCTCTGCCCCTTGTTCCCTATGGCTCCTTCAGCTCCCCACCTCCCATATTCTGCTCTTCTGTCTGTCCTCCTCTGGCTCTGTCCTTCCCCAGCATTACCACTTTGTCCTTGTGATTCCCACGGCCTTGCTGTGCTCTCAGTACCCTCTCACTTCCTACTCCTCCCACTCTCCAGCCTGACCCTGTTGCTGTCTCTGCAGACGGAAACCCTGCTGAGCATTTTCCCACCACTCTGACCAGTGCCCCATCTTGTACGTCAGCACTTCATGCCATGCCCAGGGCACGTGGAAGTTACCATGAGATCTAACTCCATAAGTTCACTGCTTATTAGGCTGCCCTGTGTGAGCAGAGATGCTTCCTGGAAGCATGTGGGGACACTGAAGAGCCTGTGCCAAAGTCTGCTGGGATCCCACATTCTGACAGTGGGAGTGGCTGAATTAAGAGCGGCACAGTGGCTATTCTTAGCTACCAAGGGAGCCTCCCGGTAGTTGCGAGAGGAGGAGCTTGGAGCAGAGAATTCCATGTTATAAATGGCTAAAGGCTTTCAAGGGAAAAGGCACTTGCTTGCAATGCGTTCTTTTTTTTTTTTTCATCCCCTGCTGTGGAAGATCCCTCCCTTCATACTTTCTCCCACCACCCTACAACCCTGCCTAAAAGCGACTTTCCAACTGAAGAGGTCTGAAGGCCACTGGAGGGAAGTACCAGGTGCTCCCTTTCCCATCCATCTCATCCTCTCCAGCCATGAGCCATGGCAAGTTCAGCTCAGGGCAAGCTATTGCTAAAGAGGCTGGAGGGGCACAGGGGCAAGGGGAGGAGAAGCAGGAACTGGAAAGTGTGACTGTCCCGGGCAACAGGGATGGCTGAGCTGTGCCAAGGGAATCTCATTCCTACACATGCAAACAAAATGGTTCCCAGCGGCGCTGCTCAAATAGCAACCTGGAAGTTGGCAACTGTGCAAGCAATGGAAAAAGTCACTGTGGTATGGATGTGTCAAACCTGCTGTGCAGGGTTAGATCCTCTGGCACTCAAGGAGTGTGCAAAATGAGTCCTTTCCATAAGCCTGGTGGTCTGGCTACTCAGACCACTGAGAGCTGCACTGGAAAAAGTCCGTGCTGATCCCTGGTGTACATGTGTGCTACTTCTGCTGACACGAGACAGAAGTTACAATGAGCCACAGCACTGCAGGCTTTGGTCCCAGCTTGTGTTGTTGCTGGTGAGGCTTAAGTTTTAAAGTGTAGGTCAGTTCCTTTTCCATTTGAGTCAATATAAAAGCTATTGACCATTTAAAGCCTCAGTCTGAGGGGTATATAGCTGCTGTTTCAAGACTTGTGTGTTGCACAAGTTACTCTTTCATGCTTTTGTCCAGTGGTGTGTTCTGCATATTTTCTCATGTTTAGACCACCATTTGTATTCCTGTGCTGTGTTTCCCTGACTCTTCCTTTGGATATGCCCCAGCTAACAGGCAGGTTGTGCTGGTCCAGTAAATCCAGGTCAAGTACTTTTAAAATACAGGAATATGCTATGCTTCATCTCTAACTATCATTTTACTATATGTGGCTAGGTTTTTTTCTAGCAAATAACTGTGGTGTTCCTTTTCCTCCAAAGGTGATTCTTATCCAGTCTGGTCTCCTTCATTTCCTCCTATCTATTCTGGTACTTTACCTACCACTGAAATGCAACCTGTCTCCAGGGAAAAGCAGCAGCAATTTAATAACTTGGCATTGTTACTAGCTCAAAAGAGTGGGGCTAAAAAGGTGAATTCTTCCTGGATGAAAGTATGAAGGCCACACACCTTTAATACTCACTGGAAATCCTCAAAACAAGGCTTAAAGGAACCTTAATTGAGATCCAGGCCTTCCCCCCATAGTTGCGTATTTCATTTAAAGTTACACATATGAAATACAGCTCAAATAAGGGAAAAAAAAAAAACAAATAGAGACCAAAGGGTTACAGACAGGCAGTAATTGAGTTGAACTGAACTATTAAGGCTGTTCAGGAGGGTCCCAAGCAATACTCATGCTTTAAAGATGAAACTCATACCTAGGCAGTCATTCCCTGTGAGTCCCATTTACGTGACTCATTCGTGCCACTTGCCCCTGGGCGCCTTTGAGCTCAGGCACTGGGGTGAATCCTCTCCCCAAGAGGCCACCAAGGGAAATCAAGAGGAGTTAGGTCTTTCTTAGAGATAAGTGAAGGAATACCTGGAAGGACTTGATGAAGGTCCAAAGCAGTGTCCGGATGCCCTCCCCTCGGCTCAGGAGCTTCACAAGACGCATCACGCGGAAGAGTCGGAAGAAGGTGATTGAGATGCGAGAGTTTTCCTCTGCGTTCTGGAAGCCATTGGCACAGAGGCAGGAGTTACAACAGCACGAGAGGAATGAGGGCCCTGGGCCACAGAGGACGCTATGCCGAGAGTTCACTGCACTGTTCCTTGTCCTGGTACTGCTTCCTGGGTTTCCACTCCCTGGCACCCCAGGGAAGGGCCAAGGCTGGTCAAGCCTGCCTTGTCTCCCATGGTGGTGAGGCCACTCTACACGGGCTCTCAAGGCCGCCAGCCTCTCCCTTCCATTTGCCTGGACTTTCAAGGATTAGGGATAGGTTATGCTGCAAACCCCTTCATTACATCTCCTCACGTTGGAAAGAGGCAATTCCCCTTTAACCTTGCACTGGAGGACAAAGACACTTTCCCTTTTGACCTGTCTCATGTGTTTCACCCCAGTGACTGCCTCAGCCAGCAGCTCTGGTGAATCTGGTGTTGGGCACCAGGCACATGCTGCTTGCTCTGCTGGGAAACAGGAGCAGGTCCCAGATTTGCCCTGGGCAAGGTGTGTGCTGGTGTCACTGACACTGCTGCCAGCCTGACTGTCCCTGTGCTACTGTGGCCATGCTCCTGAGGGCTGGGCCCTGCTCACTTACTCCCGCTGCTGGGCCTTCTCCATTTCTCATGACCCCTTTGTATTTCCCACAGTCTGCGCACTAACTTTTGGTTTTTTTTAAACATTTTATTTTGGCTTCGCTGCTACTGTTCAAGCGTGCAGTATTTTAAAATAGTCTTTCTTCTGGCCTGTTTTTTCTCACAGCATCTGCTTTGTCCCTAAGCATTTTCCCCTGGGGTTGTAAGCAGCTCTGACGTTCCTCAGCCTTCACATGTGTGAAGGCAACATCCATCTGAGGGCTGCTGCAGTGGCAGGCTCACCTGGCCTTGGCAGAGAACTCACTCCCTAGCTCAAGGGCACAGCAAATGCCATGTTTTCTAGTTTATTAACCCCCTAAAATACTGTGCCAAGCCTGTGGAGCTGGTGCCTTCCGGTAGCAGCACTGTGGGAATGTGACCTCCTGTCAAGGGGGGAGATAACACTGTCACCCTGCCACTTGACCTGCTGTAGAGCAAAGTGCATGGAAACCCCCACTCTGTCCCCACCCAGGCTGCAAAGACTGCAGTTTGGTCTAAACACCACTGAGAGAGCAACATTTAGGAGGAAGAAACAGTGCAGATCACCCCTGCTGTTAACTACTCACCACTGTGTAAACCAAGAGAGAACAGACCCTTTGGATTTCCTGTCACTGGGCAGTGAAAACAGCAGCTGCTTGCCTGTCTGCTTCTGGTAAAACCCAAGGCATAGGAGCAGCCCGGATGGAAGTTTCTGGGATTAAATGTCCAGACGCAGATGTGTACCTGTGTGTGCTCCTATTTCCGAGCCCGGATGAGCAGAGTGGTGCTCAGCTCTGTCCCTGTCCCTAGGCAGGGGCCATAGCTGTGTGCTGGGGTGTGACCCCGGCTTGCACAGAGAGCTCAGCACCATAGGCAACAGTTCAGGATTGCACCCAGCTGCAGTTTTTCTGTCTGTCTGTGGCGTATCTGTCACCAGGTAGTTTCCTCCAGTCTGCAGCAAAGGCTGTCAGACACTGCCTGTGGAGTAACTGCGTGAAAAAGATTAGGGAAACAGACTGTGTCAGGGAAAAGCCCGAGTGCTCCCTACATCTCACATCATCCTTGTTTGATTACTTGGACATCAGGCTGTGGGCTTCAGTGAATTGGAGGAGTTGCTCTGAGGTGAAGAGGGAATGTGGCCTCTAAGGAATCAAAAATCATGGCATTGAATACTCTCAGTGCTACAGTCCCAGAGGGCTAACTGTAAGGTCAAATACCTCTCCCACTCCTATGGCCTCCTTCCCACATTTCTTTAAGAAGCCAAGCTCTAATACCATATAAAAGAGAGTTGAGGTCCAAATGTAAAGGTTTTGTGGACAGCAATCCTGCTGTGGTTGTGACTAAAAAAGCAGTGTTTTCTTATTCTGTCTGCTGCTTTTCTTGTTGGCTTAGCTCTTTATGTGGCAGCAAGTTGGGGCATGGGTCTGGACAGAGGTTTTAGTATTCCTTTGTCGTTCCTTGCTGAGAGGAGGCAGCTACTGTAGGCAAATTTATCTCTGCCTTCCTAGCATCCTGGAGCAGGCAAAGTCTAAGAAGCAGATAAAATAGAACAAATGCCTCACTAATGCAAATCTGCAACTTACTGGCATCAAATCACTTAGCCAAAAACTCAGTGGCGCCTCAGAAGATTACAGTCATTTTAAATCTAGGTGGCTACAGATTAGCTGATGCTTGAGTAGCCCTGCTTGCTTCATTCTGGCTCTCATCCAGTTTTTTGAAGGCGTATCCTTGCCAGGGGAGGGCAGTTCTGCAGAGTGGCAATCCAGAAACTGGAGGTACTGCAACTCTGTTGGGATGGTGTGGGAACTGCCTTGCACACCAAGGCAGCGGAGTGTTTTGTGTACCTTTCCACCACTTACTCTTTTTTGTGCAAAACACAATCTCAAATGTTACAGTCAATCACCTCATTGAAGAGGAGCCTCTGAGTCCCAACACTTTCTTTTCTGGAGGCTTGGACATGAAGTCACACTGCAAACTCATTCAGCGTCACATTGATAGTGACGTAGAGACGTAGTTTGTGGCTAACAAGAAATCTTACCAGGTCCAGTTCTCTCTTGGTGGTTCATTAGAAGGCAGAACGACAGTTAAGTTTACCAAAGGAAAGCTCAGGATGCACAAGAGATACACATGTGCAGCATATTCACAGCTCATGTGAACACCAGACTCACACCAATACACGACATGGCAGCTTCATGCACAAATAACTAGGCTGGGCTTGGAGAGAGAACTTGTGATCACGGAGAAGAGAAAAAAGGAGTGTGTTAGAAAGAGTGTCACAGAAGCTGGGAGGGTGGTCTGTATTTTTGGTCTTACCATAGAGGAAGAGCATTGGGTATGTTCAGCTGGCTTTAAAGAAAGGCAGACAGAAATAAGCTGTAATAAGTCTCCAATCAAGAGCCCTAGTAAACTAGGTCTTGGCTAACACAGGAGCAACAAAATGGCAGAAGAGGGCAAAAGGGAATTTGAAAGAAATGCACAAGAGGCTGGGCTTATTCCCTAGGATGCCCAGGATCAACACTGGCTGTGGCAGAAGTAGGTACAACTACCACTGAATTTGATGTAAGCTCTCTCCACTACCACCACGTGTGAATCACACCCAGTGTCTCCTGAGTGCTGGACACTGGCATCCAGGCAGTGGAGGTACTGTACTGTTAAAATGTTTCTTGTATCACTACTATAAGTTCAATACAGGGGCTGATTTAGTTCTCCAACTCAGATCCAGGCCATGTCTGCACAGGGACCAGCCAGCTTCTAGTGCATCCATCTGATTTGTAAACCCATAATATCCCAGTGCTAAAGCAACACTTTCTGTTTATATATCCCCATTCTCTTACACACAATTCTGGGTGAGACAGTGGGTTGGGAGAGTCTTAACTGGCTCCTGGCAACCCTACAACCCCCACCACCAGCTGTGGAAAGTGGGTTAGTGCAGCTAATTAGCTCACTCTACCTTCACCCACCTCCCAGGAAAGCCCTAGGGACCCAACAGATATGTTCTTGGAGACCAGGCTGAGCTGAGTCGAGCCCTGGTCATGCCTGGAAGAGTCAAATTGCTGCAAACACTCTGCCTGACATTCCTTGATGAACCTCTGGGGCCATTGCCAATACTGAGAGCAATTCTAAAAAGTACCCGAGGCTGCAAGTATCCTTAGGTGTAAGAAGCAGAATTGAAAATTAAATAAAACTGTCTTTATTAGGAGTCCTTCAGTTCAATAGTAACGTGATCCTTCAGGCCTAACCTCTACCATATGCCAAACCTGTCTGCTACTTTAGCAAAGTGGGAACTGATGTATTTCTTCTTCTGTCAGTGTCAGAATTCCCCTCTAGTGCCATGGAGGACTCCTGCAGCATGCTCCTGCTCTCCAAGGATGCTGCAGTAATCAAACTGGCATTGCATTACCTAAAGAAAAACTGTAGTTTGGATGCAGAGCCTATTTGGTGATATAGGCAAATAAGAACAATCAAAACCACAAGGTACACCTAATCCTATAATAATTGGGTTAACTCACTGGTTTGGTAGTGTCAGCTTTCACTGATTTAGCCTCCTCTTTCATATGTTTGCTCTTGTGTTTTCAGATCACATATAGGCAAAAGTTGTCTTGAATACCAAATAAAGAAGCAGTGCCCATAGAGACATTTCGTACAGGTCAGGCATAGATTTTGATTTTGTGTTGCTAGGCAAACATCTTTCCAGCAAAACATTTCTCTGTCCCATCCCCCTTCCTCTTTCTGGTTTTGCAAATCACCTTTTCTAACAGTAAAAGGACCCTTATCCTACTACTTGCTGCATTCTTGGTAGAAGGTAGAAAGGCCTTCAAAATAACTGAAGAAAGCCTAAAAATTGTCAGGATTCTCCATCCTTCTTGGCTGACAGTGTTGGTGCATCTGTGACTGACAGGCTGAAGAAGCCTTTTGAGGTGCTATGGGAAATTGTGCCTTTATTGTAATTTCTCCTCTTATTCCCTGAGCTAACTGGCCTGTGTTTTAAGATGTGGTCAAAAATGTAGCAAATTTTATCATTACCTATGGTAGAGGCTCAAAAGCAGCACGGGAAAGGTTCTGCTAATGCTGGCAGGTGGGATTTGTACGAATTGTGGCACTGTGGGCTGAGGTTTCTGCTATGCGTGTGCAGAGTGTGTGAGTTCATGAGGGGAAAATCAGTCCCCAGCTTTGGGTTGCTGAATACATTTTCTGATATCCACAAATGTTTCAGAAAGGAGCCAAATCCTACCACAAGTGCCAAAAACCACCTCATGGACTTGAGCACAGGTATCTGAGAACCCATTACTGGAACCTTCAAATGTGGCCATTCTGAACTCTAAAGCTGCTACTGCTGAATTATCCAAGAATCTTCAGCCTTGCCAGTGATGTGGGAATGCCAGTTTTAGGACAAGGACAGGCAACTGGTGCCTGAGAATGTAGTGGTCACAGCAGTTCCCAGAGATGGAGGCATGGTGACAAGTAGTTGGAATTCAAGCCATCTGAAATGGACAGGATTTCATTTCTACAAATCTCAGAACAATGTGGAAAAACAAATCCTCATCTGTTTAATGTCAGTGAAGCAGCTACTGGAGAAGCTACACCACTGAGCAGAAAGCACTCTTGGCTGTAGTGTTTAATTTGCAGCTGTCTCTGCTCCTGCATGGGGTTTAACCTGCAGAGGAACTTCAAACCTTCTGTCCTGCCCTTCTCTTTTGGGGCACAAGCAGCATGAACATACTGCATGGTTAAGGTCCACAGCAGGGGGATCAGTCAGAGATTATGTTCTGAGCAGTTTCCCTTGTACAGAAAAGGGATCTGAAGTATAAATCACAAGTCCAAGGCCATATTTAGAGTGATATAGAAGGGAACCTCCAGGCTGAGTGGGAAAAGAAATAGCTGAGGCAGGATGCACCTGTGTAAAGACACTCAGGGGGGAAGGGTGCAATGAGAACTGTTTGGGTATTTTTTTTCTTTCTTTTGATGTCACTATATTTAAAAAGGCAACAGAGATACTAAGAACAGAAGAGGTCAAGAAAGAGAAGAGGAAGTTCCAGAAGCCCAAGTAAAACTTCAGTAGGATAAAAACTGAGGGATCCCTGAAATATGTCTGAAAACCTCCTCAGAATATTGTCACCTGCATACATCTCATTCATGTTCAGTGTGTACCAGAACACCAGCTTCTTAAACAGATACATTGCTTGAGCTGCTGCAAACCTGTGAGCATCCTTACAGCCCCTACAGGCACAAAAGAGAAAGGCAAAGCTAATGCTCATCATGAAGTCAGGATCCCAGGTAAGGAAGTCTCTGGGAAAGACGCCAGGTTTATTCAGTTGAGAGATACTTAAAATCTCAGAGACCAGAGCACTGGATAAGGTAACCACACTCCTGTTAATCATGCTCTGTCTGAGTAGGTGGGAGTGAGATTTACTGAGGACTATTTGCAAAGAGCACAACCCCTCCAGGTCCTGTTGAACCTCCATAATGTCTCACAAATCAAACTTGGTGTCTGATACTGCCATCAAGTCAAGGAAAAAGTTTTTAATGGGTTCTGCTTTGGAAGCTAGGAGAGGATAAAACTCACATTCCAGGGGAACTGGTGTCAGTCTTTCAAGAGCAATATGCAACAGTCAGTATTCTGGGATATTTATGCTGTAATGCAATCCATTCTGAAATTCTGAGAAGGGATGATATGGCTTTTCAGAGGTGTAAAGACACCAGCAAAAAGACTTTGTATAGTTATGGTAGTATCAAAGTTCCCTGACATACCCATGGCTTAGAATACCTTCTGGATAAAGGTTTGGAAGAAAACAATATAGTGTGTTAAAAACCAGATTCAAATGAAAGTTTCAGTAGAAAATTCCTGAGAAGAGATATTCATCCCACCTCATCCTTGTGGAACACTGGAGATGGAGCACCGTGTTGGGAGGTTTGAGTTCCTTGGGGCTTTTGGCTGGTTTGCTGACAATGGTAATGGCTCTCCAGAGAAGCAGCACCTGGAAATGCCTGAAAGGGAGCTTCATTAGGTCTGTACAGTACATATTTAATCCATATAACCAAGGAGGCTCCTTGACTGCTGGATAAGTATCAGGAGCTGTTCAGCAGCTGTTGAAGCCTGACTGCACTGAGATGACAGGACAGGCAGGCAGTATTCCCACTGCCAGCACTGCTGATGGTAGTAATTCTTTTACACCACAGGACACACTGAAGATGTGTTCTACTTCCCTGGAGGGGATCCAGCCTTTGCTAGGAAGTCCAAACTAATTTTTTCCCTGACGTTTGAGGAGTAAAACTTCCTTGCTTATAGTTTTTTACTTTCTCACAATGCTTTCACTCGTACGGAGGAATGTCTTTTCACAAGAGAGAATTCAACCTTTATATTGTGGAGAGCATTTAAGCAGCCGAATGCACAATGTTATTATTGCTTTGTTAGCTGGAGTTGCCTCAGTCAATGCAGAGATACAATTGCAGCCTTCTAGTTATGCCTGATAGCCCTAGGTTAGAAGAGGTGAGAGGAAATGTGTGTTTGAGATGCTGGCACCACAATATGACAGAGTAGCTTCATATTTTTCAAGTGAACAAGTGGTCAGATGCTTATGCTGCCTTTTGTGACAAACAATCTGTAATGGCATTTCTCCACTGAGGAAACTGTGGCTTGTGGATGAGCTTTTAGGAGACTACTTAGAGCAGGTGGTTGTTGGTGATGGATGTCTGCTAAGGTATTTCCTTGATTGTTGTTGAATTTGGAGAATAAAAAGTTACCCGTGAAGATGATGTATCTGTTGGAAACTTGATAATTGGTCTGTCAGCCTTGTCTCATGAGGAAGGGGGTGATAAATGCTCACTTCTTGCTTTTGTCTCCTCACTGCAGGAAGGGTGCCTCGGAGAATCTGCTCTGCAGAGCTCACCCAAAGTGTTGTGTAGTTCCTTTGCATTTGTAGGATATCGGTCTTTGCTAGATCAAGGTCTTTGTATGTAGAGGTCTCCTCCAAGTCTCCTACTTTAGCCATGCTGCTTCTGTGACTTTGGACACAAAATGAAGGGTGGAAAGAGACATTCTGGGGAAAGGAACTCATCAAAACCATAGGTAGGCTGTGGAGGGGAATTAAAAGCACAAATATGGCAATGACAAACCACACTGCTCTTCTGAAGATTTTTCCTCCCCATGTGGTTACACTGAGATGGGATCTACACAGTTGTGAATTTCAAGAAGAACAAGAATTTACCCAAGTATGGGGAAAAAAGAGGTTTAGAATTTATCTGTGCCATGGAGATACGTGGTAAAAGAAGACTCTAGATGTCCTCTTGTAGTTTTAGTGTCAAAAATCTGAAGTGACCTCAGGAGGCTGAGTTACACAAGTCTTTGTGGAGAGCTGGAAAAAGTCAGGGTTTCAAATCAACCTGACTGCTGGCAGGTAATAGTCTGCCATTCCATTGGGGAGTTACCACAGCCCCTTCCAGAGCCATCTGTCTGCCACTGCTGTCTGAGGTTTTAATCACAACAACCCTGGAGATAACCCACCAGCCACCAAAGTCTGTGAAGTTATTATAAGACTAGGCAGAGACATATCTGGTATTTCTCTGACAGGGAATACTACTGGATTGCAGATGGCATAATTGTCAATTCCCACAACCTTGCAATGAAATCAAATTATTAGCAGGGGAAAAAAAAGCTTCTCAAAATGTGCATTCTTTCTTTAGGTGTGCAGCTCTTTGAGAATTTCTGGGAATATTTTGAATAAAACTAGGCAGAAATCTTTTTATTTTCTTCAAAAAATACTTTCTGTTAGAAGAATGCTGATGCTGAAAGTCAAATGTTCTGTAGAAACACGCCAATTTTGAAACAGGCATTTCAGAAATGTAAGGTTGAGATCTCACATTTTGTCCTCACACATTTTAATTTGGTTTACACTTCCATTATAAATCATATATAACTAAGAAAAAAATTCAATGCCACATTAAACTGCTTTTACTTTACTTAACCATATGTTTTGACTCTTGATTATGTCAATAGAAATTATCTCTTACTCAAAGTTTTTCAACTTTAAATTTGCCTTCTATTTTAAAACAGGAAAAATGTTACAAGGGGCTTTTGGAAAGAAAAAAAATCGAGCATCTCTATAGCTCTAATCTGGGTCAAGCACGAGAGGCTTTTTTTGGATCATTTAATGCCTATTAGAAAAGGGCACCTTTTACAGAAAAAGGGCACCTTTACCATCTTGCGGGAAAACAGGGAATTGAGGTGTGTGATGCTGCCTTTACTGGGGCAAATGGTGAACACCTTGTTGATTTCCCCGAAAAAAGCTCTGAGTGTTCCAGTGCAATATAATGTGCTAATACTCACCTCTGCAGAGGAGACTGAACTCTCCTGCATTAATTCCACAGAATTAAAATTTCATTTGTTGCAATAAGGGGAAATTAGGAAAAATGCCATGTCTGCAATGAAGTTGCCATTGCATTTCTGCTTGCACTAACTCATGGAGACCAATAGACACCACGTGTCAGCTCATCCAAATGCAATATATATGCATTTATACTTCACTGATTCCACATGATCTCAGACCTCAGGGGAAACATTACCATATCCATATGCAACAAAAGCCTGTTTTGAATACAGTTAATAAGGTCGAGGTAACTTTTTAAGCAAATGAGTCCTGCAGCTATCAGTTTTTCCCCCTTCATTTCCTATGTATTCTAAGATTTTGAAATTCTGCAGCTTGCTTTTCTAATTAGCTTCAAATATGCAAATCATAACAATTTGAATAGCTTATTAATTCATTAATTTCATATATATATATCCATGAAATTGTCAGACAGTAGTCTTATGGTTTCAAGTGCTTAAGGTAAATATAAGGAAAGTCAACTGCTTTAATTTGGTTATGCAGATTACTCTAGATTGACAATTAGAGGACAAGTAATGAAAGGGCTGCTTTTTTACACAGCGAAAAGCTCTATTTTTTTCCCATGACTTTGAGAAAAGCAGAACAATTGGTAAAGTATATCTGTGCAAATTATTCTTAATTTTCAGGATGTTTTAATAATCCTTCTCATTAGCTCTGGGTAATCAAGTCTTATGGCAATCAAGCCTGGGGGGCTCCTGAGAAAGAAGCGGATACTAACCACTATCAGAGGTGTAGTGCTCATCTTCAGGTACAGGTACTGGTCTGACTGAGAGAGGCAGGTGCTGCTTGCCTGTGTTTTACCATTTGTGTTCTGTGGGACAGGCAGCCCAAAAAAGCCCTAGAACGTCTGCATGAGAAGGTGCTGAAAATGAATTGAGCAATGAAAATAAATGTCAAAGGCCACTTGTGTGCATCACCTTTTACTTTTGTTTTACAGGTAGAGTGACTTCGAGGATTTTCTGTTTGAGTAACAGACAAGAGGTTTTGCTGACTTGAACACCTCTGTCAGGAGCCATGTGTGATGAACTTTGTTTTATTAAACTTGCTTTTCATTTGACTACTTTGTGATTCACAGGGCAATGGCTCCCAAAGGAGATGGTCAATCTGTCCCAGCCCGGAGCACCCTGCGGGGGACGACCTTGGGAACAGAATAAACCACTGTGCAAGATGGAGAGAGAGCAAGAGTGAGAATTTAAGTTCTCATATCTCTCCAGCTTTCCTCACTTTTATTACCATCCATGCCAACAGTGTTCTCATTGCTGTTCCTAAGCAGTCCAATGTGCTTCATTGCATTTCCTAAGGCAAAGTTAATATGGCTTTTAAACATCAAAGTCAGCAGTGTATTTATCACTGTGCTGGAAAGGGCAGTCTTCTTTTCCTCCACCTCTTTAGAAGGATTTATGTTCTGTATTACATTGTTCATTATTCTCTTCTCTTTCTTTTTTTTTGTTTTTTTTTTTTTTCATTGTCTAGAAGAGGGAGAGAAATTTGTGGGACAGGTTTTCCAAAAGGAGCACAGCCTGTATCTGATTTTGACTCATTCTGAATAACAGTTATTTTCAAATCTAGGTTCTCCCACCCCAAACACCCAAATAAATCCATCATCTTGACTTATTATCTATAGCAGTGTTATGAAAGCACAGCTGCTCTGGAGGGCTGCAAGCAGAGAGATGTTCTCTGACACACTTGGCCTGCTCAGGTTCTCGTGTACTAAGACCATGAGACTGATTTTGATGTCAAAGTAAAACATAAGAAAGAGACTGTTCAAAACATTCTCACCAGTCCTAATGACTTAAAGACATCCTGTTGTGCACCATATAATAACTGATTTTTCCATTTCTTGTAGCATCCCACAACCTATCTCAGAAATGAGAATGGCAACAGAGCTCTTTTCTGAGGTGAACTTCCTGAACCATTGATAGGGAGAAGTTTTGTGTCCAACACCTTGCAATACTCCATTGGTACTGAGAGGGTGAGTGACATCTGCTGGCTTCTTCCCTGGAGATTGGTGATTTGAGGAATTAAACAAACTCCCAGAGGCATGTCCTTCTGCTGCCATGGCTGTGCTTGTCTTCTGTGCACTGAATGTTTGAGCACTTCTACAGATATTTGTTAATTACTTCTGAATTAGCTGAGAGGATTTCATGGTATGGGAAAAGGACAAGGAAGAAGGAAAAATGAAGAACAGAGTGGAACTTGGTGCTCTCCGTGTACTGGTGTTTCTGGGGTTTCTCTGGGCAGCCTCAGGCTGAAAGGAGGAGGAAGACCTTTGGACATTGTAGGGTTCCAGGAGCACATGAATCTGGAAGGAAACTTCAGTAGCATCTTTGTTGTACTGTACAAGTCCTGTATAAGTGATGGGGAATTACACTGGTGGTGTTAAGGTCGGAAGGAGGTCTGTGGTCTGCAGCAAAGTCCCCACTCCTCAGCATAACTCTTTGGGGACTATTGGAGCCAGATGGAGGCAACACCAGGACTAGGTTTTTCCAGGAAGGAAGGCAGGTAGGCTACCAGCTGAAAGATTCCACATGCAGTGTTGCCAGGATGCATCCCTTCAGGAAGCCCAGAGGCTCTGGGACAATGTGAAGATGAATGAGCCATCTTGTGCTCTGATGATGTGCTTAAAGGAACTGCATATGCTGCTGGAAGCAGGAGAAAACCCAATCCACCCTCATTCCAAAGCTACAGGACTGTGGATTGCAAGAGGATCTAGATGACTGTAGGTGAACTCTTAGCTCCTGTCAGTTTTGTATAATTAATCTTTGCTCAAGGGAGGATATCCAGAGATACCAGCAGCATAAACAGAGAGTTTATTATGGACCATTTTCATCTGAGATTTGCAGCAGCTAGTATTTAATTCCCAGTCTGTGTCTTTTCATTGCCTTTTAAATTAGAAAGTTATTTAATGTTGATGCAGAACATTTCCTACAAAAAACATCAGCCTGCACACTCATATTGGATTTCTGTATGATAATATGGGATACAATAAAGCCTATAAGTCACTCTGGGATTTGAAATGCCAATCACAGGCATTATCAGAAAACATTAGAAGTGGTCATATGGAGAGTGGGGATGGATCTTACAAAGTTACTGAGCAACATTTTCTTGTTCTAGACATCTTTTCAAGAATAAATTATTATTGATTTGCTGAATTTTTTGGTTAAAAAAAACCAAAGGTAGGGATAGTTTAGATGATATGTAACGCTCACTGTGTGTGATTTGCTATGTTCAAGTATGGTCAAACAGTTGGGTCTTAAATTCCCTGTCTCTAAACATCAACTTATTTTGATGTTTTTCTATTAACAAGGGTTTCTTTACAGCTGGGGCATCTTTGTCTCCATGTCTGTTCATCTTATGTAAAGATGTCTGGCTTTGGATGAAGGAGATTTTCTCCCAGCCACTCAGAAAAGGCTCGGCAGGCAGCTCTGCTGACTGGTGTCTCTGAGCTTCGAAGTGGAGATGGAGAGAACAACTGGGATGTGAGCAGCTGGGATGTCCCATTACTCTGCAACAGCAGTTAAAGCCAAGTCACATATTTTGGCCATCAATCAGCTGACCATAAGCAGCAATCCAGTCCCTACAGCTTGGTCATCTGGATGCAGCAGGGAATGGGTCCCATTGAGCAGATGCCCAGGAAGATATATGAAGCAGAAGTCATTTTGTTGGCATGTTGTGCCACACAGTCTCCACAAAGAACAGATCAGAGAATGAAGGCAAGAGCACAGCCATTTTAAAACCAGATGTCTATTAAGAAATAATAAAAAACCCACCCCTCTTGTGTTTGCCTGGCCAGTGCATGAGAGTGTAGAGGAAGCAAGGCAAGAGCTCAATGAGGGTGTTATATTGACTATATTAGAAAGGGTAAAATTAATTTATATGTGTTTATTTTTGATTACAAGTCTGGGTGACCAGCAAATCCCCCACACTGGGTCTGTATTTACTGGGAAGTCTGTGCATTTGGATTTGCAGACTGGTACCATCACCATGCTGAAAGGCTGCCCAGTGCCTGGCACAAAAACCCTAACAAAGGGGAGCAGCTATTCCCCTGGACTGATGGCATCTTGGCTGAAGACAGAGAGGAAAAACTACTGCTACACAAGGTAGAGGGGAACTTCCTATTGTCTTGCTGAAAACCTCTGCTGGCCAAGATTTCAGCAAAATGTGAAGAAAGTCACTGGGGAGAAGAAGACGAGGGAGAAGAGCAAGTTAAAGAGGAAAACAAGTAAAATACTTGTGTCTTCCCTTCTTCCATCACCTCCGTTGCTTTCTTTGCAACTGGCAGTGCAGCCTGGGAGCAGTTAGAATTTCTCTAAATATGCACAATAGTACAAGATGGTACACACAGTGAGGTTTTGTAGCACCAATGCTAAAAGCCCTTGTGATTTGCATGAAGAACAGGAGCTTTTGCTGCAAAACTGAGTGAGTGAAATGCAGGGGATTGTGCCCTCTCTGTTACTGCAATCTGTGTATGGAGAACAGCGATGCTGGAACATTCCTTGGGCATTCTCAGCAAGGTAGGTCTGAGAAAAGAGAGAATTAAACTCCAGAATCATCTTTCACTACTTCAAGGAATTGCCTAAGATGACAGAACCAGCTGGATCTGAGCTCACCCAAGTACCTTTTTCACCATCTAACTTGGGGATCATTAGGGACTGCTTAGGGATCATTAATTAACATTAATGTATTCAGAGACAATCTAAGGAATCAGGAATCAAGAGATTTTTCTGCGGATTCATATAAAGATACAATCTCTATTAGAGTTCAGGGAAAGTTAAAAGAAACTTTTGCTAGGCAAAAGGAATGATTTATCCTGGCTAGCGAGCCAGTGGAAAAATATAATCAGCTTGGGATAACTCTTTTTAATTTGAGTGTTATAACTAGCTTTGTGGAAAAACACATTGGCATTAAAAGGAAAATGAAATATAACTGTAATATATCACAAATGTTGATGCCAGAAAATTGTAGTGGGTTTTTTCTTCAAAGTGCTGTGATAGAAAAATGACAAGGAAAATTAAATACTGGTCAGAAAATCTGGATGTAGGCTTTTAAAGAGCTCTTTGTTCTGAAATGTAGATGTCATACACTAATTTTTACTATTGAACCAACACAGGACAAGGTCTGTGGTTCTTTGTGTTTCTACTATTCGCTATTACTGTTATTGCAACAATAATTTACAGGCAAATAAGCAAACAGGACTTCTTCTCTAAAGGCCTTAAAACCCACCAAGGTTTTGGGTATGTGCAAGCCTGCACTAATTAAAAGCACAATTCACTCCTCAGGGCAGTCAGTGAGATGCTGTGGCCCACCATTTAAAACATTTTCACTCAGAAGGACTCCAGACAGGTTTGTGCATCAGGTCTTACAGTTATAGGGCTGTCTAACTTTATTTTTGCTGCTTTCACATTTAGCTTCTAAGAATTTGTTCTCCTGGATTCTTTAGCTTCTGTTTCTCCTATTTTAATTAACAAGAATGTGTGTGGTTAAATCCTTCCAGTAAGGCAAATTTATTTTTATGCTACTCTTAAGTCTTCCCTGCATTAAAATACATTCTGATTTTTCCGTGTGCCTGGAATAATGTCAGAAGCCAAGTATAACAATTTTGTGGAAATCACAATATTGAGGTATTTCCTTAAAATTGGGTACTATGAAGAGTCTTTCAAAGTGGGAACTACATGCCTTCTTCTTATGGTGCTAACACTGCTAGCAACAACTCAAATACTCAGGTAAACTGAGGAAGGAGACATTTGCATTTACTATCCCCTTTTTTTGCAGAAAATACATACTTTTTTCTGATTGTCCGTATTTCATATAGATTTCCATACAGAAATGTGCAGTTACCAAAATCACCTCTTTTAAAGGGCAAATCACATTATGAACTCTAGAAATGCACTCGAAATACCAAAATACCAACATTTTAAACACAAGAGATTTAAAAAAAAAAAAAAAAGAGGCCCCAACATCATGACAAATATATACATATATAAAACCAAAAATAACCCTGTTAAAACATGGTTGTGGTTGGATGGTCATACCATACTTCTTTCTCACCAGTACAGGGTGAAAAAGATGCACTAAAATTGTTGATTAAGCATGGGAGGTGATCAAATTCAATTTGATCTAAGCCGAATCTGCAGAAGAGTTCAGGGCAGCTCTCCTGATGTTCTTCAAAGGCAAAATAAAAGTACTTGCCACTGTTACAGTTCACAACCATGCTTCAACATGGCATCCTACAGCTGGGGCCACCGTGGTGTGATACCTGAATTATTCTAATGATAAAAACACCAGCAGATATTAAAAAAAAAAAAGCAAACTAAATCCACCCTCCTCCCCTCCCCACCCCCCCCATCAATTTCATCAGTAGCTTTTCCAAAAAGAAAACAAGTCATATATACATACATATACACGCACACAGGGAGCGCTCAGGACTACGGACAACTTCTGGGATGGCAGCAGTAAGGGTGTGACAACACAGGATGTCAAAAGAAGCCACTGTGCTTCTCCAGCCCTTTGCTACATAATTTGGAGGCCTCTGCTACCCAGATGGCATTTGAGAGGGAGAGAAAGGAGAGGGAGGGAGATGTTTTCTGCCTCTTCCGGTAAGTTTGGGTAAATGAGCTTGCAAGTTGTAGGCATTGCAAAGATTTGTGTCCGGTGGCAGCGGATGGCCAAAATCTGAGCAGCAAAGGGCGTGGAAGCGGAGAGAACCAGACAGGCAGAGAGAGACAGACAGACAGACACAGCGACAGATATGAATGCCAGTCCCAACTGAGGTGCAGGCTGGATGTATGTCGTCCTTCCAGCGATCCTTGCTCCCATTGAGGGGGTGTGTGCACAGGACTGTGTCGCAGGGCCGACCGCTCCAGTCCTTGCGCAGGCCGCGTGCCTGGGGCAATCGTGCCTGAACAAGGACTGCAGGATTTCAGCCACTGGTTCTCTGCCTTCAGACACATTGATTGAGAGTGAAAATGAACTTGTGAGGTTTACTGTGGCTGGAGACGGGGGAGAGGAAAGCAAAGGAGAAAAGGAAGAAAGGCAGGGTGTGGGTTAAAAGGGAGGAGTGCAGGAGAAGGTGAGAGGGAGATTTAAGTATAGGCTTTCAGATATTCCAAAGAATGGGAGCAGGAGCCCATGGCAAATAATATGAAGCCTCTTGACACCAAAAGCAAGATGATTGTAAAAAAAGGCCTCATGCGCCTGGTTTAAGCCTGAGCTGCTTTACATCAGAAATAAAATAGACTAAATGAGAAATCACTGCACAGGTCTCCAAGTCTTGGGAGCTCAATGCTTTGGTATCTCTCTGGCCTTATGGCATCAGTACTCAGGATTCAATCAAGCTGCAACCCTCTGCTGACCTCCTGACAGAATTTGGAAACCTTTTCAGAAGTGCAAGACACAAAGTACTCAGCTCTCCTGAATACTTGATGGACAAACACCAAACCATTACCCAGCAGGTTTGAGCAAAACAAACCTGACCGACATTTTTTAGGGAAGTAATACACCAAGGTGGGGTTTGGATTTCCCTAACCTTCTTCACAGGGGAATTACTTCCTGAAGTACCCAAGTTCTCTGTCTCCCAGGTGCCACCACAGACCAGCCCACACACAACACTGCACTCTCCGCCTGTCATCTATCCCATTAAAACTCCACCATTTCCATCAACCCTCAAACCAGTTGCAATGTTCACTCTTAGGAAAATGTGTGTTGCTACAACAGGAGGGCATTTTACGCATGGAAATATTCCATTATTTCACAACAGCCTGCAAGTCACCGGTTCTCTATCCTTGATAGTTCTCATCTCGTAACCCTGCTCTCCCCGCTGGCTCATCACATCTGCTGTATCGCCTTGTGTACCTGTGCCGGGTAACTCCTCCTCCTCTGTGCCTCCTGCAGTGCTCACAGACACACTCAGATACGCAGCTGTGGCCACTGAATGAACAGGCAGGGTGGATCCCAGTCCAGATGGTTTGCTCAGTCATCCTCATGCACTCCCAAGCACAGCTGAAGAACACAGAGCCACCTGCACATGCAGACACGCTCAAAGGCACCAGCAGAAGCCCTCAGAGACAGGCTCACAGTTGGGCACAAACCCTCCCTCCCTGACATCCTTTCCAGACAGATGGATGGAATCAAACACACAACATCCCCACTGTCACTGTGGTGCTCTGTAGACACGCATGCGCCCACCTGGTCATGCCCCTGGAACTCTCACATATCTGCAGGTCATGAGCTGCCCACTGCAGCTGGGTGAGCAACCCCTCAGCTGGCCAGAGGCTCATCCAGCTCACTGGCCACTGATATGAGCGTTGCTTTGGCGGCAAACGAAGACTGAGCCAGGCAGTACCTTTGATCTGACACTGGCCAGGGAAATGATGAAGGAAAAAGGACCCTGTGGACTAAGGAAGTGTCAGTTTTCCTCTCCGACCAAGAGGAAGGAGGTCACATTAACAGCTTTCCCAGTGACTCAGGGTCTGACTGTTTTTCTTTCATTACTTTGGGCACTGTAGCACAGCACAAATTGAACTTGATTTCCCCGTTTGATACAGAGCAACAAACAGTAATGAGCAACTTTCTTTGCCTGGAGGAGGGGACAGCAGGCTGTTAGTCACCTTTACAGTACTCAACTCCAGGCTGTGTCTCCTGATGTGGAAAGGAAGTAAGTCCTAGTCTGTGCTAGGGGCTACTTCTGGATGATATACTCCAAACCTGCTGTTTTTTATTCAACTCCCATAAAATTTATTTCAAATTATGATAGAGAGTAATAATTTTTACCACCTTAACATATTCTAAGGAGTTTAAAGGGTTTTGCAAACTCTAATAACAATACTTTCTTAACATAAGGAATAATAAGTCTCCACTGATGGGAAGACTGAGGTATAGGGATCTAATCAAAGTCCAAGGAATATAATCCACAGGCCATACATCCCAGGCCTCATATATTATACTGTCTTTCATCTTACTCCCCAGAAGTCATTCTTCATCTTGAAGAGAGTGGACACATGGTAGATGTGGTCTCTGCCTTGGAAGTTCTTTTTTTAACAAAGGATTAAAAAGTCCTCTCCTCCCTCTTTAGTTACTTAAGAAGTGGCATAGGAGTACCTCAAAACAGAAACATTGAATATTTCCAGAATATTTTGAAAAAAAAAAAAAAAAAAGTCTTAATTTGGTGGCTAGAAAGTTAGTTGTACAACAGTCACTGAGAGCAAAGCTCCAAAAATGCAGCTTCAGAGTCAGGCAACTTAAAGGTGAATTTGGCAGAAACTGTGCCACTCAGAAGTTTTTAAACCCATCAGATTTTAATCCGCTCTGTGCCCTTTGCACTTGCTCAGTTGTGTGAGATGCCTTGGTGTGTCTGTGGAGCTCACTGGGGAGACTTAGGAGATGTTCCCAACGTGCAGGAAGGAAGTGGGCCTAACATGATTGGACTTATTGCTTAACATATTTCCTTCCCCACCACGGAGGTGTTTTAAGTGAAGGCTTCCTAAAGGACTCAATAACGCTGAGGAGGGCCTACCTTGCAAGCACATGCCTTCTCACTATCTTGGAATGTACAGCCATGCTAATGAATGTGTGCTGAGCTGGACGTGCACGTGCACACTCACCCACGGGCATGCAGGGGAACGTTCCTGCACTCAGGAAACTCCCAGGCACAAACACGCATCCATAAACAGGTCAAACTCTCACAGCAAGACAGTCACATCAGCTCAGTTACACGCACAACAACCCCGTGAATCCGTCAACAACCATTCACTGCACTAATACGTATGAAATACTTGTGCTTGCATTCATACTCTTTTTTTCCCCCACATGTGGATTTATGTCTGGACACTCTTCTGTGGATTTGTAGCCCATACAGGCATCCAGACACACTCAGGGACATACAGTAAAGAAATTAATGGAATGCACACACAAATACGTGCCCATGCACACTCACATACATCTTAACAAAGGTTTTGATCTGGGAAATTCCTTTTCAAGAAACAAAAATAAATGTCAAAAGGAAAAAAAACCACACCAGAGCATGGGGAACTGCACAAACAAAAGCAAGCACATACCAACACACACACTGTGGAGGCTGTCAGTCAGTCAGGGCTCTCCTCCCAACTACAGCTCAGTGCCTGCTGCGTTTGCTTCCCTTGAGTGCAAATGTCTGGTGAACCTCACAGATTTCAGACTTATGTGTCTATGGCTGCATGTCAAACTGACCTGTGCCAGGAGTCTCCATCTCCCCTTCTAACTGACCACAATGAGAACTGACCCTTCACTCCAAGAGCAGCACTTCCAAGATCCTACCACAAGCACTCTTCAGCTTCTAAGGAGTTAAGCAGAAATGTTTTACCTCCACCTGACCAGTCTAAACACCTCCTATTAATGGAGCTGATAGGCATTTTAGGGTTTATTGTTTCTTTCCTTTTCAGACCCCAGGTCTCTCGGAACAAGACAAGACAGTGTACAGAAACACAGGGCAGGGTTTGCTCAAACCCACAGACAGCAAGAAAGCAACAAGCCCCTGAGGAGACGGGAGAAGTGTGTCTGATAAACTGCCTCACACTGCTTGGGAAGATGACAATCGTCCGTCCAAGATGGGCTGCTACTTCCAAAGCCCATTTTCTACAGATGTGACATATCAAGTGCTGCTAGCAGGAAGGGAATCTGACAGGACAAACCAACATACAAGACATTCTCTTATTCAATAAGGGTTATAAGTGCAAAGGGATTTCAGAACATTTCAGAACAAACTCAATCCATAGCTGCCGCTTATTTATCAGTGCATCAAAAGGTTGTGCAAGTTTTTAGTAACAAACATTAGAAACTAGTAGCAAAGGACTTGCCTAGATAAAAAGAGAAGATTTAAACATGCCAGGTAACAAAAAGACGTGTGCAGAGATCTGTAAAACTGTATAGAAGGAAAGGATTCTTTAGAGGAAACAGAGGGACCATCACACAATGCTCTTCACAGCCCTTACTAAAAGAGTCAGGGCCAACCCTGCTGCCTCCTCAAATAAGACAGGTGCTGATTGTTTGGACAGAGGCAAGCCCTCATTTTTCATAGGCTTCTATAACTAAAAACTGAATTCTGGGCCTTGCCTGACATGAACTTGAATTTAGAGAGAGCCTTGTCAGTGGCAATTAAGCACACCAGTATGGACAGCCCTGGAGACTGAAGACCAGAACAATCAGCAGCAGCATGACTGTCTCGACAAGATGCTGAGAATGAATGTGATTTATACTGCTGAAATTTAATGTCTGGGAGCTGGATGTCTAGACAAACCTAACAAACCTAGACACTCACCAGTCACTGGTGGGCACCTGCAAAGAGCAATCCATTTCCCTGTCACAGACATGTCCAGGGTGCCTGGGGAGGGGAGCATCCCTCCCCACTAACAGCAAGAGGAAACCTGAATGTCTGTCTTCCTCTCAGACAATGGAAGTTAATGAGGAGATTAATCTGAATTTAATCTTCAAAAGGACCCATTGAATTTTCCCACAGTCTGGGATTTCTGGCTATGATAGACTTCCATTTATGTACCAAAACACAAGGATTTCTTTCCTTTCTGCTTAGAAGACTTTTGTGTGGATTCAAATACATCAGTCAGGGAAGTCTTGTTGATGTTTAATATGATTCATCTCCAGTTAATTGTGCTTATTCCCTCCATTGCCATGTACAGTTCTCCCTCTATGATGAGAACTGAACTTTTCCACAGTCTGAAGGCTATTGCCAGGTTCCCTATTTAGTTTTCTTGTTACAAGTGTGGCAGACAAAAGGTTTTAATTTCACTCTTAAAAGTTAACAAATTCAGCCTCACTGTAGCCTCCCCATACAAAGTCAGCCTAATCCTAATATCTACCTAGTAAAAGGGTAACCAAAATTGTTTACAACATTCTGTGTGAAATGTTGTAAGCAACTTTTGTGTCCAGAAAGGAAGACATTTAAGAGATGCAAAATAAAAGTTCCTTTTCAGTTAAAAACTATTTTCCATTCTTTCAAAAGACAAGGAAAATAAACTAGTTTTTTAAAAAAAAATTATTTATTCAAAATCGAAATGTTACAGCTTGAGTAACTATTCCTGTTCCAGAATTAAAAAAACCAAAAAAAAACCCC
>VZTJ01001275.1:943479-1063597 GCA_013397795.1 Orthonyx spaldingii
AAAAAAAAAAAAAAGAGAGAGAAAAGGAAAAAAGAAGTTGAACAGAAATTGAACTAGAACAAAGGTACAAAAATATTTTGTTTGGAAAGTTCCCAGTTAGCCATTTTTATTTTTCAAAACACTGCCTAATTTTTTTTTTGTGAAACACAGCAGTGAGTGAAAACTATGCTGTCACTTTTCTGCTTGCAATGGATTGCCTCTACAGTACACAACAACTCCAAGCTGGAAGGTTTATTCAACAGCCACATAATTTTGAAAATTCACAACTAATTTGCTATTCTTTAACATGTTTACATCAATTTTCTTTCAATCTTTCTATTTTCCTGGCCTTTATAAGCTGGGTTTTTCAGTGTAACTTTTGTCCATGCTCATAAACCCATCATAGTCTTTCTTTTGGAAATCTGTGTATTTCCTGCCTGTCCTTTGTCTATTTATCCTATAATTCTTTATCTACCCACCTCCAAAAAAAGAGATATAGGAAAAAACTTGCCTGGTGTGATTTATTTCCTGAACACCAGATGCTCATTTCAGTCTCCGTGGCTCACCTGTCTGCTGAGATGGGCACTAGTGGGGCCAGTCAGTGTCAATTGGGCTGGTGCAATTTGAGAGATGGAGCAAATCAGGTTGCAAACCAAAACAAAAAAATAGGGTTGGAACTCTGGTGCTTTGTTTTCCTTTGGGATTTCTGCTTTGTTTTTTTTTTTTTATTTTATCTACCCTTTTTTTTAAAGTTTATTTTCAAATTTGAAACTGAACATCAGGAGCAGGTTCCTCTAAGCAGAGATGATTTGGTCTTTATTTCTTTTGGAGGAAGCCTGAGTGAGGAGGCACAGGGAGGATTCCTGTTTTGGTTCCCTCAGTTCCACCTCGAAAGAATTGACCTTTATCTCTTGGTGGGGTGGAGAGTATTGAACTGCCATGGGAAGCAAAGCATAACACTGGGCAGACCAAAGTGCTGGCCTGGGACTATTCTAGCAGCTTCCCATGGCACAAAGAGCTTTTTCACTTACACTCCACGTTTCCCATCGCTTTTCCTGCTATACAGTTTAATTCATGCCAGGTGGATTATGAAGGGAAGAAAATGATGCAACAGTCAAAAAGTCCTTTAAGTCGTTCCAAAAATTAAAACAGAATAAAACCAAACCAAATAAAATGAAAAAAAAAAAAAAAAGAAAAGAAAAAAAAGAGCTTTGAAACTAAACAAAAAGTTCTGAAAATAAACTCAAAAGAAAGGAGAAAGGGGGAGAAAAATAAAAAAAAAGAACCCGGGAAAGACAAATGAATGTTAGAGCAGGCACGATCATGGACAGACGCCAGCTACTTACGTTCACCTCGGTGATTGCTATATCAACAATGCTACCCACAACAATCAAGGCGTCAAATGTATTCCATGCATCACAGAAATAGTGCTGCATGTGGCAGAGAAGCCAAGGAGAGAGAGAAAGAGAGAGAGAGAGAGAGAGAGAGAGAGAGAGAGAGAGAGAGAGAGAGGAGGGAGAGAAAGAGGGAAAGGGAGAAAAGAGGGGAAAAAAAGTAAAAAGTAAAATAAAATAAAATAAAAATAAAAACAAAACAAAAGCATGAAAGAGGGAGAGAAGAGGAAAAAAATAAGAAAAGAAAGAGGTTACGTGGGCATATTAAATAGTCTCTTACCACTCTACAGTATTGGTTGCTCAAACCTCTGTAACGTTTCACATGATGGAGGGTATCAACAAAAGCCTGGTTAGTCAGAAAGTTACACTCAAGCATGTCTACCTTTTGGAGGGAAAAAAAGCACACACACCCCAAACTCTGTGCGCTTTCACCAGTCACAGCCTTGGGGCCAGCTATGACAAGTGAAAAAGAAGGAGGCATTTCCCCCCTTCCTTTTTTTTTCCCTGGGAGAAGGAGAAGGACGACGGCAAGTTCAATAAAAGCATGACTAGAGGGAAAAAAACCAGAAAACAAAAAGAGAGAGAAAAAAAGAGAGAAAGAGAGAAGGAACAGCAGAGGAGGAGGAGGAGGAGGAGGTGGTGGTATCCTGGGGAGGGTAGAGTAATACTCACATTAGTTTCACTGAGAATGACGTCTATAATGCTGCCAATTACGATGAGGAAGTCAAAAACATTCCAAGGATCACTAAAGTAACCCTACATAAGGAAGGGGCAGGCAGGATGGGGATTAAAAAGGAATGTTAGACAGACAAAAACAGTTCAAAATTACCATTAGAATTTCTGCCCTGATACCTCAAGGGGTTTTCCTCTTAAGTCTACTTGTTGTGTCTCAAGTTGTAGCCCAGGCCTGGGTTCCCTGACTTGTGTGAGCAGCCCCGCTCCAGCTCATGTGATTCCAGGGAAGCCACCCCTCCCCTCCAACTCTGAGACAGGGGCTGAAGGGAAGTCACACAGATCACTTTGAGCATGGCTGCTTGCAGGACCAGCTCCTCCAGACATCTCCATTCCTGGTGACACAGCACCCTTCCCATTTGACTTAGGGGGGAGAGTACAGGAACAGTGTAATATGATTCCCTCAAAAAACAGCTCCTCACTGTCAATATTAATCCCCTAGTCCATGTTCCAGCTGTAATGCTCTGTGCTGGCATAGGGAATAGCTGGCTGCTGTGCCATGGAGGAGGAGAGGGCACAGTCAAGTTGGCGATGTGCTATCTAAACCTCAGCTTTATCTTTACCCAGCCACAGTCAGTATTACGACAGTCATTAGCCTAACAGTTTATTTTAGTAATGCTTTAGGTCCTGTCTCAATAATACAGAGCAGGACCGGTATCTCTGTTACTCTGAAAGCACATCTGCACCACAAAATGGAGGTGTGAATGTAGCTTGGCTCATCCCACCAGGAAAGGGTAAGAACGGGAGCAAAGTTGGCTTTAGCATTGCTCAGAGCGAGACCTGTTGCTCACTGCTGCTAAAGACAGTGCCACAGCAGCACTGTCACCTTGGCTATCCAGGTCAAGCAATGGCAGATCACTCTGAGGCTATCTCAAACATCTCATTGTCCTAAGCAGAGCTCAGGAGATGCTAATCAGCACTGCTTACTGTTCCCATCCTGTTACATCCCATAATCTTCGGCTGGATAGGCTGCAAGGATACAGAACCATTTTGGGAAAGGTCCTGTTCAGCCTAGAAGATGAACTTCTGTATGTACACTTCCTCTACAAGTCAATGTCATGAGCAAAGAAAATGTATCTTGGCTCGCTGAGCACCTGTGCCAACCTCTTCCCCTTCTTCTGCAGTCTTAGAAGGAGGCAAACGTACAAAATCCTCCTTTCTCTTTCATGTGTTTGGTTTTGTGAGCATGGGCTAATCTGACCTCCCTGTTTCCCAGCTGCAGCATGTCTCCTGTGAGACTGAACCCAAGCTGCACTGTGACTGCTATTCTTAGTCGAAGAGTCAGGTCATGGGTAAAGTGTGAGCCTGTGTTCCCAGGCAGTGTTGCAGAAAGCAAAAAGGAGAAAAGAAAAAAAAATTTAAAAAGAAAGAAAAAAAAAAATTATCCCAGTACTGGCACTGTACAAAGTCAGGCTTGGGAACCTCAAATTACTGTGGGTTCAACCAACACATGTAGCAGGCAGTGGCAAAAAGTGTCTTTCTCTCTGCTGAAACACTGCCTCCATACGACTTTGAGACTCACATTTATGAACAGCATTACACTTTGGGCAGGAAAAAAAAAAAAAAGAAGCAAAGATGAAGCAGAAAAAGCCACTGCCCAGCTAGTTCCATGCCAGTGAAGGGAGCTGGTAGAGTGGACTTTGAAATCTTCTCCTCAAAACCAGTATAAACCTTTATTCTGCAGCCTGAAATAGGCAACCCTCTTAGCAGATCTACACTGGGAGGAGCAATCATCCTATGGCTACACATTACTACACAATTAGCTACAACAGGGAGGAAGGACACAGGAGCAAAAGCAAATTCAGAGAATATTATTATTCAGCATCCAGCCTAGAAATACACAACAAATATTAGAATGAATTCAGCGGTGATGTCCAGCATCATTAGCAACCAGATGGACCTGGAATAAAAGTGTAATTAGACTTCACCAAGAGGAAGGGGAGGGAGAGAACGGCAGATTAAATTGTAGAGGCAAATGCATTTTGAATAAATAAAGGACAGACACAGATCATACAGAGTTACACAAAGTGCCTTTGCAGCCTGATGTGACCTTGGCAGACAGTGCACTTGCAGGATCAAAGAACAGAGTAGAAGACAACAGACCCAATCCTCCTGCCCCTGCCCATGTGCACAGTCCTGCAGAAGGCAACGGCACTGCCCACACACCAAATGAATACATGTGTTCAATAGCATGGTTCTCTTCTATTTCCTCTCAAACTGCATTGTTTAGGAATTATGAAGGATTTCAGCAGGAATCCAAACAACTTCAAAAAACACAAGAGTTTGGTTTTGGGCAGCTGCAAGGGTAAAGATCCAAAATATGGTGTGTAGGTTTTGCCCATGAAAATGATGACTTTGAATGATTTTCAAATTTGTAGTGATGGATGGTTGGTATTTTTACTATGATTGGCATCATACTGCAAAGAATGTTTTTGGTGTAACCAAATTTACAATTTCTTTTTACTGAACAGCTTCTTACACAGAGCACAATAATCATTGCTGCTGGTAAAACAGCGTTTGCTGTTGAACCAGAACCCAGGTGACAAGTGACATCAAATCCTGTCCTCAGATGACCACCAAAGCCAGTGAATTAAATAATGCTCCCAGTAGTAGTAATACAATCTCACCAGAAGCAATGACACTGCACTGACAGAGTTGGCACATCTCAGGAGAGATTCTGGCCTGGAAAGAAAAGGTCCCTTTTTCATTGCCATCAAAAATAGCTGCTTTGGACCTTTGAGACACTACAGTGTATTTGGAGTCACTCTGCTGACTTCAACAGTGTTGCTCCAAATTTACACTGCTAGTTCTTTCTCCTGGGATGCTCTACTGAGTCTCAGCAGCCAGATCCTTGCTTGAAAGTCATGGACTGGTCTGCTATGGGATCCCAGAAAGAACATTATCCCAGTCTGTTATTGTGTGGCTGTAAAGTGAACTCAGAGGGCTCTTCTCTTCCTCCTGTGTCTCTTAGGCGAGTGATAGAGAGGAACCATGGATATGAATGCAGTTTTACTCAACCCCACATCCAAAATTCTGGTGTTCAATTAAGGAAATACATGAATTTCAAAACCTTCCTTTCCTCCTCACCTGCTCCCTCTGTGTTTCAAACAGAAGGGTGAAAAACAGGAAGATATTATTCACAGTAAGAGAGCTCAAGGAAACAGAGAACACAGATGCTTCATTTGAGTGCAGGGTGATGGAATTCTTCCCTGGAAAGCCACCCACCCTCCTTAGAGACATTTACCTACGAATGGCCGTGTGGGACTCAGCGTTGGATCAGATCTCATAACCTGGTCATGAGTTATGAGTGTGCAATGAGAGTGAACTACACCCATTCAGGACTTGCCTCTTGTGACCTCACAGTACCTCTTTAAGCCACATTCCTCACTGGAGTGTACCAGGGTGGCTCATAAAAGACAAGCTGAATGAAGGAAGAGCTTTCACTCTAATAAAGAGGTTGTATTTCCAAAATATTTTTCCCACCAGAAAGTTCTGCATACTTTCCCCAAGAGGGTGGAGGTCTGACTGAAAATGAATTGATGGCACTGTTTGTTTTTGCAGTATAGGAATTTAGAGTGTAATACCATAATTTTACCCGTAAAGGGAGGCGCTTGACCCTGATTTAACTATAATTGCATGCCACATAATGGCATCCTCAGGGGTTTACTGGGGAATAGTAGTCACCCGCTCTTGTGGGATGTCTTTGGAGATCCATGAAGCTTTTGGGGAGAAAAGAGGACAGAGAGAGACCAGGAGGATTGGACTGAATATTCAGAAAGCAGGAAATAGCCCCACCAGTAGAGCATATTTTTGCCCCATTTTTTTCCCCCCCAAAGGTAGCAAATGATAGTGTATCACCACATGATCAATAAGTTAATGAAAGGCTGAGCATAAATATGCAGTAGCTGACTGGAATGGAATCTCATTTGTGCAAGAGGAGCAGACATTTCAGAATGAGTATGCCAATCATTTTTAGGTTTCCTAGTTGCTGATATTAGCTGTTAAAGAAACTAGAGTTTATTTAGGTACTAATGGAGGCATTGACATCTCTGGACACCATTTCTTCTACTTTTTGTGAATATGAGATCCTAAATAGGCTATCTAAGAAGCCTCAATAATAACAACAGGGGAAATTGCCCACTGGAGCCTATCTGAAGCTCAGATAGTCACCTCAGAGTCACTCAGAGTCACCTGGAGCCCATAATAAGAATATGTGATAGCTGGAGTGCTGTGCGTCCACACTGAAGCATAGAAGTCCTCAGGGGAAGGGTGCTGTTGAGTCATGGTACTGGCTGGGTTTTGAGCATTGAGCCTTGTGGGACCTGCAGGGTCACCTGAGTGTTAATTGACGTGCAGTTTATCTGCTTAGTCACAGGTTTTCATTTCTGCCTCTTCTGAGGTGGCTGGCAAAGTTTAACAAACCCCTCTGAGGAAAAAGTCTCTAAAGATGAAGAGCACAGCAAGGTCAAAGCTATTCACTGGGTGGGATCTGAATGTAGGTTGGATGGTCCCCAGTGGAAGGTGATGCTGCAGTGTTGTAGGAAAAAAGAGAAGGACATGCATACATGCATGCATGTTTGTATTTATGAATACAGAAATGAAGCATCCAGGAGGAGAAACTAAGACAGAGAGAACTCCACGGCCTAAAAGGAGGGCAAATTACAGGAGAAATTTGCTACCACTTCTCTGAAATAATCCTGCATGCTAAAACAACAAAAAGAAGCATCAGTCTAAATCATCTGAGGAGAGTATATAGGAAGGAGAGAAAGGGGCTGATACCCTGATACTCAGTGGGATTTCTTAGCAAAAATTTTCTGCTGGCTATAAAGGGCCAAGCAGACTTTGCTGGGGATTTGCAAAATGAGATGAACTGCTAGTCTGGCTGATGTTTAGTTAATGCAAGAATTTGTTTGTGAAAATGCTGCAGGCTGTTTAGAGCTGTGAGAGTCAGTTCTCAGACTTCATTAAAAGAGGTTTTCCCTGAAAGTACTTTTGCAAAAGGGACAGTATTGAACCAACGGATATTTACACAGTTCCACAGCTCTTAGCACATGCTCTCACAGCAGATTTGAGGGATTCACATGTGTCCTGAAAACCTTACAAAGCTACAATAGCTCCTGACACGGAACGGAGATGTGTGTCAGATGCAAATTCTGTTGTGCTAAGATACCATTTAGCCATAACAGCAATCAGGGAAATTAGCAGAACCTAATAGAGAAGGAATCAAGTGAAGGATGCAGCTGCTTGGAGTTCCTGACAGGCTGCAGGAAAACAGCATCTATTTGCATACTATCTATCAACTCTCATCCACTGACGGATTAATTCTGAGGCAGAGTCCCTGCAGTTCACCTACCAGTCACTGTAATGAGTCACTGCTGCAGGGAATTAAACAAGGCTCCTTTCTACTCCATCAAATCTTTCCACAGACAGGGAAAGAGAAGAGGAGCATTTCCTCATTCTGGACTATTCTGGTGAGTTCTCAAGAAGCCTCATGCCTCTCTGCTTATTCCATAAGAAAAAAAGACCAACTGCTAGACCAAGATAGACCCTCAAAAGTGTGGATGTTTTCCTTTATCCTCCCTCACTTGTTTCATGCCCTCTCTCACAATGAGGGTACCTGTGAAAGCAGGCAGGTGTCCCTTGAGGTCTGAGGGCCTGCTTGGACATTCTGAGCACTCTGCTTGACAGAAACAAAGGAGGTGGAGGACCTGAACGGCTCTGTGATCTGGAAAAATACCTCACATGTTTATTTCTAGGCTACTGGTAGAAAACTGAGAGTACCTCATTACTGGCCACCTTGAAGTGGACACTTTCTGATTACAGTTTGAGATCCTGTAAGTTCTAAAGCAAATTACATGTCTCACCTGTGCTTCTGGTGAACAAGCATCTCCATCACAGGAAAAAACAAAAAAAGCCCACTGCCTGAGCCAAGGTCCCCAAGCCATTATTTGACGAAGTTTAACATTTATGGAGGCTGGAAATATAGAATCTCTTGTGTCTCAACAGATCATTTTTTATGCTCTACACACCTACTGATAATTGATAATGTCTGGAGGACATGACTAGAACAGACTGTATCATATCTGATCCATGAACTGACAATTTCCATTTACAGATTTTGCAATCCAGTTCATTTCACCAGAACTGTATTTTCTAAACGGCCCCATGAGCGCCTCCATGCCCATCTACATAGACTCCTGGGATGGGTTGGGCTGGAAGGGACCTTGAAGATCATCTCGTTCCAGTCCCTGCCATGGGCAGGGACACCTTCCACTACACTACGTTGCTCAAAGTCCAAAGCTGCCTGGCCTTGAACACTTCCAGGGATGGGGCATCCATAACTTCTCTGGGCAGCCTATGCCAGGGCCTCACCATGCTTATAGGGAAGAATTTCTTCCCAATACCTAACCTAACCCTGCCTTCTTCCAGTTTAAGGCCACTCCTCCTTGTCCTATCACTACGTGTCCTTGTAAAAAGACCTTTTCCAGCCTTCTTGCAGCACCCTTTAGGTGCTGAAGGTAGTGGCACTTGGTGGCACAATCATCTTAATCTCTCTCTACTGCATTTACTGTAAAGTGGTTACAAGTACACAAGCTCTCAACCTTGTGCAATATTATGGTCCCAGGTCCTCCAAAGACTGGGGAAGGACCATGACAAAGGCAATATGGAATCATTTATTATGAAAGCATCTCTTAGACATAGCAAAGGTTGTATTTCAAGGCAACATGCTGAGAAGGCCTGAGGAAATTATAACAGTAAAGCATGCTGAAACCAGATGATTCAACTAGCTGATCCTGATGCAATTTTTGGCCTGGATTGCTCTTAACTGCCTTTGAAGGAAGGGTGAGTAATGCCTCTGAACAATAATGACTAAGGCCTCCTTGATATAAATGCACGAAAATGGTGGTAGAATAGCTGAAAGCTCTCTTATAAATTTTTCTGTCCACCTAGAAAGTAAGATAAACATTCTTGACCTTCCTACAGGTGTATTGTGGCACAGCAAGACCCCATGAGGAGTTAGGCCCTTTTTCTCATGAACAGCAAGCACACTGCAGTCATTTAACAATTGCTGCCCTGCAGCCAGAAACCAGACTTGTTCTCAGCAAAGAGAAACAAAATCAGTACCAGTTTTACCAGAAAGACTGAAAAGTGAATGTGATGGCTGAACAGATCATTTATCAGAAAACACATTCCATGAGAATTTTGCTGTCAAACTCCATTTGGAAGAAGCTGCAAATTCTCAAATACTTTGGAAGATCTAGAAGCAGCATGTCTTGACAAGAGCCAATAAATAACTCCTGAAGGCAATAAACTGACCCAGCAATATGAAACAGTCCTGTGAAAAGAGCTAAAAGATGGACTTTACTGTTTAGGATAGTCTGTCTTCTAAAGCTGGACTGACATCCCAGTCCAGGGAAGAATGATTCAAAAGAGAGAAAGCTCAACTTATAGGAACAGAAGTGACAGATCTCTCAGAGTGAAGAGTAACTTCATGTTGTGGGAAGAGGAGAGTGGCAAGCAGAGGGTGAAGAAGCATTCTGAATATGAGGCTGGACTCGGAATAGCTTCCTTCTCTCCATATGGAGCATGGGAAGAGGCTATGGACTGCTCTGACATGGTTGCTGAGTGGATAGTGGATTCTGACTGGCAGAAAGGCACAATGTTCAAAAAGCAGGGCAGTAGGTATGACAAATAGGTTTTTACATAGTTTCTTTTTTTTGGTAAGGTATCTCTGTTTTCATACAAGGCTTTATTTTATATGGATTAGAGTAGTTAATAAAATAATAGTTATTTTTATGTAATCCATCAATCATAGCTTGCCAAAAGAGGATGATTACTCTCATTTTACTTTTGGGGAAGCAGAAACAAAGAAAACTAAAGTTTCCAAGGTCTCAAAAAGCCAGATGCATGGGAGAAGGGAAATCACCTCTCTTAGATGTCAGCCAGGTGACCATTTGCCAGTGGAAATGTCATTTTCTAACATGATGAATGGTTCTTAACAGGCGCTGAATCACAGTCTGTTATCTGGTATCATTCTTATGTGAAGATTCACATCTGTGAGAGCTTCTGACCCTTTAAAACAACCTCACATGAAATGATAAGAGGGTTGGGATTTTTCATCTGAGAGGGAGTGCAAGTTACTTTTCCCTGGCACTGTTCCCTTTCCAGGCTGTTGCTGCTGCTGTCGATGCTGTTGTGAGCGAGGCCCTGGTTCGCCATCCCACTGGGCTTTTAACACTGTGTGAATAATTTTCTGTATTAAATAATTAAGTGCAATAGCTAATACAGTGCTTCCCACACTGTTGCATTGTGCAGTCATATCATTATTTTGGATCATTTATAATGACTTTAAAACCCCCAAGTGCCAGGCTGAAAATACATCTGTCATAATGTTGCAGCAATATGCAAATTCTCTGGGTATGTTTGCTGTGAAGGAAAAGGTCCTCTATCATTGAAGCTCTTATTCAGCTACTTTAAGAGTCTTTTCTGCCTACTGAATTCTCCATTGATCCTTCAGAAAACTGGAGGATTGTACAGCTCTGGCTGATCATTGTTAGAGATTTCACACATTCTCTATAGTAATTAGAGAATCTATTTGCAGAAAATTGCTGGCCTTGTCCTCCAGGAAAGAGAACATCCTGCATTTAAACAACAGATGTAACACGGGGAGCAGCAGATCAAACAGCCTTTTTGTCCCTCACCAACTGTTTCCACCACAACATGAAAGGATAAGTTCTTTTCATGAAGAGGGAAGTTTGTTCTGGATACTCATTTCATTGCTGGCCTCTTTCTTAGAGGCATCAACAAATAAACCAAATGAGGTGCACTCTGCTCATGCTTTTGTTCCAGATATATTTGTTTTCTGCAATGAAATGGGAAAGAGCCTACTGCATACAGGATGTCAAACGGTGCTGACAAGGAAGGCTTTGATGCTTCCTGTCCCAGATTCAAGTTGAGTTATGAGCTAGGATTTAGGGTGAAAGTGTCATTTCTTATCATCCATCTCGTTTCTTCTGTTACATTCACCTACCAAGTGTTTTTCACACTGCATGACTTGTTTAGGTTCAGTCATGCCTATGCCATCTCAGAATATAAGCATATGCACAATAGAACAACTTTAGTCTGGCACTACTTTCTTCTCCTTTAAAGTGTTTGGAAGGGCCAGATTTCCTCTCCCACACACACTCAGGAACTGGTGAGGAGCTCAGTGAAATCTAGAAGCCATCAAAGAGGATTCCCTGGTGCTTTCACTAGTTAGAGAAGGAAGTTATCTGCTAGCTAACTCCTCTTTTGTGGAAGTTGCTAAATCAACCTCATCCCTGAGCATTCTGTTGCAAATTTTCTTTTCCTGTATTAGCTGGAAGTTTTATTAGTCAAGGCTCTACTTGATGGGCCAGTACTCTAAAGCACCAGGATGTAGTTCCTCTTTCTTTAGATTTCACTGCTTTGTAACATGTTGGCAGCACTCTCTCCTGAGTAGTTTCGATTTAATGCCTGGAATAACAAATCCAGCTGCTTTGGCTCTTGGCTGGTGGGGTGCCCTTCTATTGTCTGTGAGAAAGCCTCAGTGCTGCACTGTTGGGAGAGTGCTGTGGCACAGACTGTGCTACAAGATGCTCAGTTACTTTCTTAGCCTCTCTTTTCCTTCCTTTTCCTGGACATATGGGCAGATAGAAATTCTGTCAGGCAAGCAGCATCCAGGAGCAACTCTACCAGCTGACTGTGCCAACCCACTGATGTGTATAAAGGACTGGGATGACCTGGTCATCCATGTCCAGAATAATTATTCCAAGTATTTCTTCCCACCAAACTCACCTAAACATGCTGCTCTGACGCACAGTACTTTTAGCATTTACTTTTTCAGAAAGGGTTAGAAAAGACGCTCATTCTTCCTCCCAGATCTATGGACATGAAAGATAATATGGTCAAGTGCCCACATGACATGTATGCTGTGCAAAATGCATGGAAACACTGGCAGACAGGTAATCACAGTAAAGAGAAAGCAGATGAGTGATTATGAAGGGTTAAGAGATTTTTTTCCCTTTTCTAGTTTATTTCCAAAACCCTCGATTTATTTCCAAAAGCCTGATTCAGCCATCCCTTGAGAGCCTCGAACTGACTGCACACATGCAATGCAGTATCTGGTTGGGCATGACAAAGATGTCAGGGATTTCTGGTCATATGGCAGCTGCTGGGCTTGCTGAAGCAGCTGAGATTAATTCCAGCCGGGCTACTGGTGGTATAGAAGATCCAGAGGAATATACAAGACATTCAGACTTCACCCACAACAAAAATTGGGGTGAAAAAGGAAAGCCTTTCTGAGGTAACATGCTGATGCATTTAGAAACAGGGCTGAGATTAATCCACAGAAGCAGGGAAACATATTGTACCCAACTTTTAATGCAGATTATTGTGATGAGACAGTACACAGGGAGGCTCTGTGGCTGAGATACTAATGTGTTTGAACATGGAGACCTGGGATGTCTGCCAGGGAACTTCAATAAAATGTAGAACCACAAAAAGATGCTCATTAGCTTAAAAGGTATAGGTTTTAATTCAGTTTTTAATTTTCTAAAAATCCCTTCCCATGTTTACTGTTTCTTTCAGTCCCATTTGTGTTTTTCTTTTCCTTGCATCACTTTTTGTCCAATCACTTCTTCCTCCATTTTATTAATACTTTACTATTTCAAGGTCTTCAATTTTTTTTTCTTTCTGCCTTTAAGGTTATTTTATCTTTTCTCACTCTTCATTATCTCTATGGCTTTTCTTCCTGCACAGGGTTGGGTTTTCTCTCTTTTCCTCCCAGACCTGGTCCTTCCTGTTGGTTTAGTTCTTTCCTTTTCTCCAGTTCACACACTGTCTTACCTGACTACTCCTAGTTCTCTCCATGCTCACTATTTCTTACCCAACATCAAGCAGAGCTCACTCTTCCTTTTTGTTAAAGGATGTACAGTATTCCCCACCCACAGGTTTTGACACATAATCAGCTTTCTCATGCTTTCTTTTGCCTTTTAAAACATTTCTTTCACCCAAAGCCAGGGCGGTGGTTGGAGACTGTCCTTCCTCCTGCAGTGGGTACGTGACTCAGTCATCAAATACTCCACATATAGATGCTGCCCCTCCAAAACAGAACACATAATATTGAAGCTGAGGAAACAATTAGGTAGCTACCAAGGTTAAGGACCTGCCAAAACCAGCAAAGAAAATCTGCAAAGTAAGAGCCATTTGACAACCTCACATTTGGCCACACAGCATCATGTGGCCACACTCCACGGAGGGAGGCAGCTGCCTGCACCATGGGCTCACATTTACACAACTTAAACTACTAATTTATAGCACCATACTTCATCCCAGAGCATGTGATTTTTAACTAAATATGATTCCTGTTGGATGGAGCTGAAGTGTTATTCAACTCTGACCACTCAAAAAGACCACTCAATTGTAACCAGTTTTCCGTATGTTTTTATCAGTGCAGAATGTCTTTACTTCCCTCTCTCCATATAAGCTGGAGAAATAAAACACTATGATGAATGATGCCAGGGCAGCATCCTAAGCTATACAGGTATTTCTAAAGGTACTAGAATGAAGAAGTACAAAAAGTATTAGGTTTCCAAAATAAACCAACATTGTGCCTGTGGTGCAAGGGGATAGCATGAATATAAATTTCAGCTGTTTGTGAAAATGCTGAAGCCTCTATCCTGACCAAGGAATAACAGATTATGGTTTTGGTGAGAAAGAAGAATGCAAGTAGTATGAAGCAGTCAGTGTGACTTTAGGAGAGACTGCTCAAAGATCTGTTTATAGGCATAAATGGATGAGAAATGTACTGGTAAAAAGGGAACGAAAACAGATGAGTCATTTTGCAGGTTTTAGAAGAGATATCTGTACATCAAATGCATGATAAACGCTGACTGAGAGGAACTTAAAGAGGAATAAAGAAGTGCAAATGCATTAGGGGAGAAAGAAACACTGAGGACACGCAGATCCATCAGTACATGGAGACTGAGAAACAACCATGGGTGGCACTTATGACTTCCACTACACAGAGGGTCACAGGTCTTCCCGGGATCACATGGGATTATGTGCCTTGTGCTGAATGTGAAGCTTGTTTGAAACAGCCTACTGAAGTCTGAACTCTGCTGCACAAAAATGACATGTAAGAATGGCAAGAATTCAGAGTAAAGTAGCAGTGATAAATGAGGGACTGAAGGAACTCTCTGAGGCAGGACAGATGGCATTGTTACAGGCTGCTTTACAAGTAACATCCATAAACACCCAGGGAAGAAAGGTGCTGACAGTGTCTGGTAAATGGAATAGACTTGTGATCTGCAGTCTCTCTGATAGTCATAATTCCAGAGAGGAAATCTCCAAGATTCCCTTTCCACACACAGACATGGATTTGACAAAATATATGACCACGCGCTTTACTTTATGCATAGCAGTGGTTCCATGGATATGCCTTCCCTAGTTTGAGATGACAGGCACAGCAGAAGAAAATTCATAGCTCTTGAATTAGTGGTCCTGCCCTAGCTAATAAAAGGACAGATGAAATGTTTCCTGAAAGAAAAAGTAGATGCGACTCATCAGGAAAACAGCCCATTCCAGGGAGCTGGAGGGATCTGAAATTGCTGGAGGAATATCCATCCTCACATTAGCATGTACATTGACAGATGGCACAGCTTCATATGAATAGGAATTTTAAGTCACTGTCTTTGACTTGAAAAGATAAATCCCAGGCAGGTTTTGTAGAGCAGCTGGCCCTTCATGGACTGGTGCTTGTGGGGATTTCTTCTTTAAGAAGCTGGAGCAGTGGTAGCTGTGAGCACCACGGATAGCACAGCACCTCATTCCCTTTAGTAGTTTTCTCTGGAAAAAGCCTGAAGAAGCAGCAGCTTTCTCCATGCAGGAACTGGAAAATAGCTCACCAGACTGGCTGGAGAATTTATAAAATTAGAAAAACAAAGCAGCAAAAGGCCTTGGCTCAACAGCATTACTTTTAGACTGTCTGTCTCTTTGAAGTAACTAGTCTTGAATCAGTTTATGAGCATCAGCCAAGACAAACACGGAGGTCCATTTGGGAATTTTGCTTCAGAGCAGCATATTAATACTCTGTAAGGAGATGCAGGCATGTAGTGGATGTTTTCTTCATCAGCAGCCCTAATCATCCCGAATCTCTCTAACTCACTGTTAGCACACTCTCCTGACAAGAGTGCAGACATGGATGAGCTGTCTTACTCAGTGCTTAGATTAATCCTGCAAAAAAATGGGGTAACTGACCCTCTGCACCACAAAAAGTGTCACACAGACCCACAGGGTTCTCAGAAGCCTTGTCCCAGCCTGGCATGCACTGACAATGCCACAGCAACAGTTGCTCCAGCTGACGTCCCCTTCTTCTCTACGGCCTCCCAGGAGACCAAGCAAACCAAAACATTGCTCACAGATGATGGCCAGACAAAAGGACAAGTAGCAAAGGGACTTGCTGAGTAGAGCAACCAATCTCAACAGTAACTGTATGTTTAGTTAGAAAAGCCCTTGTCTGCCTATTTTTCACATATTTTCTGTAAGTGTGAGGAGACAAGCCCTGACTTGGACTTGGCTCCTCATTCCTACAGCTGGCCTTTCAATAAGCAAAGCCTTGCTCTCACCACAAGAACTAGTGGCAGGGCTGGATTATCCATGCTGGTCCTTTGTAGATAGGCACATATGTGAACCTGCTTCTTATCTGTGCAACTGGTTGTGTTTGCTTTTTGTCACCTTTAGTATCAAGAGTAGCAAGTAAGGAGGACATCTCACAGAATGGGAGTGAAGAAATTAAAAAGGGATACAGTAAAAAAAATCTCTTCAGTCAGGCTGCCACCTTTTCTGTTGCTATGCATGCAGTACACAGGTAGCACTGGTGTGCATTATATTCAGTGGGCCTTAGCAGTTGCAGATTAACAGTTGGACTTGATGATCTTGAATGATCTTGATGATTTTCCAACCCATTTCCAATTGAATCTGTGAGTCTGGAACAGTGGATGCCACACCACGGGCAGCAGCAGGAACTCTGCATATTAGGCTTCCCCTATAGCTGTTCTGCATGGGCACATCCCTGTGGTGACTTCTGTAAGAAGGTAGCGTGATAGCAGCTCTGAATACCTCAAGGATCTGTCCCAGTTCCCTTTCCAACTCTCCCTGGAAAAGGTATGAATAAACAGCAGCTCCTTCCACCTTGTGCAGACGGAGAAAGCCTTATCCCTCCATTGCTGCTGCAGACCCTTCGTTCCAAGGCACCTTTAGGAAGTGGCTGTGCAAGGGAGAGCTCTGTGGTGGCTGCTTCAGAGTCACAACTCAGTTACTGCTTTTCTTGCTGTAGTTGAAAGTTAAGCTGCAGCATCCACAACTGGTTTAAGCACCCCAAAAAGGTAGAAAACAGACTGATTGTTGCAAGCTTCAATTCTGTGCTCGGTTCTGTTCTGTCACATTCTCGTGGGGCTTGTCATTAGAACACAACACCTTCAGCTAACCAAGCTTCCTCCTTTCTTGTTGTCAGTCATAAAGCTTACAGCTCTTTTATTTTAGGATATTCTTCAGACATAAAAGAGTGATGTTTGGGCACAAATTCAAAATGAGACAAAGCAGCTTAAACAAAGCTGGTTTGTGTTTTATTGCTCTGGAAATGACAGGCAAATCTGTCTGCAGCAGAGATGAGCATTTAATCTTGCCATTTCCCATCTGGGAAACACTAATAACACTCAGCATCTCATTTCTTTGTTGGGGGACAGGTAGTGATGTTCTCCCAGGTGACAATGAAATACTTTTGGACTTTCCCAGCCGGTGTTCCTGGGGACAACTTCCATCTGCAAATGTCGTTTGGCCACAAGGTCTAGCCAAGCAGAAGATCGAGGTAAGTACTTTCTCCCACTTCAGAACATATTCTGGACAATCTCATCTTCAGTACCACTGTGCAACCTGAAGAGACGCAGATGGTGCTCCCCAGTGTTGCTCCACATCAGTCCGAGTGGTCATCTGGGAGAGAGGGCTGCCTTCTTTGGAGAGCAGGCTCAGTCAATATGGAGCAGGGAGTGAAGGCTGCAGCCAAATCCTCATATGTAACAGACAATGACAAGTTACACAAGGAATCTGGTGTTTCCAAACCCGAGTCACTGAACTGGTTGGTACTCAACATAATCCAGTGTGAATATACTGCTAGAGGAAAGTCTTTTTGCTCTGTTAGCTGTTTTCACAAGATAAGCCCTGCTTTATTTCCCTGTAATCCTTTGCTTCAATTTTTAAAATGTTGGGGTTTTTTTCATTAAGGTATTTAATTAAAATAGAGGTGCGAATTAGTACCATCTTTGGCATACAGGCCAGACCAGGATTTCATATGTTTATTGTTATTACTGGCTATTCTTTCACCTGAGGTTGTTGTCTGAGACCTAGCTCAAAAGACTTTTTTAAGACTCTATTATTCTCATCACAAGGAAAATTTCTTTTTTACTCTCATTCTTACTACAGTTTAGTAGCTGGGAATTTAGTTTGGAAATTAAAGAATCATGGAAAATTGGGCTGAGAGGGGCCTTGTAGTCTATTCCATTTGCCTGTCTCAAGGCAGATCGTAGATTCCTAAACTGTTTTGAATGAAAGGTTCCCCCAACTTAATTTTAAAACCTCAAATTATAGAGATTCCACAGTTGCTTTAGGAAATCTCTTCCAAATATCCATCCAGAGGATACATGCTTACCCTCAGTTGATTTTTTTAATACTTTTTTGTGCAGTGAAACTTGAAAAGGAGATTGAGCAGAGGAAAGTAAAACACAGGAAGTGGAAAGGACTTCCAATATCATCAATGCCATTTCCTTACTGTTAGAAGCAACCATGTCAGGTAATGTTTTCCTTGTATATGTACAGAGCTCAGTATGTGACCTGGTTGAACTTCTCCCCTAAATGTTCTAAACCAAATTCTATTGAGATTCTCATCTTCGTGAAAGTTAAGGATCTCCCGTAAAGCAGAACTGCAAATTCAGAAGAACATTATAGCCTGTGAGATATGCTTCTGGGCACATGGTGTGCAGATAAAACTTTTATGAAGTGACAGCAAATTTGCTTGCTAACAGAGGTGGTGAAATCTCAAAAATGAGAGGTAGATCTCTCCTGAAAATTAAAATCCCTGCTGAAACAGATAGTGATGTTTCTAAATTTCCCAAAACAGTGTTTGAGATCTCACCAAAAAAAAAAAAAAANGTGTTTTGAAACCCCCCAAAAAAAAAAAAAAAAAAATCAGTCTTCAGCAGGACTGCACAAGATGCTCCTCACTTCCAAGAGAGCTACATCTGACACAGGATATTGATACTGGGCTTGGGTGAAAAATAACTATTGTTATTGTGACTATTCCAAGAAGAAGTGTTAGAAAGTGTGGAAGAAGGAGAGAGGCTGGGTAAGAGTAAAGTCAACATGGAGTTAAAAAAAAAAAAAATAAGACCAAATTCAGTAGAAATGGAGAGCAAAGTTTCTGAACTGAGGATGAGGAAGATGTTAGATTACTCCTGGGAGAAGCTAACTTCAGTGATCCCCTGTCTAACATGAAGGACAAGCACAACTGCCAGACATACAAGTTCTCATCTTTACTAATGTCATAAATGATGCTTCAGAGAGCATCCACCACCTCCACCATGTATCAAAGATTCCTTCAAGACACAGCCCCATGTGTCAAGGTACCACTGAAGATATGAACTGACATGAGGGACCTTTATTTAGGTATCTGGATTCAACTCTTTATGACACATCACTGAATTTAAACCCCACAGAAGAAAGTCTTGGGTAATTCTGTGAGGTCAGGATCTTTGTCCTTGTCCTGCAGCAGCTGTGAGAACTTAGATGGAAGAGCTTGAAGGTTTTAATCATACCCCATGGTGCAGCTATATTAGCATAATATCATGGCCCAATGCACAGGACAGTACTTTCAGACAGGACCTGGTGGGGTAATGAATATTATCAATGAAGTCTTAAATTCAAAACTAGAGCAATCTAAACCATCACTGAGATGTAGGCCTCCCAGCAGAAACATTTTTTTCCAAAGCTCATAACTCAAAATGAGTCATGCTTGATTAACTTCAGTTGGGTCAGGAGACTAATCATGAGATGCTATTTATAAATTATATAAGGAAAGTCAGAGAGAGAGCATTGGAATAACATTCAGAATGGAAGACATGTTATAGGCTTAGCACAGTGTCACTATGATAACTTAATGAAAACTAGGAACCTTCTCTACTAGCAGGTGTTGCCTTTTTTAACTTTTTTTTTTTAAGTGTGTCTACTCTCCAGCGAAAAAGTTATTAAATGTAAGTGAGACTCCAATCCAGAGAGCAACTGTCCAGCTCAGTTCTTGGTGGGGTAGTAGATCAGAAAGTTTCACCTCCTCCTTCTCCTCACAGCTGCCCCGCACACATGCACACACACACAGAGGCCAGGGAACTCCACTCCTAGAGCACCTACCTTGGGTTTGAAGGCGATTAATTTCAGGACCATCTCCACGGTGAAGAGGCCAGTGAAGAGCATGTTGAGGATATTCATGGCTTCCTTGAACATGCAGCTCTGACCGTAGTGCTGAAAAATAGCATCCCAGCAGGTGCGTGAGGACAGGACATGCCAGCAGTCAGGAATACACAGGGCCCCTCCCGGTCTCCCTTCATGCCAAGGTTCTCTAAGGAAGACTCCAACGTGTTTCGTTTATTCAATTAAGAATTCCCACCTCCCTTCATTCCCATGCTTCTATCCATTTTTGCCACCTGGGTCTGGATCTCCTCTTTTTAAAAGAATCTTTTTGAGGAGTGGTTACCAAAATCACACTTATCATTCCAGTTCAGGGCTCATTATAAATTTGCACAATGTTACAATACAATCTCCAATTGTGTTTTTTATCTCAACCTTCCCTAACACTTGGATTACTTTTTTGATTGTGATTGCACAGCGAGCAGGGGTTTCACTGAGCTGTTCATAATGATACCAAGCCATTCCCCAGGTAATTACACTAAATTCAAGATTCTGCAAAGTACATGAGGAGCTCAAATCATATCTTTCCAATATGCATTATCTTGCATTTGTCAATTCTGAATTAAATTTGCAATCATGCTGCCCATTCACTTAACTTATTAAGATCTTAAGAAGTTACTCTCTATCTTCCATTGATTAATTCAAGTAGTGTCTTCTCCAAGTGTTGCCACCTCACTTCTCATACCCCTGTTTCCAGATCATAATACTTGAGACTGATTGCATTGCCTTATTCTAAGGTCACATCCAGTTCATGTTACAAGACCCCATTTGTAGTTGCTTAACTTTAATAAACTTCAACCAGCTGGGATGGATTTTCATATTCTGTATTGGCACAGGGGGATTTATTCAAAGCAGTTTCAGTTAAAACAATTCAGCTGCAGCTGAATGCAAGGCCAGGGAAAAGTACAATGTTGAGACATTTTCAACATTTTTCTTAAAAGGCTGTAGTACCTGCAGGACTCTGTTTAGAAACTTGAATTTTTTTACTGGCATATCCCTTTTTTTGCTGTCTATTATGACATTTGACACAAATCTGGCATCAGTATAAACCTCTGAGAAATTGTACTTTTCTCAGGATGGATTTAGACTTCCTAGAATCTCCAGAGGTCCTGTCTTGCCTGTGAGTTCACAAACATCTCTCCTCTTCTAGGTCTACCTGCCCTGGGCATGTGCCATTGTCACAGAAACTGAGCAGCCTGACAGCTTCAGAGTGATCAGGGCAGGAGAGACTTGAGCTGAGAGCTGGGCACTTTGCTGTGCTCCTGTTGCCTCACTCCTGGTTTGGGACCTTGGGCAAAAGAGCAGAGGAAGATTTTTCTGGGGATGGAAAAGAGCTAGACCAGGTGATGAAAAGGTAGGGAGGTCATGAAATCGGGTGAGACTGGGCTGAAGATAATGAGAGGAAATATGGTGAAAGTTGCCTGTGAATATAGACTTGGACTGTTAGTGGGAAATGGGAAACTATGGCTGGTTTTGCAGGGGGTGTGGGAGTGGAGCAGACTGGGATTGGTCCAGTGGAAAAGTAAAAGTTAAAGGAAGTTGTTAAAAGGAAAGTTCGTGTAGGGGTGCACGGGGAGTTGAATTCACAGGAAGGGACAAACTAGTGAAGTAAAAAAAGGTGTAGCAGACAATGAAATGGTAAGGAGGGGAGAGAAGGTGGGAAGGAAATCCATGGAAAATCCAGGAAATAGAACTACAACTGTGAGCCTGTCAAGTGAAGGACTGGTTGAGGAATGGGGATCTGGACTCTTTGGGCCAAAGACCAGGAAAAAGGGTGCACAGACTGGCTGGGTGAGGGGGAAGCATGGGTTTTAGGGAGGAGAGAGACACACAGGGAGGCCTTGGGCAGACACAGACTGGAAGGAACAAGTCATGAAAGTACAGACTTGGAGAAATGTACAGAACATTTTGTGTGTGTGAGGGCCCATTTCCTGACTGAAAGGAATGTAAGACTTCTTTTTTATAAGCTGGCTACTTAGGAAAGGTTTTGACTCCTTCCTCTTTACTGCTGTTCCACCTACTGCCTCTACTTGCTGTTCTTGTAGATCCAGCTGCAAATGTTTCTTTGGTGGATTCACACTAGATGTTTGGAAAACCTTGACAGAGTAAGGAAAATGAATACACACCACACTGGGTCATAAGGCAATCAGGAGCATCAGTAGTGAAGCAAGGCAGGCAAATATCTATCAAGAAATGCCTTAGGTGGATTTGATGCTGCTTTGAGTGGTGGGATAGACAATATGGTCTCTTGAGGTTCTTTCTAGAACAGTTTCTATGGTTCTTAACTGAAAATAAAGGAGATACTAGGGACTTCCTAGCCTCTCGTTTCCTTGATTACCTCATTTTCCAAAATATTTGCTCTCTACTTTTTAACACAGAAAAGACCCAAATTTAAAATTCAGATCTCAGGTGAGTGGCACTTCCAGGTTTATTGCTGGATTTCATAGAAGACAAGTCAGAATTGAGAAGTCACTTGTTAGTGGCCACTGAATTGGTCTGTGATATAAGAATATTTGGGTTTTTTCCCCCCATTTGTTGCTTTTAAGGAGTTAAAACAGAATTGTTGAAAGTTTCAGATATTAGCAGGAAGAGGGCAAGAACTGGATTCTTCATTTTAACTACATGTCATCAGAAGTGAACAGGTTACAATAGTTTTTTTCATGTGTTTGTCCCTCTCCCTCAACACATGGTGTGAAGGTGAAAATAGGTCTCAACCTCAACCGTTTTTCACATTTTCCCCAACAAAGTCTACTACTTGATCACTTGGAGGTTTTCTGCTTGCTTACTTACTTGCATGGCCAGGCAGATGGTGTTCAGCAGGATCAGAACGAACATCAGGTATTCAAAATAGGTGGAGTTGACCACATACCAAACTTTGTACTGGTACTGGTTTTTAGGGATGTATCTCCGCAGAGGCCGGGCTTTCAGGGCATATTCTACACACTGGCGCTGTGGAAGAGACAGAGTACACGTAAAACTCAAACCCAAAATATCATGGTGGTCAGCTACCTTCAAATGTAATAAAAATACAGTATGTTTCAAGTTTTTTACTGAAATAAAAAAGCTTGGTAGAAGAATTTCTTTTAGGTCATAATGTGAATGTGCATATTCTACCCGTTAAAGAGTTTAATACAGAGTTACTTTGGCCATTTAATTTGGCCAGACACTGCTGTTGTGCTCATCTAATCTCAGTGAAACAAATGGTACAGCAAACAAACATTTTAAAGTAATTGTTGTCCCTTGAGCAAATCTTACAGCAAGATTTTTTTTCTACCTGACTCCTGAAAGATGTCAGCAAAGCCAGCTTACAGTTTTGTCTTGTTGGCAAGCTTTACACGTTCCTCTCTGCATGCATTTATCTATTAGAAGCTTATTCTGAATGCATTTTCTACCTTTAGTGACAGAAAGGTGTTGTAAATTACCTGGTTTTTGTCCAGTTCACAGTTCTTGTACTCTTGTTCTCCTTGTTCCTGAAATGTGACGATGACGAAACCAACGAAGATGTTCATCATGAAGAAAGCAATGATGATGATGTAGATAATAAAGAAGATGGAGATCTCAACCCTGTGATTATAGATGGGTCCCACATCCTCCATGTGGGAATCAATGGACCTATACAGCAACCTGAAAGCAAACAGGAGCCAAATGCAGAGAAAATCTGCAACTGCCTTGAGGCCTTATAGGTGATGTTATAATGTTTAACTTTGTGATTTTCTTCTACCTGTATCAAAATTCACTCACAGATGTGCAGACTTGCACTGATCTGAGTGAAAACTCTTGCAAAAAAGAAGACGTGACTCGTACTATTTTTACACATTTGAACCTGTTCAGGGGCAAAATGTTTTCATAGTTGAACAAAATCATGCTCTTCAGTTAACAAAAGACAGGAGAATCCCAACAGAGTTGTCAGGAACTGAGTTTTGCAAGAAAAGAGGACCCCAGGAGCTAACAGTTGTTAACACTACTGTTGGCATCACCTGGTGACACAGGTCAGGGTCAGCCCCCTGACACCCTGCATGTCCATGTCACCCTGACCCAGTGACTCTGTGGGAGTCCCCATCTCCTGTGGCACAGACAGCACAGCCTGGAAAGACACCCCATGTCTGCCAGTACTGCAGAGGCAGCACTGCTGTGTTTCATATTGCCCTGCTGACTCTGTGGGGAAGCCTGAAAGTAATGGAAAGTACCTGATATGCACTTTATATTCATTGATACACATAATAATTGTAACAAATACTGCTATTACTACTACTACTGGAAATCATCTTTCAAGAACTAGAGACAGTGCTTTGCACTGTTTACAAGTACAGGAACAGAAATTCCTGCAGGCCCTGAGGAATTTACAAAGTACATAATACTACAATGACTGCTGCTACTATTGCTATATTTAAAGCTCTAGACTTATTTAAATACTTGGAAAGGGAAAGCCTATGCTCTGCATTTGAATTTTCTCTTTTGAAATGAATGAGGACATTGCTAGTGTTGCACTGGTCCAAGAAACACTCACTCTGGCCAGCCCTCAAAGGTTGAGACGGTGAAGAGGGCCATCATGGCGGTCAGGACGTTGTCGAAGTCGAACTTGCTGTTCTCCCAGCTCCGGGGCTGTATCATGGGCTGGCTGACCTCCCCATCCTTGTAGGTGATGTAGTACCCTCTGTGGGTGGAGAGTGGAGACAGGACATGGCAGACCTGCACTGCCAGCACCAGGCGCTGCGTGTGGACAGCCAGCAAAAGGGAGGGATTGGAAAAGGTCAGACCCACCTGCATTCTGCTTCTGTCTGCTTGGAGCTGTCAGTGCAGCTGTACAGCTTGCCCTTGGAAAGGAAGAAAGAGGAATGAAGCTTCCATTTCTGATAGCACAAGGGTTAGGGCAGATCACGTAGCAAGGTGTCTACGTTTACTACTCGGTTAACCACCCGTATGTTTGCACGCCCTTTTGCAGATAGATGTAAGCAAACACCCCTGAGGGTTGCCTGAATGTGGGTAGCACAGAGCACAGGCTTCTGTCTGCTCACACAGTACTTTGATGTGTATGTCCTGAACAGTTGTTGTCAGGAGGATGGTGAAAGGCAGAAAGATAAAAGCAGACATAAAGAAGAGAATGAACAACCCCCCGTGGTTATCTGGTGTACCCCTTCCTCTGCAAGGTGGGAAGTAGACAGCCTGCAAGTACCCATCCTTCTGAACAGCCCGCTTCACCTTCCTGGGACCATGTCATGCCAATGTCAAGCTGTTTAGGGAAGAACACCATTACTGATGATTTCTTATGATCACAGATGAGGGGCAAGAGCTCTGCATATGCCTGGCTCTGTTGTGGAGAACTGCTGGTAGCAGAAGCCCAGGTAACACTGACAGTGCCTGAAATGTTTTGCCTTTCACACACAAAAGACTCCATTTTCACTTCCTCGGGCTTTTCATGCTGTTTTTCTTACCATCCCTCAATACAGCTCAATGTAAATGGATGAATGAATGGGTCCAATGGTTTTACCTTAAACAACTGAACTCCGATGCAGGCAAACATGAACTGCAGCAAAGTGGTGACAATCACAATGTTCCCGATGGTTCGGATGGCAACAAACACACACTGGACCACATGCTGCAAATGGAAGAGAGGAACAAAAGTAAATTGTAGGATTGTTCTCAACTGTTCTGGCTAAGGAAGAAGCCCAAGAATAAAAATACAAATAATAAGAAAAAATTATTTAAACAATACCCATTATCCAAGTAATGTCTCAGGAAAGGGGACCAATTTGTTTCATTTCTTGCTATACTTTTAGAAGCAGGCAGAAAGGGATAGGAAAATACCAGAACTCAGCTCTCTGAAACTTCTTACATAATTGGGCACCCACCAGCACGTAGGAAGGAGTTTATCTAATACAGAAAGGTTATGTTTAGAATTGTGGGCCCATCTGTAATCCTAGAAAACCACATTATTTCACCTCTGTGCTGGTGGGGCCATTCAGCTCAAAAGCAGCTTGTCAGAAAAGGACTTGGCAATTGTGGTGGACACAAAATTGAATATAAGCCTTTACTACAAAGATGGCAAGTGGTATCCTGGGCTGCATTAGGCAAAGAACTTTTAGCAAGTTGAAGGAGGTGATTCCTCCTCTTTACGCAGCACTGGTGAGACTATGCCTGTTGTACTGGGTCCAGTTCTGGCTCCTCAGTACAAGAGAACCATGGACATACTGGAGGAAGTCCAGCAAAGACCCACAGTCAACTTAAGGGATTGGAGCCTCTCTCCCATGAGAAAAGGCTGAGAGAGCTGGGTCTGTTCATCTAAGAGGAGGCTCAGGGGAATCTGGTCAATGCATATTAATGGCTGAAGGAGAGATGTAGAGAAGGCAGAGCCAGGCTCTTTTCAGTGGTTCCCACTGACAGGACAATGGGCACAAACTGAAACAGAGTAGGTTTATCTGAACATTCAGAAATGCTTTTACTGTCAGGGTGACTGAGTCTTGGAACAGGTTGTCCAGAGAGGTTGTGGTGTCTCTCTCCTTGGAGGTACTCTAAATCCTGGACAATGTGCTCTCAGTGGCCCTGCTTGAGCAGCTCCCTTTCAACCTTAGCCATACTGTGATTCTGCTGAAACATTACTTGAACCATTGCAAAAGCCCTTGTAGCCTGAAATAACCTGACTTTATAGTTTATAGAATGCACTGGGACTTATCTAACCTTTAGTCCTTTGGCTCTGTTGATGGCCCTCAGTGGTCTAAGGACCCGCAGAACACGCAGGATCTTCACCACATTGATGGCACTGGACCTGGAAGAAAGTATTGGAAGGTTTGAGAGATACAGCAATGTGGGGAGTGTGCTTTAAGGGCAGATCTTTGAAATTCTGCACAGCCTTAGACTGCCTAAGGTATTTAGTCAACTCTTTGCCATGGCACTTCAGGGGTAAGGAAACCAATATCTGACGTTATCTTCAGAGGTCTTGTTTCTTGTTCTGCCTTTCATCATCTCTGCTGTATTAACGAAGGGGGAATGGAACATGGGCAAGGTATATTTTTAGAGCAGGGCAAACTGACTCTGTAGATATCTATGATATAGAAATTGTGCCAAGATGTAGCCATTAACAAGGCATTTTCAGATAAGGCTCAAAGAAGCACTCCATTGAAATATTCGTAGAAGAGTGAAAAGTCCAGGAGACTCCAGCATTCAAGGTATACTATCCACCTGGAGTTTTATCCTGCAGTGTGTTTGGCCCTGATCCCAAAAATCATTTAAGTGTGTACTTAAATGTAAGGATGTGATAATTCCCACTGAATTGATTAGGATGACTTATGCGCTTACTTTTAAGTACTGAACACAACTACCTACAGCAGCAGAGCTCTCTGCACCATCCAGGACTAAAACCCTGACTGAGAATCTTCCTTGTGCTGTATGACATCATGTCCTCCAACTGACTTTGGGAACAATTTCTGTGTTAACATACCAAGAGTCTGACTTAGGTCTGTAAGAAAGAAACAGTAGGTCAAAACAAGCACTGTGCCATTCTTAAGACCTTGACTGGAAGTGCAATGGACCTTACAAATTCTCCTGCTTCACTTAGCATGCAACATATGTGAGCTGCTAACCTTAATGGTAACAACTGGGAGCTTGTTTCTTATCAGAGGTGAAACTAATTAGGAAACTTCCTATCCGACACAGAGTTCCACATAGTCAAGTCAATCTGTAAACTTATGAAGCAAATAAACAGATGAACCAAAGGAAAACAGCATAACAGAAAGAGAACAGCCACCACCAAGCTGAAGATTCTCACAAAACTCTTCAAGTGCTTGATGGCCTTCCACTGACCAAGACTTACAACATCTTAGGAATTAGGAAAACATTATCACCCCATTTTCCAAAGAGGTTATGAGAGGTCTAGGAGGGAACCATAAGCCACTTTGATACAATGAATCAAAGGCCTTGGAACAAATCTAAGTGTCACGATTCCCAATACACCAATTTTTTGTTCTCATTTGCTCTTTCTGAAAGATTCCTCCCTTCCAAGTCACCAGTGTAGCATTTCCCAGTTATTACCTCCTCTCTTGAGGATGGATTTTAATGGTCTTGAATCATCTGAGAAAAACTCCTCAGGAATACCTTAACAGGCTCATGAGAAAAGTCTTACCCAGATAAGACAATGAGTCTGAGCCATTCCTCTCCCAGCCCAGCCCTACAATACCCCCAAAACCATCCCGTTGGACATAGCTCACTCACTGGATCCCAAAGGAGATGAGAGAAACGCTGACCACCAGCAGGTCTAAGATGTTGAAATAGTTCCTGCAGAAGGAGCCCTTGTGGAGGAAAGCCCCATATGCGGTCATCTGCAGGGAGGCACACGGAGACACAAACACACTTTGCCATCAGCAGCTGCTCAGGAACAAGACCCACCTGGTTATGCTCAGAGTGTATAATTGGGGAGGGGGCACTATTTCTAACATGGCAGACACGTTTAATTTACCCCCAGACCCCACAGAAGAAGTTGAGTCCCCATGGTAAGAAGAGAGAGTGAAAAAGACAGCAAGATAATTATGAAAGGTCTAACTAAAGAAAGTGAGGAAAATATGCACTTTGAGTGCACCGAGTAAATAACATTTAGAATTAGCAAAGCAACAGAATGACTCTTTGCAAAAACTACTCTTTGCAATCATATGTTTTTCCCTTTTCCTTCAGTGACAGAGGACGCTTCTATTATATAAAGGCCTCTCTAGCAAAATTGAATGAAAAATACAAAACAAAATGGGCTTTCTGTAATGCTTTTCAGTGCTTAGACTAGCTGCAGTGGACAGTTGATCACTGTTCCCACCATGAAGGAAAACCAGAATCCCTCAGGGATTTGATGCTTTAGAGCTGAACTGAAACAAGAGGAGAAATTACTGCTCTCTTCAGCTTGCTCCTTCTGTTCAGATCAATCCCATATCCCTTTTCTTATCCATCTTCATTCATTTTTACTCTAGATGCAGTTGCATTTTCCCCTTAGTTTTCCTTACAAAGCCCGGGCTATATTCCTTGAAGCAGAGTAATTTCTTTGTGGAGGTAATCATTATGAACATCGCAGGGCAGAGGGAGGGAAAATAGTTATGTATTTTGCAAGGGAGGCTCTGCCCTGCCTGGGTATGAAGGGGTATTGAATACCTGCTGGCTTTGAGGAGGCTGTCACAGCTCCAGTGACAGTGTAAACAGAAAAGTTTAGACTGAGCTCAGTTACAGAATGTGACTAAATGAGTCTGGCACAGTTAAAGAGGGTGAGGTGATGGGGGTATTTGTACCACCTACCTTAGACTCGGTGAGTGATCTAATGTAGCTGCTTTGAAGAAACCCCATCCCTACAACTGCTAATGTTCCTTCATTAGGAATTCTCATTCCCATCCAGGAATACAGGCTTCTAAGTTTGGTGCTCTGAATCTCATCTAAGTCAGGTGTCTAAAGTAACCTGAGGCAGACACCATGAGGCTGTTGCTCAATGATGAGCTGTAGCCAGACTCCCAGCTGAGAAGTGTGAACTGGAAAGTCAAACTGGAGTTTTCTGGCTCCCACCAGTAGCTCAGGATGGCATATTGGCTGGTGGCTTCTAGCCTGTGACAACTTTATTCAGACCAAGGTGGAAGAGCACAAGGTATATCTGATTATTTTCTTCACCAAACATTCGTGACATCAGGGAACTGACTATCAATCAGACAGAACTTAGAAGGGGAGGAAGTATAAACTCTGGTCTTGGCTTAGAATTTATACTTATAGACACATTCAGTTGGGAAAGGGAGGAGGGGTTTTTGCCATAACAAAGGTGGTAAAGATGCCCTTTACTGGTTAGATTTTGTATGGCAATCTTGAAAGAAAGACACCATTGAAATCAGGAGGGGAAGCTCTGCTGAATTTAAGTTCTAACAAACTGGTTCTCTCAAGCCTGTGGAGAGATTTTGTTATCTCAGAAGAGACTCAGAGAGTGTATAATCTATATTTGCCTCCCATCTGGGGCATTAAACAAACTACAGCCTTTTAGGATGTCAGTTAAAAATCCTTGGCAGTCACCTTGCCAACATTCACCAGAATGCAGGTGTTTTTATCAGCAACATGAGGGCAGATGAAGCTTGTTTCTCTGCAGCCTTGAACATCCTATGGCCAGTCATTCATTTATTTTTACCATTTACATTAACTTTACTGGTTTGCAAAACGCTGTGCTCAGTGCAAGGCAGCAGAGAAACATGCACTGAGAAATCAAGCTATTTGTGACTTAAACTTCTGGTCCTTGCACTCTCCTCCCACTTGAACTTAGAGAATATCCAGGGATGTTGCCATAAATCCACCAAAGTTAACAGGAGTTAACTGGGAAGGCTCAGGTACTATGCAGTACACTCCCCTGATGAAAATAGCAATGGGTCGATGGGCTGGGTTAAGCTCTGCTTCCACTGAAGTCATTAGGAGTGTTACCACTTCTTTCAGAGGAGAAGAATTAGTAATTGTGAGTCCAAACAGGTGCCTTGAACTATTGTTTCATTTTAAAACGTTGCTGTTGGGATATTTTCCTTTTTTTTGGCCTCCTGGATCTGCCATGTGATCTGTGCACGTTCAGATTTATTGTGTAAACACAGATGCAAACTGCACGCAGGCATAATGTGTACATCTCCCTGGAGAACATTATGGCTTTGGTAATTTCAGGTCATATCAAAAAAAGCACATTTCTCTACAAAAGCATGCAGGGGCCACCCTGCTTGCCAGCCTTCCATATAGATACTGTTATTAGGGTCTTGAGCTGCAAAATTTGAGCAACTCTAAGGCACTGCCTGCCAGCACTTAGAACCAGCTTGCTGAGAAAAAAAAACCCAGCTGCCAAGTGAACCTAGCATTTAGAAAGTCAGAACTTTGCTCAATTACTGTTATTTAAATTATTAGCCTACCAATTTGGGAAAATTAGAGTTAAGAACAAGGCAGCCTATTTTTATTTTCTTTCAAGCTAAACCATTCTCCTGCACATTCCCCTTGGTATGGAGCATTTTCCTGGGAAATGGGAAGCTGGGTTTTGATGCAGCAATTTTCATTGGCAGCTACTGTCCTTGGTGTTTCAGTGGTTTGGTTCTCTTGGTTCTCTTTCTACACCTAAAAAGTGAGCTTTTGCACTGTGCTGCCTGCCTCCTACTTGGTTGTGCATCCAGTAAGCTCACAGAAGTCATCAGCCACGCTTTGGGCTGGTTTCTGCAGAATAGAGACCTTCTCTTTGGGTGTAGCATGTGTAAGAGGTGTGTGTATTCAGACTTTCTAGCAGAGGAGAAAAATCCTGTTTTGGAAAGACTGGCCAGCGTAGAGGGAGAAATTTGTGAGGGGGTGGCCTTTTTCATGGTTCTCTTTAATATTTCCCAACATTACATCCTTTCATTGAAATTCCCCTAAAAAGCATTGTTTTGCTATAGGCCCTCAATTACAAGTCTGAATATCAAAATTTCCCAGGAGACTTTTTAAGCAACTACCAAAATGTCAAAATCAAAAGAAAAACAACCCTTTGTGTAGAGATAATAATGGAGTTTAAAAAAAAAAAAGAGAGAGAGCAAGAGAATGAAAGAATGAAAGAAAGAGAAAGAAGAAGAAAGAAAGAGAAAGAAAAGAAGTGTATTTCTCAGATTGGTTACCTTAAGAATAATTTCTAATGTAAAGATACTAGTGAAGACATAGTCTGCATTGCCTAGGATCTGAAAAATAAGCACAATTGGGTTAGTGGTACTGAGCGTGACCCAGGAACAAACAGGCGTGTGTGTTAGCAACAGAGAGTGGCAGAAAACCAGAAAGCTCGTGAACAAGTAATGGTAGAGAAGATGGGCACTTTACCTTCAGAGCAATTTCAATGGTGAAAATGACAGTAAAAACTATATCAAAATAAAAGAGAATCTGTAAAAACAAAAGGGGATAGGAGTGGGGAGGGTAGATCAGTGACTGATCACTTGAATGGGAAATCACAATTCAAAATCAAATACATATGTTCTTTTCACAAGGGAATGGGGACGACTCTATAGGGAATGGTTTTGTAACAATGTCCCGTTGAATGCAGTGAAAGTCCTGGCACAGAGGACAAGAAGAACATTACATCAAACCTTTCCTGAGTTACAATCCCATGAGAACTATAGAGGCAAAATAACTTTTTGGTTGCTGCAGTTTGTTGCTGTTGTTGTTTCGGTTTTAAATCTTATAAAGAACATTCAAGGATTTTCCCTAATAGGATTCCAAACTGAGAATACAAAGAATGACTGGTCTCTCAGTGGAAAACATGAGATTCCTTCTTATTAACTTCCATTCAGTCTTGTCCTGTGCCTCTCTCAAAGGAAGAAAAGCAAACTGCAAATTCATACTCTAGCTATTTTTTTCTCTATCCTGAATTGCTCTGGATTAGGATGAATAACAAAGACTCTGTCAATTGAACAGAATCCCAGCACTTGTATTGCAACTGTAATTTGGTCACTCGCTAAAGGTGCCTAACTGAGACCTTGCATTTTCTATTTGCATCCTGAATAACAAGGCAGCTGAAATGCTCATCATTGCCAGGAACTTAGGTCTGGTGATGGAGATACCCATGGCATGCACAGCAAACCACAAACAGTGGCCCTCGAGTGTCACAGGAGGCAACAAGGAGTCTGGAAGTGTAAAGGGACTTTCAAATAGCAGCATCAAGGGCAGGAATGTTTTTCACTGCCAACCAGTTGACATCCCACAGTAAATGGGAACTTTCTCATTGACTTATGGGACCAGAATTGAACTCTCTTTGTTTCCAATACATTTCAACATCCCAAGCCACTTTAGTGCTATCTACACTACAAATGTTGAACATCAAAAGTATCATGCCCATGGTTTACTGTTGTTTTACCATAATCAAGTTTTAAACCAGAAGGCCAATATATGGAAACTGTAGAAAACAGATAATTTGTGCAATTTTGACCTTTGCTGCTAAAACACTAATAAACATAAAACAGGAAACTGCTCTGTCCCATCCCACAGGTGTTTGTTTTATCTTAATGCCTGTATCTTCAGTCAGATTTATAGGTGGCTAAATTCTTACAGCCTGGTATGCAGTGGGGCAGCTACTGCAAATTCCAGGGTTATTTCACACTGTGCTATTTAAGCATAATCCGAATCTGGACTGATTTGCAGACAATGCATGTCAAATGGGGAGATATATCACTTACTGCTACCATATAACTCAAAATTCTTCAGGTCACTGCTCAGTTTTTAATTTCAAATTCTTGTCAAGGCTGTCTTGGGCTCTATCAATTTTTGCAACTTGGAGAATTAAAATAGGGCCACTTCAAGGCAGACAGATCTCAGTTTCATCCTATATTAATTTACATACATTATAGTTGGGAATGTCCTTTTGCCTTGCTGCTTTGTAAGTCCTGACATTTGATTATTTTATCAATGGGATAATTTTATAATCAACGGGCCAGATTCACAGGTACTCTCCAGCTGCTTTGTATGCTCCAAAAAGAAGCTGTAAACTTGATTAAAGTGAAGGATTAAGCTGTACCTGTCGCTGGTTTACCTCACCAGAGCACTGCAAAGGAGCTAGAACACATTGGTGAATCTGGCCCCAAAGGTGCAGCTAGCAAAGATGTCTCTTATGCCTAATCAAAATGGTCACTGCCCCACCTGTGCAGGAAGTTCCATTTATCAGCTGGCATATTTATTATTATCTAAATATGAACCTGCTCTAGAATATGTTAAAATGAATGAGCACCTTGCTAAGGCGCAAATGGGAGAATATTGTGAGCACACAGTCTTAGGACTTGCTCAGACTTCAAAAGCTGTTTGCTCAGACTGGGGTGGCACTTCCAAACACTTGCTGCCTGAGCCCTGTGTGACACAGGAAGGACACAGCCTGCCCCAGGAAAGAAGCAGTGTCCAAGCCTCCTCACTAGCCCTTGGTGGGCTCTCTGTTCCTGTCTTCCTGCCCTGGGATAGTCTGTGCCAACAGCATCCCCAGTCTGCACAAGTTCACTCTCATGCTGAGTGGAGGCAGAGGCAGCTTTGCTTTCAGCTTTGCTTTCAGCTTGCTTTCTTCCTTCTCCTCCCAGGCCTCCGTGTGGGTACAGGGGAGGACACGATCTTACTGTTCTACTGTCACAGTGCAAAGGCAGGCTACATTTGCAACCCAAACATCTTGTCGGTGTCCCTTTGTATGATACATTTTAAACATCTGTACCTGCAAAAATTAAACACAGATTTTCATACAACACCGGTGGCTTCAAATACACAAAACAATGCTTTGCCTCAAACCTTCAGCTCTTTAATCCAGGACAACCAGCTTTGGCTCTTTTTTCCCCCCTCATTTAAATCTCTCTGCTGCAGATTCTGTGACAGTTTCTGTGGCATGTCAGGAACCCATCTGTCAGCTGACATGCTGCAGCACTAATACATATTGGCATTCAGTTATCCCTACATGGATCCCTACGTTCATTTGTGCACAAGTGGGTTATTGGTGGCACAGGTTTGACTGTATTATTTAGCATCCTCCTTCAGGACAAAATGCAAAGCCACTCTGAGATATGCTCAGGAATAAAATTCCATTAACACCTTCTCTGCATGCACATATGTGTTCAAATGCATGCTCAGGCCAGGATATTTTGGGGAGCATTAAATTAAGGTTTTATTATTAAACAAGAAAAAATCATCCCACTCTTTAATCCTACCAAACTCTTCAGGCATAAAGGCACCAAAATGCCACTGCAGACACCAGAAATCAGAGGTTCTACATATATCTGCTGACTCTTCTTTTTTCTGCAGTGACCCCTGACTAATGGAAACAACCACCGGCAAAGTTAAGGGAGCAATGAACATTTCAAAAGGCAAATAAGAATGGTCAGGAAAGAGGGTGAGAATGTATCACCCTGCTGAATACTTTCTTCTTCTCCCCTCCCCCCCCCCCCGCCCCAGGCAGGTAAGGAGAGGAGCACAGCATATTTTTTGAGGGTTATCTCAAATTTAATGATAGCTTTGCAGCCTGTATTCAAATACTTCTGATTCCAACTTTGATGACATCAATTTCCCTCAGAGTAACTGCATCAAACTCAAGAATGTTACTCCTGATTTATGCCAGTGAGAATAAAATGAAAATCAGGCCTCCAGCTTTTTAGTTCAAAAGACAGCATGTGGCAGCAGAACAAATGTTCCAAGGGGAACCTGAAAATCCCTCAAAATTGAATTATCTGTATCCCAATCAATGTTTTTACAGCTCATTTCTAATGCTTTAATCCCAGAGAACAGTAATTTTGCTTCAGCCTCCTGTTCTTCCTTTCCCTACACACACTCCTGAAGTGAACTAGAGGCCAAATTCCTCACTGACTCATGTTTCCTGCAAAACCTAATGATTTCACACACAGCCTACAAAAGGCAGAAATCATGGAAGACAGGCATTCCCAAAGCCTCTGATGCAGCCTTTTCTGCCTTTCCTGGCTGCAACTCATGACCAGCTTTTACCACACTTGTAATACCCAGCGAGGGAAGGAGGATGTGAAGCATACTTGGTTCCTAAAGGAGAGGTGTCGCACGGGGTCCTCAGCTGCCAGGGAGATGCTGCTGAGCAAGATGAAAAATAGGATCAGGTTGGTGAAAATGTTATCGTTAACGATTCGATGGCAGTGGACACGAAACCTGCAAGAGAGAGGAGAAGCACAACTTTATCTCTCAAAGAACAGCAAGACCTGGGAAACATTTCCCCCCTGCTCTTCTGCCAGCAGGACCAGAGGATTGCTCTGCAGAGCACCTTCTCTCTGCCCCAGTTGCAGGGAGAACCGTGGGCCCAGACAGCTGTGCTGGGCAACCCTGGCTCTCCACATCACGCAAGACTCACGCTCGGTGCGTTTGAATGGAGAACAGTCACTCCTTCCTGACAGGATTTTTGTGATTTCCATGTAGTCTGAGACCTGCCAGCCCAGAATTATATCCCTTCCTTTCATTTATGGAACCATTCCTGAGTCATGTAGGAAGACAGCAGCAGAAACAGGCTTTAGGGAGCCAATGTCTTTCTGAGCTGGGGCTGGAGCGTCACTTAACAGGAGCTATGGGGGATCTACCTTCCTAACAGGGTACAGGCCTGGCCAAATGGATATAGGTCAGGCTGGCATTGGCAAATGACTGCTGAGAGACATCATGCCATGCAGGTTGTATGCTAAACATAAGCCCACTTGGTGCTCTTAGTGAGAAAGCAGCAGGTAAAGAAGGAGCAGTCTCCCATCAAACTTGCTTACTGGAGACCATTACACCACCTTCCATATGTTGGCAGCAGGATGTGAGGAGTTAAACCCCATAAGAGCTCTGTGCATAATTCTACAGGCACTTTGTTAATCTATTTAGCTCTACTCTTGAGTGTTAGGGCTCCAAGTCCCTATTACAGCAATTTTACAGATGACTGCAGAGGTTAATTTACTTCTTCTACAAATGACAGGGGGTGGGTGGCAAAGCTAGCATTACAGTCCATGAGCCCCACTCATCCTCAGTCCCTCCCTGTTACACATACCCAAGGAGGAGTGGCACAAGCTCTGCTGGGAAAAAACTGGCCTTGAATTCAATGGTGCAGGTACAGCCCCACCTTGCTCCGGGGCTGTGTTTGGAGGCTGAGTGCTTAGGAGAGGTACTGGGATATACGGTGCTGCACTGACCATTGGGCAGTGAGCTCACTGCTGGACCCTTGCAAAGATAAACTCACCTGTGTCCTAACAGCCCTCCACCCACAAGTCTTGCACACCTGTTTTGGAAAGGCAGGTGAGACAATGTGAAACTGCATTGCAGGAGCCCATGGGAAAAGCATGAGAGAAAAATTGGTCTCCCTAGACTCCCCTCAGAGCTATGGACTCTCCTCCTCCTCTCACTTCTTCTTTTATGCTGATTCTTCATGTGCAGCACTGAGCAGAGACACATGAACTCCCTACTGGGAGTGGATTTTGAGCAGCCCTTAGGACAGGAAGCTGCTACCTCCCACTTGATTGATTGCATGATGGCTCTCCTGCAATTTGAACCTGAATATGTTGGGGAATTCCAGTTACTGACTCGCCTCTGCATCCCTTATTTCTGAAGCTTTCATGATTTGTGTCTTCAATCAGCCTTTCACGTGCCAGGAACTCCCATTGAATATTTCCATGGTACTCCCTACAGCTGTGGTTTCATGAGGATTTCATGCCTTAAAGGAGAGATGGGTCAAAGGAGCTTTCTGGTATGAAATGCTGAAAGGGAGCTCTGCACCTCATGACTTTTGGGACCCAATGTGAAAGGGGTACCTGCTCTTCACCTCCTTCTTCTGGCTAACCAGTCTCTTAAATACCTGTTGTTAGGACTGAAGATGAAAAAAGCACTGGCATCAGGCATGGGCACAGCCTTTTCCTTGAGGTGCAGCTCAGACATCGGGCGAGGTCGAGGGCCGACAGGCATCTCAGGTTCTTCCTCATCTTCCTCTGCTGCAAGAAGCATTTTTGTCTTTTAATGCAAAATACAACCCACTCCGAAGTGCTAGGGCATTTGTCTCTGTCATAATTAGAGCTAAAAACTAAGAACCATTAAAATAGGATGCTGAAAGCTTGAGGTTCCTTGCCCTTCCTTCCTTTGAGGCAGTGCCCAAGTGCTCACCCCGGCAGACATTGATCTCGTCTCTCTGTAAAACCATTAGAGCTGGTAAACCTACAGTATTCTCACAACACTCTCCTCAAATGCTTCACAGTCCCTTCTGCAAAAAAAAAAACAAACAAAAAGGCTACTTCTAATGACTCATTTGAATCTTTCTTGCTGTGGTCTAGATCCATTATCTGTTTTCTTATTTTCCATGGACACAGAAAATTAAAAATTGCCTTCCTCTTTCAGAAAGCTTTTGCATACTTGAGGACCACTATTATGCCTCTGGGAGATTATCTGGTTCCTAGAGCAAAATAGCAGCAGCTTTTCCTGAGGTGCTGTGTTCCCCAGGTCTCTGATCACTCTTGCTACTCGCTTCCAGATTATCTGCAGGATTAACCTGCAGCTGAGGTTTTACTGCTGCAGAGGAGAGCTACATTAATTCTTATATCATGTAATACTATCTTCCTGTTAAATGTCCTTCACGGAGACTTTTCATTATACTTTGACATTAATTTGCCATCAGTGTCTGCACAGATTATTTACCACAGAGCAACAGTCTGGCTGTCACTCCTCCCTCTGCATTTTTGCTGCTGACTATTCCCAAGAGTGGCACTTAGACCTCATCCTTACTGAAGGGCATACTTTTTTCTTCTGACCATTCCTCCAGTTTATCAAGATTGTTTTTCTCCTATTTGTGAGGATCTCCATGGAGCTGCTGCCACATCAGGCATCGTGTTTGGATGAGCACATGTATGCCCCATAGCAAATACCGAGCATATGCACATTGATCAGAAAGTCTTAAAATTGTTCCCTTTTATAGTTTAGTGGGGGGAAGATTAGGAAGATGGGAATGAGGTGGAGACTCTTAATCCTGCATATCTGCAGGCAGATCAATGAGCAACCTCAAGATAGAAAATGCAGAGATGAAGGCTAAGTGCTATGTGAAAGAAGAGCTTCTGCCTTTGAGGATTTCTTCTACCTGCTGAAGTCAGATGTTGTTTTGTAAATGACATGATAGGATTTTGGTGTTTTAAAGATCCCAATCCTTTCACTTAATCAGCAAGACAGGAAAAAAAAACTTTAAGAAAGGAGCCTGACATGTTAGATACAATTGATTCATCTTCCAGGCACTGCAAAGGAGGAAACTCTAATTAAAAGGTTCATCTTGAGTCCATAAAGGGAGATAAGTTCCAGGAATGGTGTTCCTTTAGGGTGAGGTACTGTACTTGATCTGGTTACAGGACACATCAGAAAGAACAGATGAATCAGCACAGATCCTGATCTAGATATCAGAGAGAAGAGAAAAGTGGCCTTTTGGAATGCATGCCATTATTACATGCAAATAGGATTCTTTCTTTACACTTCCAGTACCAAGAGTTCAGCTCAAATTCACTTGATACATCTTTGCATAAATGTTTGAGCTGGTACATAGAGTTTGTACTTTTTAAGTCAGTCTATTTTTTAACAGCTCAATTTTATGTGTAATATACTTCATAATACTCTTTCTACAGGCTTTATTAGTTAAAGAAACATCCTTTCAGAAGTCCTTTTTTACAGGACTTGTAAAATAGGTGTTAAGGGTAATGCTTATGTTTATGTAATGTAACCATACTTTGCACTTGCACCTTTTATCTACAGGTTTCAGAGTAGGCTGACAAAGAGTGAGGTAAGCAAATTCTTTTGCTTCTTTAACAGGACAGAAAACAAATGCCCGGGATCATGTGGGATATTTGGAACCCTTACTCAAGAAGAGTATTCTGGGTCCCTGCTCTGCGCCTTCAATGTGAGATTATTCTTCTTCTACTACTCAGAGGAATGTTTAAAATACACTTTTAAATGGGCATGGAACAATGCCTCTGGAAAATCGACCCTTAGCAGAAGGATGAGCCCCATGAAGACCATAAAGAACAATGCTTCTCTCCTCTTCTCATGTCTGCCATACAGCAAGAAATATATTAATGACTCTGGCAACCAAATACCTGCAGACTGAAAAACACATTCAGTTCCTCAGCCATAGATAAAAAACAATGTTCTACTTTCCACTTAGAGTCTAGGGCACAGAAGAAAGGAAACACTGAGGGCCAAATTCACAAAGAATATCATGATTACAGCCTCATCTCAGGTCACCACCCAAGCTATCTACCTCCATATAGAAGCAGCACAGCTGCTCACATCTGTAGAAGCAAATGTTCTTTGGCTGTGGGGACAAGCACAAACAGTGCCACAGTGCAGCATCAGTGAGAAATTCGATGATGAGGAGATATTTTTTTACTGTACAAAGACCTAAACTCTCGTATAAGGACATTATTTTGCTTCAAGCTCCCATGAATCATCCCAAGCTTTTACCTTCATCTGACGTTCCGAATTCTTTGTCTATTTCTGTACTAGACTGCAAGACTAGCTCCCTGTCTTCCTATAATAAACACATCATCATAATAATCCTTCTAGTGTACACAAATCTCTGGGAGAACTAGTCTGTCCTTCCAAAAAAGAGGCTAGGTGATCTGAGGAGCTGCAAGAACACAGAGTTTCTTTATCCTGGCGGTGAGGAGCAACACTGTGCAGCAGAGTCAGGAGGTGTTATTGAGAAAACTGGTTTAAGGAGCAGAAACAAATTAGAGAATGAGCACGGTAGGTTAGGAAAGACCCTACCTTGTTAGGAGAAACAAAGGAAGTGATCAATCTGAATGGTTTCTGAACACTGAATTAGGGTGAATGATGTTTCAGAGGATGGACAGTCATGGGAATGTCACAGGCACTAACAGCTTAAACCATAAACAGAAAATAGGTAGAACCAGCTGTCTGCATCTAAGAAGCAATAGGATGTTTCACTTAAAGCACAGCTGAAAATGTATTCATGTGCAAGCAGGCAGGAAAATGTGCGTTCCCAGATGGGCTGTATGTGGCTGCACAGCATCTCCTGCAGCACAGCTGGACTGATCAGCAATCAGCAGAAGGATTCTGGACTGGTCAGGTGTCCACAAGGGAACTGGACAGGCGCACGTGTGGGGATTGGGAAATTCTTGCTTGCTAATGCTGGGGAAATCCTTGAGGCCTTGCTTCCCAAAAAACAACTACACGAGGCAGAGGTGACCTGTCACATCAGCTCTGACAGTGCCTTGGTGTTTCTGGGCTTTGTACAGCAGAGCGGAACAGATGACTGCGGTAAATCTGATCTAATAAGGGGTTTACAAAACTTTACTGCATCTGAGCCTTATGGTTGGCTTCCATGAAGTCTGCAGGATGTGGATTTTGTGAGCTATTAGAGATCATCTTCACTCTTCACAAAGAACTGATAAACAATTCAGGGAACAGTCCTGTTTAGAAATGACATCAATGCCATACAATGGCAAGTAACCAAGATGGTGTCCCTTTGCATTTCTAATAGGAGACAAAAGAAAACCTGATAATCCTTCAAATTTTAGGTTGTGTTCAAAAGCATGTTATGCCAGGGATTGGCACCCCAAGGCATTAAAAATGTTTTCACTTAATTTTCCTCACTCTTAAGTCTATGCATGGCTGCATGACAAAAAAAATGTAGATGTAGTTTCTTGTTATATATTTCATTTATAAACTACTATTTCTAAGCTATCTACAGAAAGTAAATAAACCCCAATTCTATTAGCAATAGACTGAAAATCAACATTCAGATGACTGTTCCTTCACTTGAAAAAAATGTAATGGTCTGCAAATCCAAGCCAGCGGAGAAACAGAAAAAAAACTCTATCAAGCTATTTTAATTTATGCTTCTTACTACAGACTCCACAAACCCCTTAGCAGCTGGGGATGTGTGTCCAGTAAGTGCCTGTGCCTACAGAGGTGATGGGAAGATTAAATCCAGAGTGATCTGCCTCAGGCAGTGTTAAAACAGTATTGCATGGAGTTAGAATCACACTCTATTCCTGATAAATTGCCTATAAATATGGAAGAATACAAGTATAGCATATGTGAGGACTTCTTGTACTGAAAATCAAATGCAATGAACAGTTTTCCATTTTGCTTGTCTGAAACCCTTGTCCATCTACTCAAAATGAACCCTTGTGTTCTTTTATCAACCTATCAAATCAACCTATTATCAGACATTTATTTATGAGGAATCGTGGAATAAAAGAGAGAGTGTTTTATAGCCTGTTACCTAATCATAGAAACACAGAAGAGCAGAGCAGGAAAGGATCACAAAAGGCCCTCTGGTTCATGCCTCTGCCAAGCCAGGTTCAATTAATTATTATATCTAAGCCTTTTCTGGATGACATTTTTCTGACCTGTCCTTAACAACATTCAGTGATGCTGGGCTTCCACAACCATCTCTGTGAACTTTTTCAGCCTCACCATTAGAAAATTCTCTCTGTTGTCAATCTTAAATCTGTTACTTTATAATGCAGGTAATTATCTTCCTACCTGTAGAAGGCTTTTATGCATTTGAAGATGTTTCTCCTGCCTTTCCTAAGTCAAATGACCAAAGTTCATTCCATCTTAGTTCTTGCTACCTACTAGCATTGTTTTCACCATTCTCTTCTGTACTCCTTCCAATTCAGCACCAGAGCACCCAAAATGAGATATGATGTTCCAGTGGAGATCTTATCAAAGGTGAACACAATAAAGCAATTGCTTCGCTCTGATTAGCTTTCACTGACAAGTTAAAACAAACCCATAACTGGACAAAAGGGTCATGTTTTCTCTAAGTCTCACTACTTGCCTGCCTTTTCAAAGATAGCAAACTGTTGCTGACATTTGTTGAACTTGTGATCATGACATTCAGATCCTTTTCTCAAGGACTGTCACCTAACTAGCTGTCACTTAAGATCCCTTATTTGTGAATTGTTTATTCCTGTCTATGTGTAGAGCCTGGCACTTTCGATTTTATTTAGACCATTTATCCAGGACCTCAGGAGCTCTTTGAATTCTAATGCTGCCCTCCAGCATGCTTCTTGTCCTTCCTAGCTTCATGTCATCTACAAATGTAATAAGCATACTGCCTCTTCCATCATTCAGGTCATTAACAATGAACTGAGCTGAACTCTAGACAGGCTTTTGGGTTGTACAAACTCAGTTGGGCTATCACTACTCTCCCCATTTCTTTCCCGATCATCTAGAGCATATTTTTCTAGTCAGCTTATGAGAACACTGTAAGAGACAGTCAGAAACCCTAGCAAAGTTAAAGAATATGACATCTACTTCTTTTCTCCTGTCTACAAGTGTTTTCAGCACCTTTTAGAAGAAAATAAGGGTGGTTTGATATGATTCGCTCTTGGCAAATCTATGTTGGCTGCTAGTCATCTCCTTATCTTGCGGTGGTATAGTTTGTTTATTCCTTTGTTCCAGCACTTTTCCAAGAATGGAAGTTGAACTGACTAGCTCCAATCCCACCCCCCATTCAGGATTTCTTGAAGAAACACTGCTTACAGTTTTAAGATTTCTTCAACCAATCTTTCAAGTATCTGAGACTGAAGTTAATTAGGCCCACCTGACTTGAAAACCAGCCTAACTAATGCTACAGTTCATTTCTTGCACTTCTAGGCTGAGATCTTATGCCTTTAGAGTTATATTAATGTCACACTGTCCTTTTTGATTAGAAAACAGTACAAAAAGGCATTCAGCACTTTCCCTTTCATGACTATCTGTTGTGAGACTCCTCTGACCACCGAGTACTGAAAAAGCACACTGAAAACAAAGTTATATGTCTATTTTCAAATAGCGATATTTTTATATTATTTTATTTGATTCTCTGTAAAGCTCTTTATTTTCAAATATGACTAATCAGTATAGGGACTGCAAAGGGCCAAGTCCACACCTCTACAAACACAGGCAAGCACATCATTCTGTCCCATCATGAAAGCATTTCCAGCATACCTGCTACTACAATTTGGCTTTGTGTGCATTAACAACTGGAGCTTCTGTTAAGCGAGGGATACAAGGAAGGAGATAAATACCTGGTGCTTCTGTTGTGGGATAAGGGCTCTTTTCTTCGTTTTCATTGGGCTGATAATCATCCACATTGATCTGACAGAAATGGAGGGAGAAGCATCAAAGCCTTTATCAGACAAAGCAGACAGTTTTCATTCCCTTAGAAACCCAAGCTTTTCATGCCATGACTTCACAGAGAGTGCTGGCTGGCAGCAGACCTTACCTTGGTAGCAGGTGGGGATTCTCCATCAGCAGTGATCGATTTCAGCTCAATTTTCTCCTCCTTTGTCTCTTCCTCCACAGCTGTTTTTTCCATCTCCTGTTTCTTTTCGGGACTAGCAGTCCTAACAATTTTACAAGATAAAAAACAAAGAGTTACAAAGGTGGAAAGCTGTTTCCCTTTCAGGAACTTCATGTAGTACAGCACACACCATGAGAACAATCAGCTGGAAGGCATCTCCATTCTGAGTTCAGCTTCCATACCAGTGGCTCCACCTTGTCCTCATCTGGAGGCAAAAGCAGAGGCTCTGATCTATTTTTATATAGTGTCCTTTATTTTGTAGCTTTCTCAATGGCATGTGTTTGTGTGTGTTTGTGCAAATGCATATTCTAGGTCTGTCAGGAGAGATCTCTCTGTTCACCCAATGACAAAGGCATGGACCGTTTTCAACCCATATTTTGTGAACTTTCAACTACATTGCCCACAGAAGTTTTGCCCCTCACTGCACCCCTAGAGTGAGGAAAATCTGCTGAGTTGCATGCAGGGTGAAGCAGAAAGAACTGCACAAGAGATCCCCTCCAAGCAGCCTGGAAGACAGTGAATAGAAATAACCAGTAAGGAGAGGCTTCCCTGCTGTTGGCAGCTGGGAATGACAGAGCAGCTCCTCATCCAGCCTGTGCCCCTTAAGTGTCTGCAGAAACACTAAAAGAGCTGGCAAGAGAAGAACAGCATGTGGCATCAAAAGAAAAAGAAACTGCTAAATCTCATCATGGGAATGACAGAAAATATGCCTCATGGCCCAAAGCAATCAGAAGATAGCGGGGAGATTCAAATGGGATTGACACTATTTCACACTCATTCTCTGCGGATGCTCTGAAAGCTCATCAGTAACCCAGACTTCCTTTCCTCTGCTCACATCACTGCAACTGGGGGACTCCCAGCTCACAGCACTTTCTTGTCTTACAATAGGAATTCCTTTGCATAAAGATGTATTTACACATAATTCCATGTATAATTACGTTGATCACATATATAATCTATACACATATAGACCAGTTATATCTATTACATATACACACATAGGCATCATATACATATCTGTCCATACTGTGTGTAATTACACTCACAGGAATGGGTGCAGATAGGTGGATGCAAATAGATTTACCTAGCTAGCTTTTTCCTTTCTTTTTCCTCTTCCTCCTCTTTCTGAGCGGATGTTAAACTCTCAGCATCAGCAAGGTTGTCCACAGCAATGGCCAAAAATACATTCAGCAGGATATCTGTTTGTGTGCTACTTAAAGAAAATGGGCTTTGAAAACTGCAGAAAAAGATTATACTAAAGGTTTCTTAATTGAAAATTTTTAGCAACCTGTCATCAGGTCTCTGGGATTTCCCAAACTTCCATTTCACACAACTGCATATCCATCATGCACAAACCTACACCTTCCTTTCACACAGATAACACGCTTTGTGGGTTTTCAAAATTTCACAACAGAATGACTGATATAAAACATTTATGCCCAGATTTACATTTTAGTTTCCTATTTCCCAAGAGTGTCTCCCTTTGTGCAGAGAATCCCACTGAACATAAGAGGAGTAGTGAATGCTCTGCATCTTTTGACAGTTTAGGTTATGTGAGTGGATTTTATCGACAGCAAGCACAGTACTCTGATAAGCATTTTTGAGGTTAATTTAGTCTGGACAGTGAAGGGTTGAGCTGACAACTCTGCCATCTCCTAGCAGAGAGTCCATGCATGGCCAGTCATGCCCACGTAGCTGAAGGGCAAGGAATCACAACTGTTTTCTTATCTTACCAGTCAGTGTTCAGACTTCATGTTACAAATCTGAACATAAGGTCATTTTATAATTTTTTTGAGTAGGTCTTATTATACCATGATAACTTTTAATCAAACCCTGGTTCAAGGTTTAGTCTGGTGACAGAGACATCCCCCTCTCCCTGGGCTCCAAGGTCTAAAGGCTCCAAAGTCAGCCAGCATGTAGAGTTGGCTCACATTTTCACGAGGAGATCCAAGTTGTAGCTTTTTTTAAAGCTGTCAGCCAGATTGCCTACCTTGACCTTCAGATAAGTTGGATTGCACCACCTCACTTTGAAGTGAGGACATGCAGGTCAACTGAAACGTCAAATAACAGGGTTTGAGAGATCTGAATTATGGGCAAAGGCCAGAAGAGCTGGGCTGAGTCTATAAGGTGGCTTTATAGAAGCATCAGTATAAAAGGAGATGTCACCTCTGACACAGGAAGGCCATTTATTAGGGAAGCAGAAACTAAACATGGACAAATTTGGAGCAAACTGAGATAAGAAACGGCAGCTCTATATTATATGCAAATTCATGTGAAGAGACACTCACAGCCTAAACATGCAATGTGCTTTGTGCCTCCTGGGGTATGTACAGTGCCCTCACTTCACCTTCAAGCCAGAGAGAACTGAAGTTACTCAAGACCAGCACAGACTGGAAAATAACAGAGCACAAAATTTTCTGTTTGAAGAACACACAGATTGCAGGGACTGAAATGGAACAGGGGTCCTGTGAGTTTATACATGAATTAATATATGATCTCACATAAATCTATTATGTCAAACATATGTTACTCCTATTACAGCATTTGTATATAGCATATTGCAGGTTATACATATTTTTATTCCACATAAGGCTCCGATGGAAGCACATGGAATATATTACTAAAAAAGCAATTAAAGTAAAAAATATGCAGTAAGTACAGTAGGAACACACAGAGATTAGTTCGTGGAGAAGGCAGGAAAGAAAAACCGATGAGAGAATTAAGGGGAATAAAAAAATAAAAACACTAAACATGTAAAGATATTAAATAAAAGCTAGCATGTGGAACTGGCACATAGCTGGCTCTTACAACTCTTTATATGCCTTAGCACCAGCTAAAATTAAACAAACTTGTTTAACTTTTGGCAGTGCAAAGCCAAAATTCAGACCTAGGGAAAAGGCAAAAACGTGAGGTATGAAATTCACTATTTTCTGACATAACAAGGTAAATAGCGGTTTTAATTCATCCCCTCTTGCAGAAAAGAGTAGCATCAAAGGATACAGTTTCCACAGATGAAGAGGATGATGAAGTAAATACAGACCAACATTCCTGGAAAAGAGGGGCCGCCATAAGCCATGATCCCATCATACATCACCGAATTCCAGTCCTCCCCAGTCAGGATCTAAATGACACATTCCCACCAATAAGGGATACAGTGTTAGACCACACAGAGAATTTGAAAACCCCATTAACACAAAGATATCCACTGTCCTAGAGAACACCCCCTCCCCCAGGATGGAGCTGATGGAGACTCTGGCTGTGTCCTTCTAGAACATTAAAAAAAACAAACCAAACAAACAACAAATCACAGAACAAAGAAAATGCAAAGAAGGCTTGTGCTCAAAATGTGAAAAAACCGCAAAGAGTGTCTCCTTGAAGATGACGGCTGAAGGCAAATGGCTCTCCTAGACACCTCTGTTCACGTCTCCCCACTTGTTCCAACCATTTCCCTCCCACGTGCCTGTTGTTTCAGACAGGCTGCACAGCCTCTAGCACTGCCCTCCAGGCCATTTCCCTTCTCCTCGCATGTCAGTGAAACCACAACCCTGATGTTCTTGGTGAATCGCTCCCAACACTGCAGAGGGCTTAAAGGCTACGGGATTACTTCTGTGGTGCTGTGAGCTGTTATTTGTTCCCCAGAGCGGGGAGGACAGCAGCAGCATTGGGCCTTGGTATGCAAGTGCTGCCTTGGGACATGGCAATGGCTGTTGTCTTGTCCCGCCCCGCAAAGGCCCGGCGGCCTTGCAACACACAGGGATTTTAGCTTTGGTTCACACTTTGGGAGGGAATACCCTGTGCTGGCAGCATAACCAGGCACCTTGCTCCTGGAGCTGTTAGGGTGATGTCCAGATGTCCAGTCTTGGAGACAGTCAGGCTGCAGGGGAAAGGTGCAGGACCTATCTTGTCCCATGAAAACACAATGTGTTGGCCCCACGGGGACCACTCGTGCCCTTACCTGAAACACAGTCAGGAGGGACTGAGGGAAGTTGTCAAATGTACTCCTCCTGGTCTGCATCTCATCAAAGTTAAACTTGCCCCCAAAGAGCTGCATCCCCAGGAGTGAGAAGATGATGATGAAGAGGAAGAGAAGCAGCAACAGGGAGGCAATGGAGCGGACTGAATTCAGGAGTGAAGCCACAAGATTACTCAGGGAGTTCCAATATCTGGGAGAGAAAACAGAAGCAGTTAAAATTCCTTCAATTTGAGACAGGTGCTCATGGACTGCACAGGATATTGGTTCAGGCTGCCTTCTGTGTAAAGCAGGCATTTCCAAACACCCTGTTAAGCAGTGAATCATTGATGTGCTTCCCTAAGATAACGAGACCTACTGCAGCTAATGAGTAATTTTACTACCACACGTGTACATACACAATTCTCTCCACCCGCCACTCCACACACACACCCAGAAGATTATTACAGCACTCTCCATCTAAGGCTCTGCACATCTTATATCAATATACAGTGATTAGTTCTTGTTGCTTCAGTGAGTTACATTCTAACCAACCTCATTACAACACTCACAGATGTTATAGCAGCCAGAATACCTCACTCCAGAGAATGGCCTGTAATAACTAACAAGAACAGATGGGGAAACTGTTTGGATGCAAACACAAACTTGCCCAAAATTTGGTGTGTGTGAGTATGTACTTGGGCTCACTCACAGAGCAGTTGCTGAGCTTTCTGGGATTGAGAGGAATGAGAAAGATATTGATGGCCCTTTTTCAAGGACCCTAAAACAGACTCCAGATCTTGCACATTATTAGCAAGCTTCAACAGCTTTCACAGGTCAGCAAGCCAGCAATGTTTGCCTGTGCTCTTCCTTCTACTGGCCTGCCACCACGCTTTGAGAGTCCACCGAGACCAACACCCCCTATTCCCTTCTCCCAAAGCTCACAACTTTGAACTTTTCTTTACTCAGAGGACTCTGTGTTTCTGACCATGTTTTCTTTGAAGACTAAAGTTCCAGGTAAAAAGGATGGCAGACTGGTGCTCTGGCTCTTCTGCAGAAGCCTGATCCTTCAACTCATCATTTTTTTCTGAAGGTAGTATACTCATTAGAGACAAGAGTTCTTAAAATCCTAGTTAAATTAATATTTTTAACGTATCAATCAAAAAAGAATACTTTTCTTGTCCCATGGAAGGCAGGACTGCCTGAGCAACCCAATCTCTTCAGGAAGATTAGCAATCTGATCTGCAGAGGGACATGGCCACGTCCTCTCAAGTTCAGCAGCGGGCTCATCTCCAAGGACTGAGCTTCAAAGAGAGCTGTGATGTTTTCCCTCCAGCCCAGCTTCAGCACTTCAGAGAAAACTAGAATGCTTTAAAGTTTAACTGCAATTAAAGAGATGAGCAATGAGAAACTACAGAGCAAAGGTAAGGGCATGGAAGCTGTGGGCTCAGTGCCACCAAATGTCCTCACGGAATGTGCAATGTAACAGCTCCCTGGGTTTGCATTTATGCTTACAGCTCACATACTTTCACACTTTGGAAAGAAGGGAAAGTGACACAGGAGAAGGGAAAAATTCAGTCTGATGAAAGTCAAATGAATTCAGCATCCTTAAAGCAGAAGTTGATGGGCTCCACAATATCTCCAAGTCCTCCAATGTCACTGAGGACACACATTTTCTGGGCCTTTCTAGCAGTACCCTTAAGAAGCAATGAAGTTGTTACACATCTGAACAGTCCCAGTGACTCAATTTAAGCTTAAATGCCTTGCTATCTCAGCTCACAACTGTGCAGACTTCTATCAGTTCTGCCTTTCTTACAAATGGCTCAATACCTGGGATTCAGATTCTTATATAAGTATCAAGCTTTAAGCAATTAACTGAGATGGCCTGATGATAAGATTAGTGCTATTTTATCTGTGTACTACTGCTAGCTAGAAATACAGTACCATTAGAAAAGTAAATAAACCAATGGGGGGAAAAGAGAAAAAGGAAAAAGGAGAGATAAGAAATGCTTGACTGATTAGGATGTGAAAAAAAACATAGTCTTATCTCAGAGTCCTAGAAGCCTGACCTGAGGTTACCATCTGTGACATTTGGTGGTTGCAGAACTAACATGAACTCCCTCAAAGTGAGATCTAGGATTACTCAGTGAAACACAAGGTTTTTAAGTCAGCAATGGCTGAAGCCCAGACAAAGAAGTGTCTAACTATTTCATCCTCTCTGGTTAACACCTTACTACAAAGGAAAAAACAGCATTGCATGCTGCATGGAATAGGAGGTTTTGGACCAGGCAGCTTTTAATGGGAAGTATGAGAGAAAGCAGTGCTGCTGCCTCAGACTTATAGGGAAATAAATGTGCCTCTTAACAGCTCCCACTGCAGATTCCAGGCCCTTGAGGGTGCCAGTGAAAAGCCCCAAGTGAGCAGGACATGATTGTGATCCCTGTTTCAGAGTGGAGGAATGATGCAGAGAAGTTAAATGGTTTGTTCAACATCTCACACAATAATCAGCTGCAGAACTGGATTAGAACTTAATGTGTTCTACTCTCTTCCCTCTCCTCTCTCTCCATTGCCTTCCACTATGTCTTTATGATCACGTCACTGGCAATCACAGATGCAGGGCTTAAAACAGCAGCAACAGCTGGCAGACTCATTATTGGAAAGCTTCCCACCCTGTTCATCCAATATAAAACCACTTTGACAATGATTTTTGACAGAAGGTACAAAAAAAAGGGCACCCCTTCTCTCTTCCCTACAGTTAACAGTGACTTACCTAGTGGCAGGATTAGGTATAAAACATCAAGTTTCTGTATGCTGTTGCAAATTATATGCTTTATGTTTTAAACATAAAGGACTATAACACTTACAAAGCAGTACAGGATTATTTATAATGAGAAAATAATATGTCTTCTCATAGCAAAGTAAGATGTTCTGCACAGCACTTTAAAAATTAGGGAGAATAAAAGAAACAGATTATATTGTCTGCTTGTCTAGTGTATTTATAATTTTGGAAGAAATCTTTGCTCTTAAGATTCTAAATGGTGTTTCTAAAATGATGCATTGTTCATCTGATGTTGTTATTTGTTTCTAGTCTATTATGGAGCTATATTTGTGTTCCTTGTAGAATAGTATCATCTTGATGACCCAGAAATTGTTTGTGCATGGTGTTTACCATGGAAAATCTATACAAATATATAAAGAATAGTCTACCTACTGATATATTCTCACCAGAGTAATTTTGCTGCTTTGTGCCTTTTTAATGTCCTAGATTATCATTATTCTCACCTCCACTCTATGTCCCCATATGCTCATGAATGTACGTTTTATATCAAACATGACACTATTGTTTCTCCTACCCCTGCCAGCTTTCCAGTGTTGTATCTTCCTGTATTATCCTTGCACTCAGGTGAGGTATTCCACCAGTGCTGTGTCATTAATAAATCATCATTGTATTTAAAGCTGAGTGACCAATAGAAAAATTTGCAATTTACTGGAGAACATCAAGGTAAAAGTTTTACTTTAATGCCAAAATATTCTCTTCTGCAATAAGGCATGAGTGGGCCTAAAATACTACTTTGGAGGCTCATGTTGGGGCCTTCCACATTAGGGTGAACTTCACCCACAGAGGGAAGAATTATGAAGAAAATTATGAATAATTACAAAACATATAAATTTGAAACTACTGCAGCCTACTTGTCAATATTTTAGGAACAGGAAAGAAAGAAAAAAAAATCTGATTAATACATTATGCATCATGAGTTCTTCCTTAGCTCTGTACTGTACACACAGACCCATGCACAAATTGAAGGAGACATATTCCAGGTAACACTTTTTTCCATGAAAAATTGTATTTTAATTGTGCTGCAGAATGAAGGCAAATATAACTAGTCCTACTGCTGACTGGTTCCATCAAAACATTTCTGCCAGAAGTTTTAGGAATATTTGAGTACTCCACTAGCTCAAGCTTCCTAAAGCATTAATGATATTCTCTCAGTGTTTGCCTTTCTAGCTAGGAGAGAATTCTCCTAGCTAGCTTATATATTTTGTGTAGGAGTGGAGACATGTCTTGAAAAAACAATGACCTCTCCAGGATGTTATGTTGAAGCTCATGCTTTTATAGCTATTGGTATGTTGCCCTGGGTGTATCTGGTTACCCAGCTACTGGTTTCCTCAGAAACCAGGCCTGGGACTTGGCAATGGATAGCTTTCAGACCCAAGATCCAGGAAAAACAGTCCCCAGGCCAGAGATCCCCATTATTTCTGAAAGAGCAAAAATGCCTTTCTTGCTGGAAACTCTTGTTTCCCCTCTCTGGAAGGGAACGTTCCCCTCTGGGAGTTTTCCCCCTCTTCTACGATCACAAGTCTAAACAGATCACTTATTTTCCCCTTTTGAAATAGTTGTAGGCTTGCTTTGGCCTCTCTCTCTGCGACTGCAAACTGATTTTCTATCTCTGCCATCTGACCCTGAAATCCATCCATTCTGCCAGAGATCTGAGCCTCAGAAGCTTTAAGGGCAAATAATGTATGATGCACAAGTCCGAGCCTGTTGGTTTTTTTCTGCCTCTCAGCTCAGCCTTCTTGACTGTCTTCCAGTTTTGGACTAGTTTGTCCTATGTGCTGTGTTTTCTATCCCAAATTTGTCAGAAATTTCCTTTTGGGGGGTGTGTTACAGCAATTGTACGGACATTTCCATAGCTGAGCATGCAGGAAAAGCGCTCTTTCACCACCTTAGTCAAGCCTTTTGTAAGGTGCTGACTGGTGCCCACGTGGGAAAAGGCAGACCTTGTGCTACTTGGGGCAAGCACTTGGATAGATTTGTTTCAAGAGCTCTGGGTAAGTTTGGAGCTGATGTCTCCTACAAGCTGAAAAAGCCCTGCCAAATCAAGCTGGTTTTGGAGGTACCTGACTTAGCAAGCAGTTTAACAGATATCACTGTGCTTTATGCAGAGGGAGAGGGGAAAGAATGAAAAGGAAAAAGAGAAGATACTGCAAGCTGGAAAAAGTCTGGTTTCTTCATACAGCTGCTGCTTCATACTGACTCCCTGGAAAGGGAATAACTGGCAACATCCTTTGCCTATAGCTGCTGGTGTTGACACAATCTCCTGCTCAGGTCACTGTTGAGTCTACTGGAGCTGGCATGGGCTCCTCAGTCAAATGCTGTTTTGGCTCAAAGCAGCCTTTCAGACTCCTCTCTGTCACCAAAAAGCATCAGAAAAGGTCTCTGCTGTTTTGGTTTTGCTTTGTCTTCTGCAGGGAACTGTAAGAGCTTGAGCTCAGTTCATATTATCCCAGATTTCAGTTTAACACTTTACATGGTATCAAGTGTCTCCAGTTGCCTCTGCCAGGCTCCTCACCACTCACATCAGGGACAGATATCCAGTCTGTACAGCCCTCCCCACCCTGTTACAGACTTCAGAGGATGAGGACTGTTAATTTAGCACTCTCACTACCTAATTAGCGCTAGAAAAAGTGAAAATAAACACGGATATGAGTGACTTGTACCTATAGAGGTGGTGCATTGAGCAGTAGCCCTCCTCCAGTCCCAAAGAAGCAATTAAGTACCTTGTGATTTTAAATATTCTTAGGAGTCTGACACATCTCAAAACAGAAATGCCCAGAGGTGACATGATCTTTGTCTCAACCAGGATCGTTTCCAGGATGCCTCCGCACACAATGAAACAGTCAAAGCGGTTGAAGAGGGACACAAAATAGGCCTGGAGACCAAGGCTGTACATCTTCAGCAGCATCTCTGCCGTGAAAAGAGCTAGCAGCACCTTATTGGCAGTGTCTCATGAAAAACAAAAAGAAACAGGTTAAGGAAACTTAGTCAAAAGATCATCACAAATAATCATTGGCCCTTGCTTCTAAGAAAACATTTTAAGGATCAGTCTTAAAAGTTAACTTCATATAAGCTTGGGTCAAAGAATGAACTTGAAAAGCGTGGGCATCTCATTCACAGAAGTGTTTTAGCAAGATGGTTACAGCAATTCTTATGTACTGCACATACAGCTGCAATGTATTACACAACCTCCAATGGCAGGGACACGCCTTCCTGTGCACAACCTGCCTTCACACCTATCATCTGCAGAGGAGAGTGGGAATAGAAGAGCTGCTGTGCTACCTACTGTTGCTTAATTAAGCCTTTTCAGCTGCTCTCACCTCCAGAGAGAATTCAGCTGTTCTGCAGACAGAAGAACTTTACAAATCACTCTTCATCACCTCCTTAATAATTAGAATTTATCAGAAATGCCATTTCAGGGGAAACCTTGGACAATGTGGGGCTCCCAGTGGCTATCCATAAATTGGGAATCCAGTTGCTGCAAATATAAACTTAGCATGAGCTCCTGATTTCACTTACACCCAATGGAACACGGCTTTGGCTGGAAACGAGGTATTTACATTTTTCCTGTAAATTTTCCCACCGCAGGCAGATAAGTTTATTGTATTATTTAAGGTCCTCCACAGACACAGGACTGTTTGGAGCTGTGCACACTTCTCTGACACTGTGTGGCTTAATGCATCAGCTCTTCTCTCAGCTCACCGACCACAATAAACAGAACCAGCAGCTTCTTCTCACCTTGGACCTCCGTGAGCCAGTCTGGCTGGTTGTAGTGTTCAGAGGCAATGGTGAGGGTGTTGAGAAACACGAGGAAGATCACCAGCCAGTAGAAAACATTGGACTTGACAGCAGCACGGCACTTCCTTCTGCAGAATCGATTCCATCGGCGCCAGTAGCGACTTGAAAAATTGAAGAAGGAAAAGTTCTTTTCAGATAGGGATCTTTAGGCTATTGCAACACTCTGTCAAGAGAAACTCTAGTCTTCGTTTATTGTTCAAGAATGGTAGAAAGTAACTCAAGTTCACCCTGAGAAGTACTTTCTCATCGGAGTTGACAGTTGTGAACATCCTTCCTTTAGCTATAGGAATAAAGTTAGTCCTAAACCAATTTGCAAGATCTTCAAGCAATGCTTTAACCTGAATAAGACATCCACTGCAGATACCCCAAGAGGTTTTTTAGCTCAGTTGCCACAAAAATAATTATTCTCCTTGTATTTGATGCTTGTGGCCTGCAATGGGACCTTGCCCAGCCTCAGGATAGTCAATAGAAAGATACTCACTCTAGCACCTGGAGCTGAGGAATTAAGTCTTTAGAGAGGTGAGGTCAAATAAAATCCAAAGAACATTTCCAGCATTCAGCAACATTCAGGAGTAAGCCCAACACAAGGGCTAGTACTGAAAAAAAAAATCCCTAAACTTAGGGGACTTCAGCATCTCATCTTCATGCCTGGAACTAAGGGTACCATTTACTAATCAAGAGACTTTTAAAAGTTTGCCTTCCATGAACACATCCCCCTGTGTCACTGATTTCTCAGGGTAATTACTAACCACAGAAGATATTTAAAGCTAATTACACACCTCCTACTCTTCAGAATTTAACTTGCATAGCAACCAGTTTCCAGGCAACACTTGCCACTGTATAATAAATCGAATAGTTTTATATAGATACTACATACATATGTGTGTGTGTCTGAAGTGACATACACAGCGTTACATGGAGAAAGAACTTTTCTTGGCTACTCTTGTCCTGTGTATAATTTTCAGTGGCAAACTACGGCCATGCTTGAGATCAGGGTTCACATCTATATGAACTAAAGCCAGACGAAGCAAACACAATGTAAACAAGAATTTTGCAACAACATTTTAACAGGTAGTCAAATCTAGGGTGTTTTACCTATGCAAATTTATAAAGTCTATAACAAACCAGTACATCGTGTGTTTTGCAGTGTATTTGGGACAAGAAATAATCTTCCCAGCTTCCAAAGTGGGCACCACATTTCAACATTAATGTTATCATTAAACTATTTGCAATCTCACACACTTTTGTGTGCACTTGTGCACAAATGTGCATGCACATGACAATGTATGGTGTTTTCTGTGCTCCCACCTGCACTCTTTACATGGGGATGTCACATATGTGCATCCTAAATTGACATTACTCATTGCTCCTTAGGTAAGCGGGACACAGTTACTCACTTGCTCCAGAAATTCTGAAAATTCATTTAGTATTTTATAAAATTGACTTTGAATTCAGAGTTGTGGAGGCAGCTGAGCTCCTACCGAAGGGGTAGAAGTGGACCTTAACAACCAAGTTCCATGAGTTTAGTCAGCCTCTCCAATGAAAACTCACAAATGGCCACCTTGGAACTGCTTCGCTTTTCCAAAAGCTCTAAGTCAACAGAAAAGCAAATTCCACCAGAGAAGCTCCCCATGTCCCAGGGTGAACGGGAGAATTTCACAAATAAGATGGAAACTTCATCAGTTGAAATATTTACAATCAAGCAAAGCAGAGCAATGCAACAAAGAGAGCCTTGAGCTGACAGGGTTGATGTTGATAGATGTAGTATAGTTATGTGCTTGAAATGTTTTTTTTTTAATTTCTGATTTTATGGTTTATGGTTTGAGACACATAGGTAGCACTCAGGTACTTCTGAGTGGAATAATGTTACTAGTCCCTGTGCCTTTTTTCAGTATGAAACTAAGAAAAACAATGTTGATTTATAACTAAAATCTGACATACTTAGCAGGATCTCCTAGAATCATCACTGCATCCCAGAAATGCTGGTGTAAACTGCTTCAGAAGAAGAGAACAAAAACAGTAGAAAGGAGAAAAAACAAAAGTCAGTTTTACTTACCTAAATTTTGATTTTGAGATCCGATGCCTGAAAGACAAGAATTGCCATTAGAATCTCTGAAGCTGTCCCATACCTCCCAGTCTTTTGTGAAAATAGCAATAGAAGGAATCAAAGTTAAGCTCAGAGCATTTTTTAATCCATTCTGTTTTCCCCTTGAATCTGTGGTAAGTCAATGTAGGCAGTGGGCATGGCTAGAATTCCCCAATACCCAAATCTTGTGTTTTGGTGGGTCTCATGAAGCAGAAGTCATGTCATGGTGGGATTCTACCACCTATAGATATCAGTGAACTCTACAGCTGCTACCAAATTTATTTCTTAAGTATGACTGTTAAAAAGAAATTTAGTCACTCATTTTTTTCTTATATTAAAATATGTATGACTTTATATGGACAGACTTGTTGCTTTCAAACATCATCTGTCACTTCAGGATATATAAGCACATTGTGAAACAATAATGGTGAAAATAATGCTTTCTCTTTTTTTTCAGCAATTGAAGGAAAAACAGTGCATGGCAAATATTTTCAAACTTAGATACTAACACTTATTTGTCTTGGTTATCTATGTAAATTGGTTTGCATTCAAATGGGTCTGTACAAAAACAGATTCTGTTGCTATAACTGAAATTTTGAGAATTCAGCATTCCTGAAAAATTTGCCATATTCCCACTATATATGTGTTTAAATATCTAATTCCATGCATTTGGATGTATTCACCTAAATAATCTCATTAATCTTTTATGAGAAGCCACAGGCAAAGCTAGAAATAGGCCCCATTTTAGTGACCACTACTTTGCTCTGCTTGACACACATCCTGTAAGGCGCTTGAACACGTTGGCTGTCTTTTGGTACATCCATAATGGTGCACAGAGAGAAATAAATGTATATGGATACAATGACATGAGTCAGAGGTGATTTAGGGAGCTGCAAAATCTACTACCAATACCAGCAGAAACGAGAATCTGGGGAATCACTACGAACAAAATATTTCTGCCGCGTTGAAGCATTCCTTAAGATTCCCTCTGTGATAGGAAAGTGAGTCATTGTTGACAACAGTCAGCAGAGGTCTTACTGCACTGCCTTCAAATTGGATTCACTGTTAGTAGAGATGGGAGAACGTAATTCTCCAGGCATCTAACACCACTTACTGTAGCAGCCTTAACAATGGTCCTGTCCTTGCTTGAGGACATCAGTTACTGACAGGTAATCAGTGACAGGTCAGGTTCCTTATGTGGAAGAGATTTTAGTCAGAGGAACTTTCCACCAGTAGAAGGGCCAAGCCAAGAAAAGAAAAAAGCCTTTGCACCAAATACCCAAACACATCATTCCTGCTGTGCCACAGGCAGCTTGTCTAGGCCACACACTGGGCAGCAGTGTGGTTACAGACACATGCAAGATTCTTGAGAAAGAAGAAATAATGCTCTGGCAGAGCAGAAAGCTAAACTACGCTGCAGAGACAAAGCAAGCTCTAACAAGGATGCCAAGTGAAGCACTTACAAAGCACATCCTTAATGTTAAAGCTATCCCAAGTTCTCACTGAGAATTCTGGCTTGATAATCACTACCTACGAACTGTAATGGATCAGATCTACAGGCAACAGGAAAGATTGGGAAGTGAAAAGATGGGAAGTGAAAAGATGGGAAAATCACAACGAAGCAGAAAGCTGAGCACTGGAAAGGAGGTGGTGAGGATTTTGATAGGAAAAGTTTGGCAGGGGCAGAGGGGGAGAGAGAGCAAGAGAGAGAGATGGAAGGAGAAGGACAGGCAGTGTGAAATCCTCTGGTGACCTCTCTAGTTAATGGTTTCCCAGTGAGGCAGCACTGAGATCTTTTATTTATTTAAGCAAAAGACGTGCAGCAGGTGTAGTACTCATCATGCATGTGATAATTATATCTTTGGAGCATTATGAGCAGCAGCCAAGTGCATTCAGTGCTCCCACACGTTACCTACAGCCTTCATCCCCCTCCCTCCACCTTGCCTTACTGCTATGGCAGAAGGCTTTATCACATGTGGGTGTGCTATATATATAGAACAGGACAAGGAAGGAGGATTAGGTTTATATATAGAGGTAGAATCAGAGAGTGAAATGGAATTTTGGAAATAAACTGTATAATAAATGTTTCTGGAAACATTATACACGAATCTGAAACACATTTTTCAAATGACTCTTATATTAAGATTTTTTTTCAGAACTTGGGTTACCAATGTCACGCAAAAAAAATGTTTTTATGGCATCACTAGGGCCTTGCCATCAAATTGTCTCGATTTAGGGCCTTGCCTCAGTGTCTGTGACACTCCAAGCTGGCACTTAAGGGATTCAGAGTGGACCAGATTCTCTGCTGAGTTTAAGCATGGATCTCTTGCATCCCTGGTGTCCTGGGAGGTTTATGCCATTGGGAGAAAGAGAGTGCCTCCAATTGTGTCCAACTCTGGAATGTCTTGAGAAACTCTTGTTTAAAATTATGGTATGGAAGCCTAGTGAAAAACACTTCAGATCGCTACTGAGTCCTTTTATCATATGTAACCATGTAACTCCGCTTATCTTTTAAAAAGACAAACACAAAAATCAGATCTCTACTGTTTTACTAGATATCTTTGAAATTCTCTAAAACTCCTCCAACCTTACATAGTTATGTACAATACACAGATAAGACAGTGAAATTTTTTATCAACATAAACTCTGGATAACAAGCATAACTTAAATGTAACGAGATATCCCACATTCTGAGAGATAAAGCCTTCATTTCCCTGTTCATGGTGGACACCAGAGAAGGCATTTGTGAAGGATGTGACAGTTTTATGTAACAGGGATTGAGGACTCTGTGGAATTGTACGCACAACAGACAATTCTAGAAGAATGTTGTAGGTCACCAAGCATGACAGAAAGGCCACATTACAGTTGTTTTATGGGTGTGGACATTACCAAACACGACCATGAAATTATCTAACACTCTACCCAAAGTAGTCACAACTACTTTTATGTTGTATGATCCCAACTTAGAGGCAATGATATCTATGTGAGGACTCACAAAAGCCTTTGGATATCAGTAAAAGCTCTCAGAAAAGCAGAAACAGAAATGGACTTTACTGTGCCTCTAGGTTATACACAGCTTTGAAGAACACCCAAAGAGCTGCATTGACCATAGCTTACAGATTTTAGTACTGTGAGACGGCAGTCCTGGTGTGACATTGATTCTCTTTTGGTACAATGTGGTGCATTCATGCAGTTACTGGTCAAGTGGCACAATTTCCCCTCTATTTCTGCTGTGGACAGTTCTTTGCTTCTAGCCAGGATGGTGGCACCGCTGAGGAGATGGCAGCCATGCTAAGGTGGCATCATGTTACTGGGGCAAGAGCATATGGTGAGAGACCTTTACAGGAATGCATGCAGCACACCTGATGAACTCTCAGCCTGATAAAGCGTTAGGGCCACGTTCTGCCCTCACTGTGTTTCTCTGATCCACACTGAAGCAACAGGCCCCACCCTGCCTGCTGCCCTCTGTACAATACAACCAACACTGGGGAGCTGTACAGGAACATGCAGTGACCCTTTCTCATTTCTGACCATTAATTAAAAGTGAAAACCAGAACAGATGACTGGTCCTGGAGAATTTGCATTCTGACATGGACTGAGATCTGCCTGCTGAGGCAATCACTGGATTTCAGCAGAGTTCACACAGTGATGCCTCTTGTCTCTTCTTTTACATTCTTGCCCTTCTTGCAGAACCACTGGAGAACATGTTGACCTGATGGGAGCAATGCTGGTTTTAAGAGGTGGTTGTTGGCCAGCAGCAATAAGAATCTACCAAATATCCTTAAGAAAATTGGATCTGCCTAGCATAAAATTGAGATGGTTTGCTATTCAACAGGCTTTCTTACAGGTTGGGAAAATAGGCCAGCATTTAAGTATTCAGTAAGTAATCTTGCTTTGCCTGTGGCAAGTCACAGGAAAGGCCTGTCACAGAACCTGAAGCAGGAAGATAATTCCTCTTCCATAAGGGCGTGCTAGTGTCCTGTAGACACACACCTAGAGCTGACTGTGAATATTAAAAACACCTTGCTCGTAATAAGATGGAGAGCAGTATGAGACTGACACATAAGGGTTGATCCTGTGAGTTTTCCTGCTGAAGTCAGCAGTGGTTTCAGAGCTTTTGGCAGACTTTTCCTCCCACTGTTCCTGATGTGATGGGAATTTTGGTTCTATCACATCACAAGAAGCCCATCTTCTCATAAGGTGAAAACCAGCAGCAACTACAGCAAATCTGCAAGAAAACTTTTACCTTTACCACTGGCTCCTATGCTGATTATTGCAAGAACTGCACAGGAATTATTTTCCATGCCAGAAAAGCACCAAGGGAAACATCACTGACCATTCAACTGTCAGGGAAAGATTCCATTGGTCATAAAATTTTCAGGACACACTGTTTTCAGTTGGAAAGCCAGTGTAGGTTGTTCATTTTGGTTTATCCTCTTTTATTGTTTGAGCTGTCTTTGGTGGAAAAGCAATTGAACTGTCCCCCATACGTATGAAAATCCCAGCCAAGGTGAAAATGCCAAGTGGGTTATTGTTTGAATGAAAGCAGATAATTTTAAACTCTCTTTCCCTTTGAGCTCAAGTACTTCACTTTTCTGTTGAGGCTCTGTGGAACATTAGTTTCCACAAAAGTCTTTTTTTAGCTAATGCATATGTATAAAAGCAAGCTCTATTGTGGCACTCCAGATCTGTGTGGTTGTATTGGAAAATTAACATTCTGCTTGTATTGGAAGATTATATATGCTGACACCCTGCACAGAAAAGATTACTCCTGATTATGAGCAATAGCCTGTCCTCAGGAATCTGAGTCCTGCACAGCAATAACCACAGAGGCTCAGGGAAATGACTCGCTACTGGGAAGCCCCGGATATCCTGTAAACAGAACCCCACTGCTCCTGGTTCTGGGTTTAGCCCACTGATGCCTGCTGCACAGGAAACGTGTTTCTTTGTACCCTGAGGAAACAGGTTATGAAGGCTGTGACACATCAAAATAAGATAAGTTCCACTTCCAAATGTTGTCCTTGAGGATAAAAGCTGTTGTGCTCCTACTGCAGGGCAGATGTCAGCCCAGTACAAGGCAGTACCATGACAGGAATCATATACTGTGGAAGTTGTGGGATGCTTTCCAATGTCCTGTGGAAGCCTACAAAACCATTTGCAAATTCAGATGCCTGATAAAGTGAACACCCTTAGGAAGTGAACTGCACTCTGCCACAGCACTCCTGTTGCCAGTTGAATTACACCAGAAACTATTATGAATGAAATTGTTTGGGGTTTGTTTTGTTTTGTTATAGTTCTAATAAATTAGATTTACACAACAAGTAAAGAGAGATTAGACGTTAGATTCCTCCTGACACTCCTGCTGGTTTGAAGGCTGGCATTACTCCAGACAGGACAGCTGATGGAGGCAGTGTCTATAGTACAGATACTAGAGAAATAAAAGCTTCTTTGAGACAATTCATCAGCAGGCAATAGTTTGTGTTTGAGAGGTACTCTCCCGATCTCACACAGCATATGTCTCTGTGGAGCTGAGAAAGGCTGTCAGGGCAGATCTCCTTTTCCAAAAGGCACATTTGAGCCTGGCTTCTCAAGCAGATCTTTCTGTCATTCACAGACCCAGCCTTTCAAAGCTATAGTTTTTTAAAACAACAGAAAGAACAGCGAGTAATTCTAAGTTGCCTTCAATGAAAAAGCTTTTTATTTCAGTCTCCTGGGCATTTTTTTCCTTTTATCATGAGTGCATTTTGATGGCAAGCTCAGCCTATGACTGTAGTGGTGCTGGGGTGGTTAAATGTCCCATGCCAATAAATAAATAAATAAATATTTGACTTAAATCAAGCCTTTGACTTGAAAGCTTTATGTTGCCTCAGTCATGTCTGATTGCAGCCTGCCCAGAGCAGCCTCTGGCCTCTGGGAAAGCGTGTGTTTATAGCAAAGCAATGGGGACTCATGGCCACAGGGTGATTTTAGAATGCTGGTAAAAATATTGAGACTCATCTACAATAGATGAAACCCAACAACCGAACAAAATTCTTCGCTAACCATTTCAACTGCAAAAACAGAGAGTAGGTGAGTGCTCAAAAGCCCAGGCCTAATCTTCAACTAGAGCAAATCAGGATGACATTACTATAATTATTAATGCTTACTCAAAAATCTAGTATTTGATGAGGAACTTTTTTGAAAAGCTCAACTAACTTCCCACATGAATGTTCACTATTCTTGAACACTGGGCCAAATTCTGATTCTTAGTCAGGTTCCAATAAAAGAACACACTCATTCAAATAAATCCTTGCTTACATTTTATATGTTTCAGAAGGAATATTGGCCTATGGTGAGCTTGAATGAGGACTCAGTAAGAGTACTTAATACTTCTTGAAACCATGGAAATTGGTTTCTCTGTCTGCCTAAGCATGTGATACAGTAACAAAAGAAACCAGAAAGGATCCTAAGCCTCAGAATCAAAGGCAAGTCTGAATTAGCCTGTAACTAAGGAACTTGCAGATCCAGAAGTTTGAAACGAACATTTTACAAAACCAAGAAACATTGAAAAATTTGTATCTCACTCCAGAATTTCATATTCAATGATACAGCCACTTGTTTTCATGGAGGAAGGAGCCTATCCATCTCTTAGAGATGGAAAGCAATCTGAGGGAGGCCTTGAGGATCTCAACTGTCCTTGGGTAAGGACTAAAAAAACCCTTCTCAATAACAGACTTCAATTTGCCTACTATATATCAACCATTTTCAGATGAAGTGAAAAGTGGCAAGGAAACTGTTTATCTCTTTGAATCTTACATGTCCTGCCCTGCTGAAACTTTGGGCCCTGTTTGAACATTTGCAACATGAGAAGAAGAAATGAAGCTCTGTTTTCCTGTAATTTTCCTATGTCTTTTTCTTTAAAATGTATTTGATTTAGCCATCCTTTCTCCTAATGCCAAATCAGGGTACTGCCATTCTCCTGTGAGCATGCTGAGCTATTTTAAGTAAACTCCATTCTAAGTCATGATTATGTTTAGAGTTGGGTTTAACTTCAGCGCTCCTGGCCACATTCCAGCTGAGATAATTATGTTCTAGTTGCCAAAATTCCCAGTGCAGTTTCAGTGCAAAACAAGCTATCCCTCATACAACTCCTTAAACACTTGTGCCTGTTGTTTTTAAACACCTGTCACATTCTACCCTGAAGGTGGCTGAATTCTAACAATCCCTGCATTTACAGTTCATAAAGTGCTTTAGGATCCTTTGGGATTAAGAACATTAAATGAATGCAAGCTGTAATATTAAAAATATATGAAACTTTAGAGTAACTGTTGCTGTTCTTTTTGGCACTGTGTCCACCCCTATAAAGGACTTTACTACTCTGACATATTCTGGAGAAGCAACACAGCAAAGCATAAACAGTCCAGGAGGTTCCCGAAAAGCAATGATGACAACTTTTTGACACAGGCAGTGGAGGTTCCCACAAGGAATGGTGTGCTGCTCAGCCTCATACTAACAAACAGGGAAGGCTTTGTTGGAGATATGAAGGTTGGAGTCAGCCTTCGCTGCCACTCTGGTCAGTGGACCAGATGACCCACTATGGTCCCTTTCAACCTGAACCATTCTGTGATTCTATGAATCATAACTGCAGAATAAAAATGGTTCTCCAAACTGGATCCACCTGATGCTTCCTGTACTGTGCCAAGAGCACAAGCAACTTGGTGGGGTGCCAAAGAAAGGGCTACAACTGCCCCAGTGCTGTGAATACATCTAGTCCAGTTCCTGCAGACAACTGTTCATCATCTAAACTAAAAGACTCAGCAGCTTCACAATAGCAGGCAGGCGAAGCAAAGCGATCACAAATAATTTCTCCTGGGGCTTGTTAGTCACTGATTGACTCTTAAAGGAAAGCAAAGATTGAAATGACAATCTATTCCACATATCACATCTTTTAATGCAGATCACAGAATCACACAGAATTGACTAGGATGGAAAAGACCTTTGAGATTATCAAATCCAGTCCATGACCAAACACCACCTTGTCAACAAGACCCTGGCATTAAATGCCACATCTGGTCTTTTCTTAAACACCTTCCGGTATGGTGACTCCAGCAGCTCCCTGGGCAGCCCATTCCAATGCCCAGTCACCTTTCTGTCAAGAACTTCCTAATGTCCAACCTAAATCTTCCCTGGCACAGCTTAAGATTATGTTCTCTTGTCCTGTCACTGTTGCCTGGGAGAAGAAACCGATCCCCCACCTGGCTACAGCCTCCTTTCAGGTACTTGTAGAGAGTGATAAGGTCTCCCCTGAGCCTCCTTCTCTCCAGGCTAAACACCCCCAGCTTCCTCAGCTGCTCCTCCTAGGACTTGTGTTCCAGACCCTTCACCAACCTTGTTGCCCTCCTCTGGACTCGCTCCAGCATCTGAACATCCTTCACACTGAGGGGCCCAGGACTGGACACAGGAGTTCAGGTGCAGCCTCACCAGTGCTGAGGGGAAGAATCTCTGCCCTGGTCCCCCTGGCCACACTGTTCCTGATCCAGGCCAGGATGCCATTGGCCTTCTTGGCCACCTGGGCACACTGCTGCCTCATGTTCAGCTGCTGCCAATCATGACTCCAGGCCACTTTCTGCCTGGCCACTGTCCAGCCACTCTGTCCCCAACCTGTCGTTTCCTGGATCCTCCTTTTGGCTTTTTAGGGATGGGCGTCACATTGTCCAGCTTCCAGTCATCTGGGACCTCCCTGGTGGGCCAGGACTGAAGATAAATGATGGAGAGTGGCTTGGAGAGCTCTTCAGCCAGCTCCCTCATCACCCTAGTATGGATCCCATCTGGTCCATTTGAGCAACACTCAAGGGCTCAAGGTAGCTCCCAGGATAGGACAGAACCTCAAAATACTCCAGCGTGGTACAAGCTACAGCAGTGATAAGTTTAGTTCATGTTTCAAGGAAATTTGGAGGGAATAATGTATTGCCCCACAGCATAAAGTCCATTCTCGTTTAAGTAATACAAAAGGGAACAAAGGACTCCTCTTGCCTATTCTCGCTCTCTGTGAGGCTAAAAAATACACCACATATTATGGCATTTCATAACTGCTATCTCACACATTCTTGAGCATCTCCACTAACTACAATGGTGCAATTTCAAGGAAGCATTAATCCCTCTTAACTGCTATATTTCTTTGTCACTACAGTACTCTGTTCAGCATTTGTGGAGTGTAATTCAGTCTGCAGCATGGGAGTTATCATCAATGTATTTCTATTACAAGACACTGTAAAGAGTACATGAATCTTTAGAAAAATTAAAATAGACCAGTCACTTCCACTCTTCAGTCTACATATACTAGGTTTGAAAGTCTATCACCAATGAGGAATTTTAAAATAAGAACACTGTTATCCACCACTTCCTCTTTTAGCTATTATGCAAAACCAGATCTGCTTATCCTGGGCACTCTGTCCTTTATTTACATCTGTGTAAAACCAGAGGCTCTTCACTAATGTCCAGAGTGAGTTTACATTGCAATTAAGATAAGAACCTGGATCAATAGATCTTCTGCAGCCTCTCCTTTCACCCCCTGTGGGCTTTTCTTCATCTTGAAAAGCCTGACATTTGCCCTGGCTTTCCCCCCAGTTCAAGCCAGCCCCTAACATATTATCTGTGTGTGGGTACTCACGCCAGCCTTGCACCGCAGTTCTCGCCTTCCATATCCGCTCCAGGGACGTTGTCGGTGTTCACGGACTCGGTCTCGCTGGTGGGCATGCTCACTGCAAGAGTCAAAGGGAAGAAAAAGAGAGGCATGGCCATTAGAACCTGGCACATCTGTTAATGAGTCCATGATTGAAGGAACTGGCTTCATGAAAAGACCCTCAGCTGCAGCTCCTGAGGATTAAACAATTTGCTGAGCAAGTCTAGTGCCTCCCTGTACAGAGCAGGTTGGGCAGTTAGACTTCAGGAAGATACAAGTTACTCAAATGCTAAAGCAAAGGGAAGAAGCAGCTGCTCTCCTTCTTTCAGAGTCAGTTCCTGAAAATCTTATGAAGGAGAACCACTGGAAAGTAAAAAACCTGACAAACCCAACAAGAACCCCGCTGCCCTCCCCAGTTTCTTGAGCAATGATTAGAATACAAACAAAAGGTACCAGGATTGAGATGCATGCAGATAAACAGCTTCTGTTAGCCTGACAGCAAATACCACATAAAGAATACTCACGTCTCATCTGTCGTATACTAACCATTAATGTGATTCAACCTTACACTGATAAACTGGACCTACAGGTAGAAGAAATTCAGTCTCTCTGACCCACTCAGATATTACCAACAAAGGAGCTAATGAATGTAGACTGTGGTGGATCTTTTATGTTGACACTCACAACTAAGAACTGGATAGAACCTTCTAGGCTTTTACAGAAGTACCATGGAACAGACATCAAACAAAAGCAACCTTAGGTGTGAACCTCTCTCATCTAGATTCAAGAATCTGTTTCTAGCTGTTATCAAACCTTAAGACTTTATTTGCTTCTACAGATCATTAAAAAACCCCTCAAATCCACACCATTTTCACTTCCCCAGTTGCTCACAGCTTCTGCATAAGCTCCAATCACTCTTTGTATGTAATCATTCAGTTTAAGTTAGGAAAATGGATAGGATCCAACATGTATCCTGTTCCCTCCTCACCCCTTTCCAAATACACAAAACAAATGAAAAAATTATACTTAAGACTGAATGATAGAGGAGTTAAACAGGTCTCCCAGGAGCCTGGTAGAACTTCAGAACATGACCTGTATTAGCTGTTGGATACATATCTCAGAGGAGACGTGAGAGCACGTGCTGTTAGCTGTTAGAGAGATTCTAATAGCCTGTAGGAATATGTAACTCAATAGTAAGGCTACGTCTATTTGTGGGTCACTGGTGCAAAATGAGGCAATGTGGAAGAAACAGGTTTTGCATTTCAATTGGGCAGATGCTCAGGGAAGCATGGTGTTCTTTCACGGGCTAAAATACATCAGAAAGTCCTTCCAAAAATGTTTTGGGTTCCTGCTTTGAAGGCATTATGGTAGAAACGCCCCTCAAAATGAGCTATCTTTCCTTCAACTCATCTCAACAGTTCACATACCTCCAACACACTTCTTGGGAAAACTAAAGTTCTTGTACTGTGTTCTTAGGACCCTATGAAATAATGGACTCTCTAGCACTCTTGACAGAACTATGAAATATTGTACTCTAATGGTGCCTGCTCCTTTACGAAGACAGATGTTTTCATAATCTTGTCTATTTGGAAAGACAAATTAAGGAACAAACTGAATTCATATTCTGATATACATGAAACAGTCAAGTAAGCTGTGAGAAAAAAACAACATTCATAATTAAAATTTTTTGTCCAGAGTAAGCCCTGCAGAAATAAAGCCAAAACACTGATATTTTGCAAGTCATTTTGGAAGATGAGGTAAAACACTTTCAAGACATATTCGAGCTTATTTGCAAATGGAAAACAATTTTGAAGACATTAGCAAGAGATTGATTTGCAGAGCAGCTTGTTACCCTGAGTGCATGAAGAGGACACTGAACAAGCAATAGACAAAGCCAGGCACACACATGCAGGAGAATACAAAGCGGTATTATAGGCCAGTCTGCACAGAGATATACAGACAGACAGACACACAGACACACACAGTGTGGACACAGAGTGCAGTGGAACATTACCATGGCTTTCTGTGGAGTGACTAAACCAAGCAAACTTTCCTTTCTTCTCATCAGGTAAACCAGCTGGAGGGCTTCCTTTCACAGACAAGATGGTCAGTGTCAAGTACCAGGAACAAGACATCAACAGAGAACATGCAGCCAGTGACAGGCAAAAGAAAAAAACAAGGAACTCAGCTTACACATGATATCCACTTCTGTCTGAAAACTTCATCATGTGAATTAAAAGTATAAAATGTAAAATAAAGGTATACAGAGGTATGAAATATCACTAACAGATCATCAGACGATAACTCTCATTTGCTTTCCATTCTTTTTTATATCCAGCTCTTGAGAACAGGAAGTTAATGAATTTAAGTTTATGGGTCATATCCCAGAGACATCTTAGTGTGTACCTCGTACTTCCCTGCCCTCACTGCTGCAGAAGGTCAAACTTCAGTAAAGTGAGAGATGCAGGTGCAGTGGTACGTGGGCTGAAGAGACCCCATGGATCACTGTGCTGGCAGCACCTCACAGGCGTTTATTACACTGCACTGATGGAAAATGTTAAGGACAATAAAAGTATTAGGATGGTATGAAGTATTAGAGGAATGATGGTCTAGAGCATAAAGGCCAGGACAGAGGGGAGGTTAGGGCTGTGTTCCCCAATGCTAAGTGCTCTCAGAAGCACGATCACTTTACCTGGCACCTCACAACACTTTCATGACCAGGAGATAATCAGGTGTGCAGTGCTGTGAGGTTCATTCAGGCCAGTTCACAAAACTAGGAAATAGAAGGTGCTGCAGAAGAGTTGTGCATAAACTGGGGCTGACTATGAGAGGAAGTAGACCAAATACAGCCCAGATGGCTTTCTTATCCGACTCAGTTCTCAGAGAATCCAGACCCTGTGCCCACACCCTGGCTCCAGTCTAGAAACAAGGCAGGCATTTTTTGCAGTCCGGGTAATTAATTACTGGAACCATGTACCAAGAATGCTGGTGGTAAATCCACCACAGGAATGTTTTAATCAGGAAGAGATGTTTTTTCCAATGGTGGGCTCAAGTCCAGACCAGAGTTTTGTTTAGGAGCATGGCATACAGACAATGCCATCTCAATGGCCATTTCCTCCCTGTAATTTTGGGGGTTGAGACAAAGGCAAAAAAGATGCAAAGTCTGATACAAATAATGGTGGCTTTGCTTCCATGGGAATCTCCCTTTTTTAGATTTAACCCACTGTAGTTGATGAAACCTCCCATTAGTTACATATTGTCTAAGTAGCATAGATGGCAATTTTTTTAAAGGGAAGTGAAATAACTTTTTAAAGGCAGGCAAGTATCTCATGGTTCCAACGGACTGCAAATCATAAGGACCAATAGGTTTGATATTCTCTCTCCAGTTCCTTCTGAAGCATTTGCACTTCTTACATCTTGCCACAGTGTGGCTCATCACCGAATGTTGACTTTTTCTCCTGGACTACCTAAACTCCAGTTTCACATTACTTACATAGCATTCCTGCAGCAGTTAAAGCAGTAACAACAGCTATATAGCAGCTTCCTTAAAAACAAATCCGAAAAATGCTTTGTGTTTTGTTAATTCTAGCTCTGAGACCCAACAGACAAAGTAAGAGCAGAGTCTGCAGTCTGTGACTGACTAGACAGATGTGCAAGACCCTTTGAGAGCCTCCGTTCCATGTCACTGGCATCAAGCACTGATATCAGCTCTACCCTTGCACTAACATATGTCCCTCCTCCAATGAAATGCCCCATGGGCATGCGATGAATTATTGGATGGCAGGTTGCCAAAAGACAGCCAACCACTGAAACAGAAAGCTGGCACAAACAAGCACTCTTCTGTGCGGTTCTGAGATGATTTTTCCTTCACGCACTTGGAGAACAATATTTGCTTCCCAATTCAGAAACAGCATTACCACTGTTGCATCTTGCATTTATGAAATGCTTGTCATCTTGACAGTGGAAGTAATTTTAATATTCTGATTTATTTCCATGGATTATATAATGCTGTCACACTTCTTGCTGAATCTCACTTTACTACTGTGACATTTTAAGACTCAGAGGCAATCATGCTTGGGCAAAGGTGCCCAGTTCCAGAAACACAGACAAAACATAAACTTAAATGGGACATATTACTACATGACTTTGCAGTTCTGGGCATTAATTATAAAACGGAATATATCAGAGGCTATTCACATGGCCTGACTTCACATCTCTGATTTAGCTGTTTCAGTTAGGCCAGAGAGGCAGAGAGATTCTTACCACAGGTTTTCTGAATGCCATACTGATGTGTCCCTCAGTTGTACGGGACAGGCTAAAATAAAGATATTTACTTTACAGGTCCTTGGGTTAGGTACCTGACTTGAAACAGCGTGACTATCCAACAGTATGTTCATTCACAGTGAAAGAGCCTTGTAGTGGGTTTTCAGATTTAAAAAACAACAATACATTTGATTGACTTCTATAATAAACTCACTCAGACTCCAATTTCTCCAATACTCCAATTTCTACTGGTATCAAATTACTTTGCAAAATATGGGTCTAAATAACCCCTCTTAACCACACTGGCATTTGAGGTCAGAAGGACCTGAAGTCACTTGCCCACCACTTCACTTTATTGTGTCACCTTGGCCGTATAACCAGGGTTTTCTATGTACCTGTTCAGTTTCTCTACCAGGGGGGCTGTAGTTCTGCACTCACCTTGCCAGCCTCTCTGAGGTGTGCAGATGAAACTCATTGCGATAAGTGCTAAGTATTATAGTTATTACTGATGCTAATGTCTCCCAAGTGGGACTCTGCACAACCATAAAGCAAATCTAAAGAGCAAAGTAGTCCTGTGAATTCTCCAGCTGGGATTTAAGATTTCTTTTCCCATCAAGCACAACAAGAATAAATTGCTATACCCAGGCTGTTTCCTTTAACAGTATGTGCATGAAGTGAATGACTTTGGTAAAACCCTGCTTCCCGTGGTGCCTTTCATGCCCATCATTTCATGAATGAGTCTATGGGCAGCTGTCAGAATATCAATTGACTCATATTTTTTTGGTGGAGAGCTCTCATTTTAATTAATACGTGAATATTGCCTAGCTTTCCTCTTCTGCCTGTTTTGCAAATGCTGTACTCATTCATCTTATTCATTAGTTTAAATAAGATACAGCTTTCATTCTGCTCCATGCGTGCAGAGCCTTGGGAACAATCAGTGGCTATGTTCTTAAATGCAAGCAGCATCCAGAAGGTAAAGTGCAGAGGTAAGACATTAGTTTTCCCTGGATGTCCTGATTTTGTTGGAAAATATACTAGATGTGACTAGGGAATTCTTCAGTGTTTTCTGCTTTGAAAAGGAGTTCTGTGACAGAAAAACTTTTACAGGCAAAGAAGAAAGGGAACTTGAACTATATGTAGGATCTTGGTGGCTGCATACCCCCCAGACTTAGATAGAATGTGTCAATAAATCTAGCACAGTAAAAAACTATCCAGAAAAATTGTGAAAATACTTGGAAAAGTATTTTCTAAGGGCTCAGAGACCAATACTCATAATGGACAATATTATACACAATATTACATTAAATACATGCAACATATACATTTTGCACAACCTAATTTTGAATTATGCACAGATGACTACAATTGTAAGGGGAACGAGCTGGATTCACACTCTCACTCAAGGTCAGCCACAGAACACAAGGATAGTAATAAAGAGCCATGAAGTACTTTCCAGTTGCATCCACTTCAGTCAATCAGGAAAAGGCTTTTGGTAAAAACATCTTTCCATCAGTGAAAGGCACCACAACCACTGTGTAGTAACAAGACCTGTGATTACACTAAACCCAGGCTGGGCACTGGACTGCACCACAGAAGCTGATGCAGTGTAACATTGCTTTACTGAATGGAACAGCACAAAGCAGGAACACTGCCAATACTGAGATGGAGTATCATATCATCAAATGTTTCATTCATAGACAAATTATCTATTTTACAATATAAATTGCAAACTATATCTTTTATTTATAAAACTTGTTTTAACTCATCCTTCTCCCCTTCCAGAGGGTCACCATATGTCCATACACATCATATGCTGTTCAGGGGATATAGCCATGGGCTACATAAATTTATACCTTACAAAAGAGGAACAGGAGAGAGAGTGAAATGTAATAATTGTGCAGGCCTGTGATTAACAGATCTGTCATGCAGATCACATGCAGATTACTGCACACCTATAAATTAATTGCTACTAATTAATCTTCCTGGGACTTATTTTACTGTAACAAACTCCTCAGCTAGTTTGAACAGCTGCCATTTCCCTTCTTTTTATAGCAATATTGACAGTAATATGCTGCATTCCATAAATATTTGTTCATTACAGCCAGGGAGTGGAATGCACATTGCACAGAGGACCAAGCAACGGGCACAGTCAGACTCCTGGCCCTGCCAAGTGACGGCCTTTGCCAGCCTCACACATGTTCTGTTCTGTATTTGAAAGTAACTACTGAAAATCTCTTTGCATTTCTCTGTCTGAAGGACAAAATTTTTCTTTGCATAGCCTGTGGTATCTTAACATATATTGTAAGCACAGGACACAGACTCACCCAAAAGCAGACTCTGCAGAAAGGAGTCCAACTCTCTGCTGAAAAGGGCAAGAGGGGCAGTCCCCTTGGATAACTGCTTGTGCTGCTGAGCAAACACCTAAGTCTGCTATGGGAGCCCATTCCATGCAGAGAATCTGCCTGCAAGTGCAATGGAAGTAACTCTCACAATCCCTGTGGCTGAAGGAGGACACATTGGCTGGGTCATAGGGTGACAGAGGTGCTACCAGAACAGACCTTGAAAGATGTCTCTCTCCTGAATTTGGATCCTTCCATGACCTCCTAAACTGATTTTCTTGTCTGACAAATGACTTGCATTGTTTGCCTTGCTAGGAGCAACAACTAAGGTACCAAAGTGCAAGGCATTTATTTGCCAGGATATGGTTTATAGTGTAAGTTTCTTGTGTCGGTATAATACTTAATAGCAACCTCCCTGGTTCCCTACAGAATTCTGAGGCAAGTCAAGGATGGACTGACAAAATGAAGGAAAGGCAAAACAATTGAGGATCTATGACTCTTTCAACAGCATTTTGAGAACAAATCACAACAGCACATTGGTAAGAGTTCTACAAGTTCTCTCTCATTCTTTATGATTTTTAGCAGAGGAACTTAGAACAAGAAGCAGTGCCATCAAATACTCCTGAAACTACCCTACAAAATGGCATATGGGCACAAAAAGCAGGAGCATCTCACTGGAAAATCAGAAGGATTCCATTATTACAGGCTGGTCTTGCAGGCGCCTTAGAAATGGGGGCATGAGAGCTGCAAACACTGTAGATAATGTGTTAGGAAGTGATACAAATACTGATCATGAACAAAATAATTAACCACAAAGGAAGTGCCCTCAAGACAGTAAAAACAACTAAAAGAAAAACATCCCTCTACTTTTTGTGCCTCTAATAATCATGAAGTTATTCATATTTCTCACTGGCTTTGTTATCAATGAAAATAGACAGGACATAGGTTTTAAGCACAAATGTGGTTTTAAAGCAGCCCACGTGCTGCTTTCTGCAGTTCCCGTGCATGGGGGAGCTTCTGCATCTGCCCACCCGCACAAATATACACCTGCACGACAAGGTGGTAGATCAGGATCTCTACTTCAGCAATAGCATTTTTGTTCCTTCGTTTTGCAGCCCTGTGAATCCATCTTCCCTGCAGAGCCCAGGAGAACCAAAAAAAAATTTACAGAAGCCAATTCCAAGCTGATCTGCTTAGGTCATCAGAAACTCTCCAGGGAGTCTAGGTGTCTGCTTTACACCTGGACTGCTAAGCTTCAAAGTGACTGAGAAGCAGCTCTGGCTGTTTTATGACATTCCTGCCTGTCAAAAGCCAGTTCAAAGTGGCTGATGCCTGATAACTTGGTGAGTGGCCTACAATTTGTGATCTAGAGCACATAAGAGGATAGGTCAGGACAGCAGGGACTGTTTGGGTGATGCAGTGGGTAGGCAGTCATGCCCTGGTAGTTCACAATGGACATTTTCCCCACAGGAAGCTTGCACAACCCTACAACCAAAGCCCTTAGGCAGGAATTGTGCCAATGAGAAGGTATATCTTCTCTGGTATAGAAGAAGGAATCTATTCCCCTGGAGACTGGCCCTTGCTGGCAGAACAACACAAAAAAAACCACCAAAAAGGTGAATGTGAGGGAAAAACTGGGCTGTACTATTTCAAAAGACAGACATAACAGCTGGGTAGTGACTGGGACACAGGCAAAGAGACTGTAGGAAAGAACAAGTGACTGAGAATTTTCATCTGAAATACCACTCTGCAAGCTGGAAGAATAGTGTATGCTCCCTGCATCTGGAAAAACCCAGCTGAGGAGAAATGCTTGAAATATTTAAGCATTAATCTTTTCAAGAAAAGACAGCAGCAAGATCCTGTCCATCTGAACAGACAGTGCCTGACTGAGATGAGTTCTCAGCAAGTGCACAGGTTTTCTAATAGCAGGATTCATGTGGGATGTGTGAGAAGGCTTATGGATGATGCCTTTCTTGATAGCAAACAATCCAGCAATTCAGTTCACTGATCAACAGATACAGCAACACATACATGGGATTTAGGTCTCTCCAGAGCCAGAGCTCTGTGAAAGCACTGGACCCTTGGAGTTGTACTCTTGCATCACACTGAACAGGTTCAATTCAGCTTCTGATCTGAAATGGACCTCACCTCTCCTATTCTGAAACGTGCATAAAATTCTGTTTGGAAACCCTGGTCTGCTACATTTCTTCTGTGCCTAGTAAATAAAATGCTTGTGATTTTTTGTGCTGCTCCTGCATGTGGTGTTCTTTCAGACACTCTTACTAACATAATGACTAGTCTGATACTAGACACTATTATCACAATATCATGAGTCAGAAGCATGAGACATGCTAGCTGGGCAAGCTGTGTATTGCTCTGCAGCCAGAAGAAAAGCAAAAATTGAAGCTAAAGAGTCTTGCCCCTAAAGTCAGCTTGTCAAACACATGATTAAAGCTTTTCTACCTCTTGAGCAGGGCATTGAGAATAGGCTAATTACCCTGAGCCAAAGAAACAGGCATTTTATACTGGCCTTGAAATAACAGATTCCTGGTTTGCAAATACTTCTAGCATGCAGGAGAGTGAGGGACTGATAACAACAGCTTGAGTTAAGCTTAGTGTGGGCAGGTGTTATGCAAGCTTCCCTCACACAGCTGTGCTAAAACAAGTCATTCGTGACCTGACACAGCCCTGTTATTCTGCTGCTGGTTCTTCAAACAGCTACATAATACACTTATGTTTTGATCTGCACATCTGTGAGGATCCAGCAGCTCTGCCACTGCATCCTTGTTCTGATGCTTAACCCTTCTGCTACTTCAGACTATGGATTTTAATGTAGTTGGTCACATCCTCACCCTGATCTAAAGGGACCCCAGTGTTACCTATCCTTGGGTTCACTACAAGTCCTTTATAGTTTGAATCTAGAAGGACATGTCTGAGTACAGCCCTTCCTCAAGTGGAAAAGGAGAAGAGAGATGCATCATGCTGTGATTTGTGAACTTCGTAAATGGGAATGAGGATGTGAGCAGCCCTACGAACACCTGTGGGCACTAAAGCTGAATTTCAATTTAGGCCTCAAGAACTGAAAGGCCAGTTCTCTAATCTGTTGGTTTATCTCTACAATCCTGCTAACTGAAGAGCTGCTGTAATCAGCAGGCAGACTCAGTGCCACAGCTATTTTCAGTTCAGTTCCTCAGTTGGAAACATTTTCCTTCCCCCGCCACCTCTCCAGGCTTGATGTTGTCTATGAGATAACTGGGATGGAGAGACCTGATTTTCTTCCCAGGAGCGAGCACAACCAGAGATTTTTATCCCATTAGCAGATGGTACTGAGTGGATGGGAATTTCCTCACCCAATAAGCAGAGGTGAGCAGGCACAGAGTGAGGGTGTGACTGCTGCTCCCTCAGAACTATGTCTGCACCAGGGTCCTGCTGCAATCTCCCTGGGCTTCCCAAAGCACTGAAAAGGGCTGGGTGACATTCACAACTGTCCGTGCTCCTCAGCTGCTCGGCACTGACTGCCAGCCTGGTTACATTTATCCCAGTTCAGCTGTGTAATATCACCAAGACTCCCTGTCTCTGAGCTGTGCCTCAGGAACCTCACGGTGCGGCAGATCTCCCACCAGCCACAGCTCATTGCACTGCTCCTCACTGCACTGCCTGCACAACAGAGTCAGCATTCTAACCTCACTTGTGTTTAAAACAAGACACTTTTATCTTTGCCTTCCTGTGTGCTTGCTTGTGAATCGACTTAAGCAAGTGATGGACTACTTAAGCTGCCTTGCAGTCAGGGCTGGGTAAGGTGGAGGAAATGAGAGTTTCCTTAGGAGAGCTCTGCTAACACACCTCCTGCATCCCTCAGTCTGTCCTGGACTCTTCAAGACTTCCTGCTTTGAGCTCTTCCCAAACAGAGCTTTTGGTTTGGGCTTCAGTATTTACCTTCCTGCACGTGAATGTTCAAGTTATAACATAAGATACATAAGGGAAGACAAAGAGATAGATCATGATAAATACACACTTAGACGAGAAGGAAAAAACCGTCATATAAGAACAATTTCTGTTACAGTTGGTTCCATCACACTCTTTTAAGACATTCAGCTTACAGGATCAGTATTGAAGGTTCTACTCATACTAAACTTTTCCTACATGTCTTTGGACTGACCTCATTCAGTTGCCTTTTCTGAGGCACTGGATGACATTTTAGACACCCCATTTGGGATTTTCCTTCCAACTATCACACTGCAAGAGTACAAGCCTCAGCTGCTATTATGAATCTGTCAGTTCACAATGAAAGTCTTGGGTATGATGAAGTGTCTAAATTGGCATTAGATTAATGTGTTTAGTCAGCTGAATCTCATCTTCACTAGTTTTGATTTTCTGTAAAAAGGAAATACATACAACATACTTCTAATTTCTGTATATACAGTGCCAGACACACTGTGGCTTTGATCTTGGCTGACATTACTGTAATAAAACTAGTTCTCATCCCAGCAGCTGTTTCTAACTCAAAATACATGCTTCATGTTCCTCAGCTACCGTTCCTGAACACCACAGCCTCTCTCCTGACAGTTCTTCACACCACATCAAAACAATGCTCAGGATTTCAGCTGCTATCAGTCCTGCTCACCAGTGCTTTCTTCTCAGTGAAGAGACTCTTGAGACTACATCTGCAATGATAACTTATTTTCAAACATTGATCATGGGTCAGTCACACTGACTTCAGCAGGAACTGCTGAATACTCCATAGTTTTCAAAACCACTCTCTAAGAGTCCTTACAAAGATTTAGGAGCACACTTTAGGCATCTGCTTAAAAAATAAAATAAAAAATGGTCTTGCTCTATGAATACTTAGCTGGCACGTATACATGTGGCATTTCTCCCAAAAATTTTCTGTGGAGATCCTGGTACTGAATGGTTTCTCTGTTTCTCTAAGCATGGGAAATAAAGCAATTCATCGAAAGATATGGCAAAGGCAGCTTTCTCACAGCCTAATGTCCTCTCTTGAGGAGTAGAACCACAGTGTCAGTGGATTAATCTTGACAGCTTCAAGAAACACTTGCCAACAGGGCAGATAGAGATTAATTTATTTGCACAAAGGTGCCTTCCCCAGCTATATAAACAATGGATTCCCGCTAAAGCCTTACCTTCAAAGATATTTTTCTGTAACAAACTATTACTCTAAGAGAATTCCTACATCAACACAGGTCTCTCTTCCAGCAGGAAAAACAGAGGTGTTATCTCACCAGACAGTCTTTGCTAGGGAAATAGCTTTTATAGTAGATAAACCTAATGCCCTACCAACATTAATGTCAGTCACTATATGCTATAGCTGGTCACACACCACTGCTCCAGCAGTTCTCAATATAAAGATATTTGTTCTTCAGGACACAAGAACCAGGGAAGGGAGGAACTGGAAGTACCCATAAGTACAACAACACAAGCCAAATTCTCAGCTGCAAGGGAACAAGAGCACATGTAGATCATCTCAAAACTTTCTCAGTCACAGACGACCTTATAGGAATAGTATTTTTCCCAAATGTAAACTACAGTAACCTGTAAGCTTTATTAGTTGCTGTAACCTTTGATGCTTGCAATGGAACAAGAAGGAAAAAAATAAGTCTGTGGACAGAAATTAGCACAGTTTTGGAGTTTGGTCTCCACACTGGCATCCCTTCTCCCATGCAGAAGTGGCACAGAGATTTAGTGCTCATCACAGTGACCCTCTTAGGATCAGTTCATTATCTCAGAGCTGTCACTATTCACCAGCACTCACTCAAGAAGCTCGCTGATGGAGTCAGGCACATGCCTGAATTTAGCCTTCCCCAAACGGGGGAATTTCTGTAATTCCTAGAAACACTTTTCCCTCTTCACCAAATTATATCAGGCCTTCTGATGCTCTGTGGGAACAAATTACTGCTGAATTATAGGCTGTTACATTGGCCACAGCTTTGTCCTGAATACCAGCAGCTTCTTCTTCTTTTGCTCTCTGTTCAAACAAAGGAAACCATTTTCTCCATACTTTGCTTTGACAGAAAACGCAGGCTTGAGCTAAACTGCTTTTACATCTTGATGGTTAGGTGGGATTTACCTACCCCAGCAGTAACTTACCAGCAGAGAAGGAAGGGGAAGAAGGTTTTCAAATGGTTGCTTGCTTTTTGTTTTATGATCAAAGCTTCCTTTGAGACAGAAAGAAATAAAAACCGGGAAGTTGTGAAATCTACAGGACAATGAACCTAAAAGCTGCTTTCTGCTAAAGGCTGGGTTATTAAATTATATTACTAACAAAAACCAGAAAACCAGACCTTTTGATTAACTTACATGGAGTGAACCATCCATACATTCAGGGAAACAAGAAAACTGTATTTCTTAAAATTATTAACATGATTACTGTGAATTACCAGAGAGGGAAAATAGTTCAAAACCACCCTGATCAAACCTAGAAATGCCTTTTGTGATGCAGTTCAGGGTCAAAATTCTTCTCTTTCTGCTCTAGAAGGTAGAAAATGGTGTGAGAGACTGTGCCACTGGCACTGTGGTGGTGGGTGATCCTCAGAACATAATTTAGCCTTCCGTGCCTTTTTTAAAAAATTGGACTAAAGAGTCCAGAACAAGATTTCACCCCTCTCCAAATATTACCCTGCATACATATTTCAAGAATCAATGTTGTAGCTGAAGCATTTTAAATCATAATTTAAACCCCAAAGTTTTAAGTTTCACTTTTTTGAGAAGACTTTTTTCCTAAGTATTTCGTCTTGGAAAGGGAGAAAGACAAAACAATCAAGGATAAGGACCTACTGCTTCCTTGCTTTTTCACTCATGTTAAAAAAAAAAAAAGAAAGCAACATATGAACAGAGTCAGGAAGAAAATCTACTCTCAGTTTTGATTTTATTCCAATAGGAAAAATCAAATGTTGACATAATAGTTCTCTTGAAATTAATGGAACATGGGGCAAAGGTGGAAAAAAGAATCGACCTAAATGATCTCTTTTTTTGCTACTTTAGCTGCACAGAAATTATACAATGAAAAGGATGTTTGGAAATGGCAGCTTTACTTCCACCTACATCATTGAATATCAATCAATGTACCTTGTGTACTCTGCTACCATAGCTACCTGCAGGGTCAATATAAAGCCTCACAAATGTTCTTATTTTTTTTCTGACATATGTAGCTTTTCCTTTTTAGGATATCAGAGTTTACCAGGTCTGATCCCACATTTCATTCAGTGTAGTTATGGAAGCCACATGCTTGTAAAGACAGTAGGTCAAATTTATGCCAGATACAACTGCATTTTAGCCAGTGGAATGATGCACTGGGTAAACAGCACTCCGTGGATTACTCAGTGCTGTGAGTGGTTTCAGATCCCAAATATCTCACGCTCTCCCTTTGGTGGGTTCCAGTTACACAATACTGAAGTCATGTGTGAGCACTGAGAAGCGTCTGGGCTCCAAGACCTCACATCGGGCATTTTCCAGTGCTGACATTTGCATGTTTTGTTATTGACCTTGGATGAAACAGATTGGGGCCCAAGTTCTTACCCAGGCAAAATCCCCAGGAATTTCAGTACAATTTTTGTCTAAGCACCATAGGAGTGATTCAGCCTAATGTGAGAGCTAATGTCCTAGAAGCTTTTTCTAGGCAGCATCCTAATTATAGACTCAAGCTTGACATCTGTAGCACAAACCCATGCTGCATTTTGCAACCTGAGCTTCTCTGTGAAGAACCACACAATAAAGACAAAGCTGACTTATCACTTACAAAGGCCTTTTGTTAGGTGTCCTCAAACTCTAGTAGTTATATTAAGAGTGGTGTATGAGCTACTCCAAAAGATGACAAGGTAGGAAAATGCCACTGGGACTATTTTCTACTGGGCACAGCACACAGCTGGGAGCTGCTATCACTCCTGTCCAAGCAAAGCATGTTTTGGAACCTCTGCACATGAGTACATGGATTTTTTTCCCCTGGAAGAAACTGGTGGCACAGTGAACACCAAAAAGCACTTATTTTGTCCCTCTGTCTCCAGGTGAAAGAGAATAAATCTATCCCAGTTACTAAACTCCTTGTGAAGGACCGATCAGGTGCCCTTGTGAAATGCCTACAAATTGTTGGCACTGCAGCTAATCTTTTCTTGGTTACCAGATGATTATTTTCCACATCAATAGACAATGATAAAAGTAGAAGAAATTGTGTTTCCTTCCTCTTTAGATGAGGTGTTGACAGATAATAAATCATTTTACAACACTGGCATTGATTTTCTTGTATTTAAACATGGAAAGCAAAATGCAACCGGGTTCTATGATGCCTTTCTCAAGCCACCAACTGGTATCAGAGGAATTAAATTAATAAAAGTTTCATTTGCTAGCCTGTGCCTCTTAGAGCTTTTACTTAGATGATCTTAAATTCCATGCATGCCCCCTGTAGAGGTTTTTTTAAATTGCTTTTTGACAATATCTGTACCTGCCTGTCAAGGGGTGGTTGTCCATGTCCTTTCCATGTATATGTAAAATACACCAGGACAGATTCTGTGGATGAAACTAGAATAATACAGGATGAACTAATTTGCTGTCGACAGACAAGTTCAAGTATGCTCTGCTAAACAGAAATTAACTCAGAACAGGATCTTTTTGCTCATACAGTAAGAAGACGGGAGTTTTAAGGCAGTGAGGGTCAAGGCTGGATCTAAAATAGATATCTTGGAAATATCCTCTCTCTCATTTTCCACTCTGCATCTTCCATGTTAATTCCCCAGCTGTGCACTTGCCCATTAAATTTCATTGCAGAAGACAGACCAAGAGTTCTTTAGGCCACCTTGAAATTTTAACTTGTAACCAAGTCTTTGAAAATCCTTCCTGCCTTAGACATTATCCCACAGTACCATGGTATTTTATTTCAGGCTGAAAGTAATAAGCCACTTGCTTGTCAGTACACTAAGCACGTGGGTCGGAGGCCACTGAACAGGCTGACATGAAATTACTAAATATACAAATTGAACAAATGTACAAATTGAAGTCGGTGTTCTTTTATCCTGGTATCATGATCAGAGCTGTACACAAGGACCTCTCTATATAACAGCTCCAGATCACAAACTTTCCCAAAGGGTTGCACAGAATTTGGTGACAGCTTTCACTCAAGTCAGTGGTGGGTTTGGTACATAACCTCGCTGAAATCAACACAGTCTTCTTGTGGTACAGAAATCGACTGTGCAAAAGGAAGTCAAGTCTACAGGAATTGGATAGATAAATCCTAAAATGCCTGAAGTTTTAGAGACAGGTGGTCATGCTTTTATCCCTGTTACATAAAAGAGTCAAACTACTATTGGAGCTCTTGGGAACAAAACTCTGTTTGGGTTGAAATTACTGAGGCTTCTATTTCTAGAGTTCTAAAACTCTTCTCTTCTTCTGTTTAAATTACCATCTCTCCTGTTCTCATTTATGGCCTGATGTGCAGAAGCAAAAAGTGTTTCCATGAAAGACCCAGATTTTCCAAAAGTTCTAATGGTCCAAGAGGTACTAATTTCTTACAAAATTTTGCTTTTGCTGCTGAAAACTTCTTCCCTGTCTCAAAATAATTTTTTTCTAGGGAAGACTCTCATAAACCTGTGATTAAATGCAGTCTGTTTCCTAGGTGATGTCCACAATAACAGTGGTTGAAAGAGTGAGACAAAACCTGTAGACCACCAAAAAGTTAGGCTGTCATTGATTCCTTAGAGGCAGTGAACTCAGATGTTAATGAATATTTCCAAATATCACTAAGGCACTACAGAAACGCTCTGAAGGTGAAGATTGAAGACTCTTTCTTTTTAGACTGCGTAATTTTTTATATGTATTTTAGAACCTGCTTGTATTTCTGTACTTTTTGTCTTCAATTGTGCACTATTCCCACTTTAACTGAGGCATAAATCTGCATGTACAGACACACACCTTTCATTATTCAACATACCTTCACAAATATTATATGATTTTGATAGGCAATACACTGATTTGTACTGGTTTTCTTTTCTGCTGTGTTACACGAAAACTTAAATTATCTACAGCCATCAGTTCCATTAAAATAGGGCCTTGAAGAATGATTTGACTTTAAATTTTAGTAGAGTAAGCTGCTTGCAAATCAGTTCTTGAATTTACAGTACTACGTTGGATATGACTTAACTAGAAGAATTAACTGTCTTGAATCATGGAATGCCTTTACAAAGCAGTGAGCTTTTTTAATTTTGGCGACTGTTAACATTAGAGAGGTCATAGTCTCACTGCACATGGTAACACCAAATAGAACTGAAATGTAAGGAAACAGAGGAAGGACAAAATCTGAGCACTCAGAAACATCAAATTACTTCACCCTGCCCATTCACAGATTATTCTTGACCTCACAGCAGTCAGTGGGAGTTTTGCCAATTAATTTCAATAGGAGGAGAATCTGGGTTGGATTGAGGTTTCCTGCTTCTGCCCACAGAAACAGATGCATTCCAGACCACTCTCAGGAAGGGAAAATAAAAGGGCAAATTCCCAGTAACTGTGGCAACAGGAGGGAAGATTTTCTTTGCTATCATGTAATTTTGAATTCAGTAGCTGTTTTGTGATGTGATGTGTTTCTCCCCTCTGTCAAATTTATGCTTTCTTCCCGTGTGGAAGGCGCATCAGGGAAAGAGCACAGAACAAAACCATCAACACAAACAGCCCCCAGAAGCCTTTCACATTTCCCACCTCACATCTGTCACAATGGCAAAACCATGTTTGCAAACAACATGAAAAAACTGTCTTAAACGTGGTACTTCCTCAAAACACAGGGAATTAACTCAGCCTGCTCTGTGAATGTCTCTCAATCCCTGTGAGCGATGACTGGGGATGAACTCCCTCGGCAAAATGCCAAGACCTCTGCTAAGGAGAGAACAGCTGAAGGCTGCAGGTTGTCCAACTCTGGCTGCATTCATCTTCCTTTTTTTACCCTTTCCTTCACTAAGGTCCTCTCTGTTGTATCCTTGGACTTGATAACTTCATTAAGGGCTGTAAACACCCAGTGAGAGTTTGGGCAAGGTTTGAGAGCCTCAGGAAAGTGGCAGCTTATGCAAAACATGACCAACGAAGCCCTAAAGACTGTCACAAGCAGTCAAACCGAAAGGGGATGCAAGTGAGTTTCTCTTCCCTTCCACCTTGTATCCTGTTTTACAGGAGGCAGTTCCCATGCTGACAAGCAGGCAGCACTCTCTACAAAGTTAAAAGACAACAAAACCTGCCTCTTTAGCTGCCAAGGACAGAGAAGAGACGGGAAACATATGTTCTCTGTGTTTGGGATGATTCAGTTTAGGTAGACTACCTGGGTCAGAGCCCAGATGGTGTAAACTGCTGAATCTCAGAACTTACATTAGCTGAGTCTCTAGATTAATAAGTATATTTTATTTGAACTTCTGAACTATTCTGATACTCTTTATTAAAAAAAAATCCCAAGCCTCCAAACAACCTCTAAGGGAAAATCAAAGAAGCAAAAACTGACATGACTTCTTTAAAGTATCAGTGTGAGTCACTGCCAGAGGCCAGGCAGAAGCACATGTCCCCTGAGCACCAGTAAAGCAGCAGGGATGCAAAGGCCACACCTGAAGTTTATTGAGCTAACACAGCAGCTTAAGGTCTGAACTGACCTGTGCACTTGAGTGAATTGTCATCTGAAATTCTCAGGGCTGGTACCTTAAAAGTCAACATTAATTAATCACTGAACAAAATGTGCTGGGAAGGGCAGTAACACTCAGCTGTGAAGTTCAGGATGCTGTACGAGAAACAGAAAGTGATGAGCTTTGAAGAGCACTTGAATAAAAGACACTGAAGGTGCATATGAGGCAATGGAGCTAAACACAAGAAAACAAGGAAGACTTTGGAGTCTTGGTGATGCAAGCTTGGACTGGTAGTAGGTGGGATTTAAATGTCTTGGGAACGCTCAAGCCAGAGGGATTGCTCAGGGAATTTACAACTGTGCCTTCTGTCCCTAACGTATTTTGTAGATGGCTTTTGGAAGAGAATTAATACCATCTTTCTCCCTCAATCTAACCCCACTGGTGATTGACTGCTGGCATGAATGCCAAAACATGCAACACAGGAGCTAACACACCAAAAATAAACCTCACCCTAAACAAAATGCCCTGCCCCTGTCACTTCCTCACAGTACCTTTTCTATGGCATTACCTTAAGCTGAAACCATTAAGGAAAGGGTCTCTACTTCTCAGTTTTTCTGACTCAGATGTGAGAGGACTAATTTTGATAAACCACATCTCATAAAACTCACCTTATCAAACTGAACAGGAAGAACTGAAAGCAAGCTGGAAATATGCTACCTTTCAGTTCTTAATATCACCACCCATAAAAGGAGCTTGTTAGCTCAAACATGGATTGACCACACTTAAGAGCAGATGCAATGAATCCTCATCCATTTTATTCATGAATTGTATGCCACAGAGAAGCAAATTTTGGCCATGATTAATAAAATCATTTCTGAATGGTTACTGAGGTTAAATTGTGAAAGCAAACTCTATGACCTATGAAAACACCAGCATAAAAAATCAAAATAACCTGATTTGGGAAAAGTCTGAGCAAGTCACCACAGTGACTCCTTCAAGTCCAGATACCTAAGTATTATGGATATAACCTGATATTAATGACTCAACTTATTTTTTTTTCCCTGAAAGAACTTCATTGTTTTGGCAGCAATAGTGCTTACTAATCCCCTAAACGTCATGAACAACTGTTGGAAATCTTGCTGAAGAAAGAAAGAAAGAAAAGTACAACTTTCCCATGTCCAATCGTTCTGTTACTGGAATATATGTTTCTGACTGGATCATCTCATAGATTTTGATTGTTTGGTAAGAAGGGTAATATCTAAGGACATGTTTCATGTCTTCTCTTCCCAAAACAAATGAGGAAAATGCCCATTCCCATGATGAAAGCCAAGAGTAGAGCCAGTGTCCATTGACTGTGTAAAGGTTCCAAGTCTGACATTGCCCAGGTGCACAACCAGTGATAGTAACTGCTAAGTGTTTCTGAAGTGTTACACAGCCTGTGTTGGTAAAAGAGAAGGTGGAAGAAGATTCAATACAGGTAATGAAATGTTGGGAAGCACTGCTTTCTTCAAGTCCCTCCTTCTTCAGGTTTTCTAATAAGAAATCATTGCTGAATTTTCACTTTGTAAAAACATTTTGTCAACTCCAAAAAAGAAGAGTAACAAATAATGCCCTTAGAAGAAATGTCTGAGAGCTTAATCCAGCCTGGCAAAAGCAAACACAAATCCACTGATTTCAATGGAGTTACAGATGGCCCACTTCATGTACAACAGAGCTGATTTGGCCCTCCTCCCATGCTGGAGCACAGCTTTCCCTAAGAAACCTTTGCTTTCAAAGGAACCAACCATGTGTAAACAGCCTGCAACGCTGAACTACAATTGAATAAATGAATAGAAGACACGTTTGTATTTTAAAACTTTTCCCAGTAGTGGACTTTAACAGCAAGTATTGACCTTTTTTCTGTTTAATATCAGGATCTTATGCTAGTATCACAGACAAAACACTGAGGATCTGCAGAGTATCAATTATTGTGCATATATTTCTGCTTCCCATGGTTTCCTACAAGCATAAAATTGGAATCATGTATAAGCATAGTGCATGTCTCAGGAAGAACTTGTTCTTCCTTATAAGCCACCTCAGCACTACAGCAGATGGGCACAGGCTTTTTGCTAAAAGCACAGAGGGAGACAGGGAAGGAGAGAGAGAAAGAAAAACAAAGTGAGAGAAGAAAGTTGCTTACTGTTTCGAGGCTTCTCCTCATCCATGCCTTCATCTTCATTTTCTGGATCAATATCTTCTGCTTGAGTTATCCAGTCTAAGTATCCCTTCAAATCCTCCTCTAGCTGTTGTTTTTCTCGTAGCTTCTGGAAATCACCTCGAGCCTTAGCCTTTTCTCTTTCTTTGGAAAACTCCCTAGCAAGAGGGAGGGAGGGATAGGACATGGGTGGAAAGAAGGAAGAGATGGAAAAAACAATGGGTTAGATCGATTTCCACTAGAAAGTCTCCTCAGTCTGTGTAGAACACCCAGCTGTCTCTATTCTTTCAGGACAAACACACGTATAGAGCTTCCTTGCTATACACACACATGTAAAACAGCTGGAGTGTCCACATTTCTATCAATACTTAGGAAAAGATTAATACCTTTTAAAAAACTTTCATTCTCAACATTTGATTGACAATTCAAATAAAACACGTATGTAACATTTATGTACAATTTTATGTACAATACCAGACATTTTCTAACATTCTGTAACACCTGATGTTCTCCAACAGTTATCCACATATGTCTATATGAATAATGGTTGATGATGAACTGTTTGACAATAATCTGACATCTGGAGAGTGAGATGGTAGCTCTAATTTATAGCCAGGTTTCAATCTGTGTTTAAGATGATATATGTAACCACAACTAAATTGGGCTAGTTTAAGTGTAATTAATGGTACTCACAATTCTGTACACATTTAATTATGGACCACTTCACCCACAGTACTGAAAAAGATAGTTAAAAACTCAGACCTCAAAGTTTTACTCAAGACTTTCAGCATTCAAGGCTGTTACCTACAATGAAACCTGTTCTTCAAATCTTACATTGGGTGGACAAATACGATAAATTATGGGTAGACAAAACTAATAGGTTCTGCCAGAAAGTGAACAGGGTAGGACATTTGATGATAGTTTCATGAAAGAACATGATTGGGAATATAGACTTAAAACAGGGCATAAGAACAAGAATTTCCTGTTGCTCAGTATGATCCTGAGTGCTTGGCTTTGCCTTCTTTTTGGCTGCGGTGCTGTTTCCTCCCCTCTTTCAGAGACACCTATACAGCAATATTTTTTTTTTCAAAAAATGCTGACCTCTCTTATTTAGAGACTCATGTGGTTCTAAACCAGGTTTTAAAGCTTGTATTTTAAAAAGTAAGCTTAATGATTGTGAAAATTGCTGGACCAAGAGTACTTAAGCATTAAGTCTTATACTTGCTGAAGCAGATCACTACACAAGACACACACAGCAGATAATGCAGTCCACTCTTTCTAGAAAAGAGAGGTAAAGCCATTCTCCCCAGTGCATTATCCATTACTGTTGCTGAAGACTGTCAGCAATGAATGGATTTTTAAAAATGCCTCTCCACTTAGGATTTGTCTTAGGTTTGCTCCTGCAAAAATAAATAGGAAACGTACCACTGATTTTGGTGGCATAATATTAGGATAATGAAAATCCTAGCCAAAATGTTAATTTTGTGAGTGCCATGTGACTGCTACTCAAGTAACTGAGATGGAGGTGGGTTTCTAACCGTGATAGTGAGATACTTTCCTCCTGTCTGGTCCAAAACCCACTGAAAGTCTTCCACGGAATTCACAGGTTTTGGATCAGGTTTTCAGTATCATGAGCTGTGCATGAAACCAGCACTGCAGCAGAATCAAAGCAGGATGATCCCTTAATTTCTAGCCAAAATATGTGACAAAGTATGCCAGTGTGATCTGCACCCCTGTCACATTGCTGGGGGTTCAGCTCCTCCCAAGGGAGTGTGCTAACCAAGGTAGAAGTGAGGAAGGGAACCACTGGCTTAGCTCCTCTGAAGTTAGTTCACAGTCAGCTCTGGGTCCAAACTCAGCCTCCAGGCATGGAAAAAAGGAAAAATGAAATGTTCTTATACTGGAAGTGATATTTTACTATTTACAATGTAAAAGAAACAAACAACTCCAACAATAATAATGAAAATTGTACAAAGAACATTGGGAAAAATCCATCGATGGTAGTAGTTATATTTCCTGCTTCAGTAACACCTTTCCCCTGGGTCTGCAACAGTGCCTTATTCAAATTAATGAACTAACTCTCAAAAAAAAAAAATCACTGAATGAATCTATGTACTATTAAACCTGTTTGATAAATCAAATTCCAGTATTTCAATTTTTAGTTCATAAAGTGTCATTTTAGAATCAAAATGGGTCCAATTTTGAAATAGGCTGAACCAAGAGTTTTATAGCACAATGAAAAATTCTGTGATTGCCTCATGTAAATAACCTGCAATTCCTTGTCTCTTCCCTTCCTACAACACATGATACTCCACCTCTCAGATGACTCTCCAAAGAAGACAACTGGTTTAAATTGTCTTAATTTCTATGCTCTACTAACATTAAACCATTGAGAACATGTGGCTCAGGAAATTGCTGCTGCAGTTCAAACCACCTCCCACGTGGAATGGCAGCCTGTACTCAGGCAAATGTAGTTCACAATCAAGAATTACTATCAGTGGTCATTTTCCATCCCATGGGAAAGGAGCTGGTGGCCTCAGCCCAGGACCTATTGCAGGCAGGTGCACACATTACTGGTGCCTCCAGCACAGCTGGCAGTAAATGGTCACTGTCTGCAGCTCCAGCAGGGAGGCCAAGGACCAAATAAGCTTTTGATGGAAGTGCCATCTTGAGTCTAGAGGTAGTCTTCTCAAAAAAGACTGCATTATCATGGCACGATAAGGTCAACAAAAGCTTGCAGAACTAGCAAGCAATCTGTCTCTTTTCAGTGAACCCAAAAACATCAGTATAAGAGTGGGTGAATCTGATTGTTTTTACCACAATTCAGTTTGTTTTACTTTGCTTTACTTTTCCCAGAAAATTGTAGAAATGTCTGCCAATGGGAATACCAAAGAGCAGAGTATTCTGGAGAGATGTTTTCTCTGTGTGAGGTTAGAGTGGGTCAAGATCATAAACACCCAGCTCTGCATCATGTGTTGTTTCAGAAGAAAATTTCTCTTTCCCATCCTGATGATGGAATTTAGGTTATTCATGTTGATATGATTTCTCACATTTAGAGGCGAGATGCAAAACAGCAGAATTCTAACAGTTCAAAATTCTTGCTTACTACTGAAAGTGGAGCACAAGGCTCCAAATCTCATCCACCCTGAGCAGTACACCAAGGAATGGGAAGAGTTTGAAGAGGGGACAGAAGACTAGGAAAAATACCCAAAAGGTCACAAAAACTGCTCAAGAAGGAGCTACAACCATAGCCACGCTCCTATTCACTCTGACCTCTTTCTTGGCAGTAAAAACATCAAAAGCAGCCAACTGTGTTTTGCAGGATCCTCTCAAAGCAGAAGAAGTGTCTGTTCTCCTGACCTCCATTTGCCTTAGGCAACTGCTTGTTTGGCCTGTGTCCTGGGATTTGTATAAAAATATAAAGGAAATGTGACTCTGTATACTTAGGTGTGCATGTCTGAAGGTTGAGCCCACACTGCCATTTTTTTCTCCTCACTAATTAACTGAAACAGGTAACACAGATGTGAACATCTCTGATCTCAAGCGACTTCTAATCACTGCTCAGAGCAATGATGTGGAATTGTTTTGTCTGGGTTTGAGGAGGTCTACTGTGTGATCTGCTGACTGGATATTCCTTTGGAGTACATGAATTTTACATTGTGCTCAACCAAGTCAGGAAGAGATTACAGCTCTGCATATAAATACTCTGACATGCTTTTTAGCCAAGTATGTGACTAGTAAATTCACCAGGACCATGAATGGATGACATGCCTGAGGAGAAACAAATTACAAAAGAGCTCTTTCAGCAGAGCAGAATTCAGCATTTCATTTTGCAGGTGCAATCAAGGTGTCTTTGTGAGTACAATTAATTACACTTATGTATTCAGAAGTGATTAAAATCCCCCCAAGCTAATCTGTCATTTGTGAAGTCTACCTACACAACATGCCTGCTGAAGGTCCTGAAATAGATAAATGGGAAAAAAACCAGAGATGCCCAGAATGGATATTCAAACATAATCAGGAATGCTGCTTTCTATCTAGAACAGACAGGTGGATCATCTACATAGATCAGACTAATAGCAACAGCAAGTCTCTAGGAGAAAAAGCTGAATCTGCAAAGTGAAGACACTTTGTAACTCAGCAGAATTTAGAACTGCTTTAGAAAGTTAATTGTTTAAGAACTGCTTATTTAGACCAAAGAAAATTTGGAACATTTCTCCCATAATTTCTGTGTTTTTTCATGGATGCAAATTCTTAAGATTCTTTTTACTTTTCTCCAGTTGGGGAAATTTTTGTAGAAACAGTGCAGCTGTCATAACACTGTGAAGACAGCCAGAAAGAGTGACTCACAGCTTAAACAAGGTGAACTTCATCTTTGATTTCAGTTCCCTCTACAGACTGTTTCCATCTCCTACCACTAACTGTGGTGGTCTAGATGCAGAATGTCAGGAAGATTTAGGCCCCAAAACACTTTCTTGAGTTGAAAATGAAAGAGAGAGGAAATTCAATTGTTAATTATACACAGGTACAAATCCAAGTGCAGGTAAATTCAATCAGCAGTGCTTCAATACTATGCACTCCTCGTGGCTGGGCTCATAGGCACTTTTTATCTAATCAGATACCATATAATCTTTAACAACAGTTCTGTATGGTCCTTGAGTGCACCTTTGATAGAACAGATCCCTTTCCCTGTCAGCTGGTCATCATCCTCCACTAGTGCTGACATCCTTAGCTGCTGGGCAGGGTACCCACCTGGAGGAATGAGGAGGGTGTGTTTCAAAGTTGTACCAGAGTATCACTCTCCAGATATGCAAACACAGACTTATTGCCTAACACTTCATTACCAGGGATTTTTCCACACTCCCATTAAGGTGTGGAAACCCTTCTCCTTGCAGCAGCTGTTGTAGTGGCTTGCCCCCTTCAATGGAGTAGTGAAGTCAGAAATAATACCTCCTGCAGAACTTCTATTACCTGTCTCTTTGCCAGATGGCCAGAGGGGGACCTTTTTCCTCAGTCCCACTACTGCCCTTCCTATCTTGGCCCAAGTACTGCGGACATAATTCCTATGAGGCATCAAGTCCTCTCTCCTGCTCAGAGATCATTTTCCCTCTTGTTTGATCAAAAGACAAGGGACTTCAGGGCTGCCTACTCAGGCAACAGGTACAGGCCCCAATCAAACTCATTTAGAGCTCATCAAAGGAGGCAGGATGTTAGAAACAAAGAAAAAGAGGACACATAAAAGTCCTCATACCATATTTATCCACGTACGTAGAATGGCTGTAGGCTCCCAGTCATGCCCAAATATGGAACTAGAAGCCTAATCCTGGAAGATTTTTTTAAAAAAAATATTGCAAGGAATGTTTGCTGGCTTGATTCCTCTAATTATGTGGCTCCCCAGGGGCAGTAAAGTTTTTAACTACTGGGGACAATATCCATTGTTTTCAATCAAAGCTACTGAAATGATGCTTTGCAGCGAGGGTTATACTGCAGAACTGAAATACAGCTAAATGGCTGGATGCCTCAAGAATGCTTAAACACTAAAAGGACTTCTCCTGCTTCTCTGTTCATCCTTGGAAAAAGTCAAAGGGGAAATGATCTTTTCTCCCTGCATCATACCAGTCTTGTAATCTGCACAATAGAGAAGATGGGCCTACCGAAGAAGAAACATGCCCAAGACTCTCTCTAGGGAAAACAGTCTCCTGGCAGGTTGTGCTTTAGATATACTAAACAATGTGAAAATTTCTCCTGTAAGAAGACATAATTTGGCAGGAATCTCATCCTACAGATGTGAAGGGATTTGCCTTATGCTCTCATTCTTCAGTCCTACTGACTCTTCCAGAAATTCTACTATAATCCCCTTCTATGGTGAATGGATTGCTTTGCCCACAGGAGAGCTGTCCTCTTCCCACAGAGCACAGGTAGAGGATTGTGTTACAGACAAAAAATTGCCTTATATGCCTTTGATTTAGTCAAAAGGCTCTTTCTATGATATTAGGAATGCTGTGTTTTGCTATTGGCACAGCAATAGACTAGGTCTTCCCTTAAGGTTCTTGAGATCAACCCGCCACTGACCGTTGTTTTGGTAACCAGAGAGTAGGAATAGAAATACAAATTTTTAAAAATAAACAATAATAAAACATTTTCCTGGTACTGCTTACCCGCTAAGTACACCGAGAACCAAGTTAAGTACAAAAAATGACCCTATGATGATTAGTGTAACAAAATAGATCCAGGGCCAGTCCCTTCCTATGGCATCATTGACCTGGAAGAGTGGAATGATAATTAGTGAGACAAGCTCAGATTCTGAGCACTGCAAGGCTCCAGCCAAAGAGATCCCAAGTCACCAGCAGTAAGAGTCTTCAATAGCCAGTTTTCTGGAAATTTATGACAGGTTGACACAAATAATTTTGAAGGCCCTGAGGTTGAATTTCTCTGTCAGAGAATAATACCGATTTTGTTACCTGTATTGTTATTTGCAATATTTGAACATTTTGTCAAAGTATTTCAGAGCTGATGTGAAGCTTCCTTGGATTCAGATTTTTAATCCCTCTGAAAGTATCCTGGTGACAGGGAAGAACCCTTATTATGGAGTCTTGCCCTGTAGCATTGGAAAAAGGACACCAAAACTGTCAGCTTACCCGCTCAACACACCAAGAACCAGATTTAGAACGAAAAAGGATCCAAAGATGACCAGACTGACAAAATACACCCATGGTAACTCATAGCCCATAGCGTCCTGCATCTGGAAAGATGAAGGAAAGTTAGAAGACAGAGAGGGAAAGCAGAAATGATTAGGCAAAGGTACAGATGGAAAGGTTTGTAAACAGAGCCTGTAGCTGGTTTACACATAATCAAACCAAGTGTTTCTGTATGTTCTTGCTGATGTGACCACTCCTTTCATTGTTTTTTTTTTTCTATTTCCTCACAGTCAGTGACTAATACAGCCTAAGATATAACCCTGTGCCATACTGGCACTTCTCTGGATGCTCAAAATTGTGGACTTACTTTTGTGGAATTTACTTACAGCACCACGAAGGGTGCACCCCATGAATTCTAAACTTCACTGCACACACATATGGCCCTCTACTGCCAGGGAAAACACTGCAGTTTTTGGTAGGCATTGCCACAACGTGTTGTCAGATCACATTTACTTCCTGTGTAGCACAGGTACCTCAGAGAGGAGCAGGTGGGAACTGGGGGCAAATACTGATCATTCCCTGGCAATGCTCTGGGAATCTTCACAGCTTACCACAGTGAGGGCAGTAGCTTTGTTCTTTTGAGGAAGGTCTTTTCAAGGCCCACCATGTTCTGACCTGGTCAAGTGTTTTCTAAAGCTTCCTCACAAGCTTCCCTCTCTCGTGTTGAAGGATGATTCACTTACCAAAACACAATTCCTACACAATGGAATACTAGAGAATCTGAGGCTGTAAACTGAATGACACGGATTTCACACTACTACAAGCATCTGCACTCGAAGCAGGGAGACTTATTTTAGCACCAGAATCTGTATTATATGAGGTTCAGTTCTAGCACATATTAAGATATTGTATATATTCTAAAAGCATCTACTACATAAATGTTATTTTATCTTGAAGTCTCCTTCAAAGTTCAAAATTTAGGAAAGTTGCTGGATACCTTAATATAATCCCACTTCCATAATGGTATCAAAAATACCAGAGTCCCTTCTTTATTCTTCATAAGCGCTTATCTTTGGATGCAGACATGGCATCATTAAAGAAACAGATGGTGGTTAACATTTTCAGGAGCACTAAATTGATTCATGAACATAAACTGCAGACTTTAAACTACCTAAAGGCATAAAGAAATCTACATTCCTTTGTTTTCCACTCTTGAAAATTTTATGCTGTCTTCTCTTTCCAAGAAAATGCTCTTTCCTTTGCAACCTAAACTTTTGTTGGAATCACAGAAGAAATATCCTTCCATACATGGGCAGTGGGATACACTTCAGGGGAGGTGATCTCACTCAAGATTCGTAACAACTCAGGAAAAGAATTTCAGACATTCAGTAAGACAAGGCAGGAGAGTAACACGAATATAATCAGGTCTTTGTGGATGGAAGTCCATTATCCATTTTTCTTCCAAAGTAGAGTCACTACAGTTCTTGTCTGGCAATAGTCCACAGTCAATGGACCGATCCAGAACTCCATCTCAGGGCTCCTTCAGCTGTGACTGAACTGAAGTAGACTCATTAAAAAATAAGCTCAAAATCTGCCTCTGTGAAAACAGTTCATCAGCTCCTTCCTCACAGGATAAATACATTTGGTGGGCAGAAGAGTATCTGAGCTGCTAACATTCCCTAAGCATAATAAACATCTTCCCTTTTTATAGTTTTGCAGAATTTTTCAGTTAGTTTATAAATCATACTAATTATTCTTTATGCTTGCAAGCCACATTTCACCCAATGTGACCAAAAAGTAAACACCCCTGGTGTCTACTGCACATTAGGGCTTTAATGATAACAAAGCATCATTGAGTGTAAAGATGGAAGCAAATATTCACCTGAGATCCCAGCTGGAAATCAGGCAGGCAAAATGTAAATGCCCAAGTTGGAATTAAGTAAAGAAATGAGATTTAACACCCTCTCTCTCCTACAAAGAATACCAATATATATATAAAGCAATCTGCACAATGAGTATGGATGACTTTGAAAAACTGCCATAAGAATTTACCACTGTGGGCACAATGATGAATTGACATCCCTCTAATTATGATAGATGGTGATAAAAAAGCCTCAGCTGCAAGGTATTTATCTATCATCAGTTTGGGATTTTTCTGTCAGCTGGGAAAATCAGCTGGAAAAGTAGAACTTCTCAAAGCTGTGGGTACAAGCAAATCCTAAACAGTAAATGCCAGGATGCCAGGTACAGAGGTCAAGTGCATGTCAGGGTACTCGGAGAAGTACACAACTTCCCTGGTATGAAGAAATTTCCAGATGGCAAGAAGCTTCCAGCATGCCCTGGTAAAGTATATAACTAGAATATAGTGTACTCTGTTATTCCCAATGCCTGCACAATTGCATAACAATTGTACCAGCTAGCATCAGCACAAACTAGTCCTGTAAAACAGACCTGCATTGTGGTACAGCAGAGCATTTGGGACTTCTCAGACTGAAAATTTCAGAGGTCAGCTTTTCATCTCCTTTTTATTGCACAGTTATATACGTAACAGAGAAGCTGAGGGGTAGAGACAGTGAAAGCTTCTCAAGCACACAGCGACTGTCAGTATTTGGCAGACAGCTGAGTCCATCTCTGTTGCTGAACTTCCCTATGTTTGGTGCTCTCATGTCTTTTTTTCTTTAGTAGCAGGTGAGATTATTCCATACGCTGTGGGGTTGACCCACAGGTGACAGGAATGTACATTATATGACTGTATAACATTAAGTATTTGGTAAATTATGTTAAAACCTCCCTGCAAGAAAGAAACAGTACACTGTGGGCTTACTGCTTGCTCCTGAGAAACAACTGCAGGAGAAATGCAGAGGAATAGGTTGTTTGGTAAAAGTTGGGGGGGAAAAAATAGGAATAGACTTAAAACAGTAACAGAAAGGTCAGAAGGAGTGTTACCATTTGCACTCTACTGAGTGCAGAAAATGAGGTCTGTAAAATATATATTGTACTGTTGCCCCCAGTGAACAGGAAATGGCTCAGTTATAGGTTACCTCTCTAGGGTGAACAACTCCTGGTACACCGTTCAGTTTTCTGGTGCCTGAGTGCAACACTTCTCCCTGAGTGCTTACTACTAATCCTAGGAATCCCAACAGAAACAGTGGATCATCTTCTAAATTCATAGTTCTGAACAAAGAGTATCAAATCTACCAGTGTAAGTCTGAATTATAACTTTCAGTCCAGGTGATTGCAACTTGATGCCAACTTAAGCATGTATGGAACAATTGTTACGTCAGCTGGAAGCACAGGATCAGCGGGAATCTGCAGATTGTCATTTATGGAAATAATTCTGCTTTCTGAGTCAAACTGCCTGACCTGTCACAGCTCCCATCTCAACACTTACATGTCACTGTTGTCAACAGTGAGGAAGTTGGCACATTTCAGAGCATTCATGCATCATCTCTCAGAGATCTCGAAGATGAGGGTTCCTTCTCATTATTATTTCCTACCTACCCTCTCTGGCACTGTTGGGACATCATTTGGCTCATTATGCTTCAGCTTTCCAATCTGCAAAGTGGGATACTACTTTGCCTCATTGGGTACTGTCAAAGAAACCACTCCGTTTCTTGACAAAAAGAGGTCATTTCAGCACATATGAGGTCTGTTGGAAGAGCTCTTACTTCGCCAAGCGTCCTTAATTGCTATCATGCCTATAGCATTTCAGCAAAGGCTTTTATCTCAGTGGTACAGGTAATCACCTACAAAAAACACCAGGATTTTTAATTCTGTATTCTGCTGATCACAATTACTATCAGCAGCTTCAGTAAGGGTCAAGAAATAAAAGTCTACCTTTCTTAATAGATCTTTGTGCCTTTGTCTTCTGCTTCTTCAGAAGATGCAGGTGAAGTCACATTGGTTAGGCCACAGAAGATATTCACACATTACTTCTTTAGTGATTATTTTTTCTTTCCCAGGGATAAGAGTCTGGCACATTTGCAAGTGTCTCATTCCTTACATTGGCACCATAGTTCAAAGGCAATGTTAGAGACATAAAGCCTATTAACATAGTGGTTGAGCATCACCAAGCACAGGCTTTCAGTCACTTAATGGGAAGGGTAGACACAACTCACTAAATTCTGCTGACTTTACAACTCACACACACCCTAACTTTGTGGTAAATGTTTTTCAAAAATAACAGAGTTACAGGAAAAGTTTAATCCATCAGAAAAGGGCAGCTGTCATTGGAAAGTAGCAAGCTGAAGAAAAAAAATGAAATCTGCCTTGCCTGGTGCACAATGCTGGAGAGCTGCAGTTTAATGGAAAGTACGTTAGGCCAGTTGGACTAGACTTCTATTCCTTGAATAAATTGATAATTCATTTCTAATGACTACAGAATGTTGTGATAACATTTTCTGAATGCAAGTGCTACAAGTATTCTATAATGAAGTGTAGTATTCTATAATGAAGTGTTACCTTTCACAGAGTAACATTCATTGAGAGGAGCAGCATATTCAATAAAATTAAAAGGCACTAAATTTCAAAATTTTGTGTAGAAATGTTATTTTCTGCAGCTTATCTGTGGAATTTGCTGTCTCAGAAAACAACCTAGTCAAAAGTAATGGTTATGCCCAGTAGCACGATCTCTAGCTGAAACCAAGTCTTTCCTGCAACAATCTAAAACTGGAGAGTATTGGAACATTGGGAAGTAGAATTGGAGACAGCAGAAGCAAGAGATAACACTTAATTGTCACTAAATATATCCTCCTGCTTGAAGCCTTTATTTTGAAAACCATCTTTTTCAGGAACAGTACTCAAGCACTTTCATAACTTTCAGGATGTGTAGAAGTCATTTCCTCAGCTCAGATCAAAGACCACATCGTAGGCTACCAGCAGGCAAAGCTCAGGGGATACATAAAGGGCCATGCAGATATTGATGTGAGATTGGGATATTTATCATTGATCAAAAAGGCTTTGATTAAAACAAATTTTCCTTTTCCACCTCCTCTTTTCTTCTCTTCCCATGAATATTTGGGTGAATGCACTTCATTCACATATAACCTCATGGAACTGAAACTTAAAACTCTGTTGGTTTTTTTTTCTAAGAGGATGATGCACCATGAGGGAAAATTGTTCTCTGCTATACTTTTGAGTCAGAATTTTGGTAACCCTCCAATTATAATAAACAAAGGATGAAACTTTACCCTCCACAGCTATGGTTGAGTTGATAATATTAAAGAAAAAAATCCATATCATAGACAGCAGTTAAACCCTACATCTCAGACAAGGGTTATGTGGCCTAGGAAGTAGAGTACTCCTACTCTTAGACTATTTTCTTTGGCTTGCATTGTATCTTCACACTGCCTTCATGGTCATTAAAGCTTTTCTTTGTTTCTGAAACTTCACTGACTCAAATGATTTGCACTCAGACAGAGAACAAAAAAAGACGTCATAAATCCATGGGTTCCTTCAGAAATAATTAAGGTAGGGTGAATTTCCTACAAAGTCTCTGTATACACCTGTCCAGTGAAGAAGCAAAACTTTGAAAGATCAACCTTTCTTCATGCTAGATATATTGCACCAGCAGAAATAGACGAAGAACAAAATATTCATCCCAAATGAGAAAAATGATATTGCTGGAAGCTCCTAGAAACATCCAACTAACAGCTCTAACTGGTGACAGCAGGATTTTTGAGGCTGCTCTGCAAACAAAAAAGAAATTTTGTTCAACAAAACAATATCTTCTGGTTAACTTCTCAGCTGCAGGTCTGCTTCAGGCTTGAGAACCCTTGGCTCTGCAGTACTTTGAGTCTTCGCCTGAAAGCTCCTGGCAGTAGTCAGAGGACTTGTGATGAGAAGGTTTGACTCCTGTCCTTCTCTTGACTTCTCCTTAGAGATCTGAGACATCTGGGAATTGTCTCATCTGGTTGTGCTCTTAACTTGTAGGTGGGCAATAGGATTGTGACACAAATAAATCAACCCCTAAATATGCAGAAATTTAGTGTTAGCTCTGGCAATGAATCCTGCACATTTGTTTTTTATCTGATCTCTAAACTGTACACTGCTTGTGTTATACTGGGGATTTTTATGTAGTACTTGTGATAATCATATTAACTATGCAATTTTAAATTTATTGTAAACCTGCTTTTAACAAGGAAATTCCTTATTATTATTCACAATTTCTAACTTCTTTACAAAACTGTAAATGCTTAAAAGAAGCCCCAGAAAGATATCAATGAGGTGACACAGAATTAAAGGTAGAGTTACAAGGGGCACAGTACTAAAATTTACTTTCTCTGTATGATAGGTTAAATAAGCACTTTTTCCAACCCATGGGGCAAACTATGAGATTGTTTCTTTAGCACTGAAATCCTGCATAACCTGAACATGCTGATTTGTTTGGTGCCTGAATAGTGTGAAGTTGCTGCATATCATGTCAATAAAGATATGAAAAAAAGCACACTTTTACTTGATAAACTCCTGGTTGCTCTACACATACACCTCAAGTAAGTCTATACACACTACATATATCCGACTTTACCATTCAGTAAAGGAGCAAGTAAAAGATCATATTTCCTATTACCCAGCACATAGCCTTGAAAGTGGATTTAGACAGTGCATTATTACACAAAGGATGCAGATTGCACCTTGTAGATCCTTCACTATTTAAAATCTAATTAGTTGTCTTTGCTTGGTTGTTTTTTAATCCAGGAATCACGTATGTGCATAATTTAAGGCATATAAATAATTCCACTGAGGCCAACAGTCAATATTATTTTTACCAGTGGAAATGAGCTGATATGCACAGGTGCTTTGCTTGAATAGGCTGGGGCATAGGACTGGGGGGAATGTATGATTAGGAGTTTATTTTCAGAAATTCCCTGGGAAAAACTTTAAGCTTAATGTACATAGTGACTAAAAAATGATGAAAACATTTAAGCATTTCAATCTATAAATTCTAGTGCATCATGAAAAGTATTATCATCTTGTTGACCTGGAATAGCCTTTCAGATGTTCTGAGTCTTTAAAACAGGGGGAAATGAGTGGGAATTTAAGGTCTCTGAGCTGACTCAAGGGAGAGAGATGGGGGTTAAAAAAAGTTGCAAAAACCCCAAACTTTGTAATAAGCAAAAATGCAAAAACTAAAATAAACAAGGCTTACTGTTATGAACTCAGGAACAATGGCTTAAAATACAGGCAAAGGCCTCCAGATGTCTTTGCTCTTAGTCAGGGTAGAATTTCTTGCTAAGCAGCAACACCCTAATAGTCTTAGAGGGATCCTAAGCCACAGTCACTCCTTAAAACTGTTCCTAAGCAGTCCGTATTTTGTAGCTGGTGCTGTCAGATGGATGCAAAGGGGGGACCAGAGAGTTCAATGCAGCTTGTCTGAACAGATGACAGTCAAAGGAACAAGCAGCACTTGATCAGCCGCTTTAACAATCACATTTCTTTTATTTTGAAGTACTGAAGGAAAAAGGAAATTTTAAGCTCAGTTGTTTTCTCCAAGCTCTTATTTTAAAGGCTCTACTTACTGTGTTACCTCGATTGAATTTTACAAATTCTGTATATGAATTCTCTAGGTACATATAAACATCTGTAATGCTTTTTCAGTGTCTTCACGAGAAAGGCAAGACAGAGCTGGGTTAAGACAAGGGCACAGGGATCATGAACCAGGGCAGAGAATGCTCCAGACAGGTTATTCTGCTATACAGTCACTGTAGGATAAAAATGGATAACGTAGGCAAGATTCATCATATGTGGGCAGTAGGAAAAATAAGAGGACTCCTATGTGTAGCTTGGTTCCCCAGTCGTTCTGTATGCTCTGTAGTGATGGAAAGAGCAAATTAAAACTCCACTCTGAGGCAGAAACATTGGCAATTTGTACATAGCTCTCTGCAGGAGCTAAATGGAGCCATTAACTGAGAAAGGACTGCCTTGATGAGGACAACAGAAACATCAAGATTAATTTGCAGCAGAGAACCCTTGAGAAAGAATCAAAGAAACTGCAGGCAATGGAAGACGAGCCCAGAAGAGAGAAGGGGAAGGTGGTAGATAGATCTGAGAACATGGAGTCTGCAGAGGTTGCTTCTTCACCCCTCCTAACAAAGACTGAAGATCTTCAAAGATCAAAGATGTTGAATCTGCTATAAACATCCTCACCCAAGTACACCTGCCCTGATCCAGGTGAACCATAATTCGTGGTTTATTAATTAAAAGCTTTTGGTATAGCTGTAGTTTATTGCTATGCTGCCTGGTCTCCCTGACAAGAGGGTGAAGTCTCCAGAAGTGACCAAGCTTCCCCACACAGCACTATACAGAAGACAAAAGGAAACAGTGCTGGGGCTCAATCTCCAGAGCCATAAGAGAACACACTCCTGCAAAAGATACACCTTGACTGGCTTGAGCTTCTTGAGGAGACTGTGCAAAGGCAGGAGTTCTCCAGGAGAGTCCTACCAGGTTGCTGCTGCCTGCTCTAAAGCAAGGCTGGAGCTGAGATCAGCTCTGCCTTAGAACCAGGTCATCTGCTTGATGGCAAAGTGAAAATATGTAAAATAGCTCATATGAGCTTCTCTAAAGTTATACAGGAATGCCATTTTGCTGTTACATGGAGCAAACTGAGTTTGCTTTAGTTGCATATAGTTTGAGGGAAGTGCATTGCTACCAGTAGAATTTGCCACGCTTATTTTTTATAGCAGCACTGAGTCACATTTTCATCACTTAGTAAATACAGGCCCCACCTTTTCAACGATATGCACACTTCATCAGCTGGGAAAGGCTGTACAAAGTTAGAAAAACATAGAAAAAGGCCAAAATTTCAACTATGTAGGCCCAGACGACTGATAGTGACTGTATGTTGTCACTGAGTCAGTATATAACTCACTCTGAACTCCACAACATCATTTCATTTGTTAGTAAAGTTCCACATTCATATTTCATCTGTTTTCAGCTTGGGTGCACATTGTTTTTTACAGTCTGATGTTCTTTACCAGACTGAGCTATTATGGAAAATACAAGGTCTCAGTCTGAGGGTAAGGAAGAGAATTACAACTTGCATTCAAATACCAGCAGGTCAAAATGTCTGTAGCACACAATGGTTGACCTGAACTGTTTTCCACTGCAATTTATTTCTGCTGAAAATGCTTCCTGATCCCATACTTCTCCAGCACAGCAATTTGTGCTTGCTGGAGAGGTAGGGAATCATAGAACCATTAAGGCTGGAAAAGGCCTCTAAAAATCAACTCCAACTAATGACCTAGCACTAACAACATGTTCACCACTAAAAGGGAAATACTGGATGTGCTTACCAATGTCCTAGTCAAATCTGTGATTTCAAATGGCCTTCACACAAATTTACTGTACAACTTCAACAGATGGCAAAGGCCATTTAACTTCACACTTTTCAAAACAGAGGAAAAAAGTTAGGCTCTCCCTTCAGTTAACAAACTCCAGCAGTGTTACTGGTTTTTGCTTTCACAAAGATCCAACTTTCATTAGCACTAGTAGTGTTCCAAAGGGACATGTATTACCATGGCAAATCAGCTATCTGAAAAGTGGATTTGCTGACAAAATCTCAGCATATTAAATTTTGTTAGTAAAACTACCCCAGAGAAATTCCTCCAGTCAGCTAGGGGAGGGGAAACAAAAATAATCAGGAAGCTACTATTTATACATCCTCCTATCCCACCTGTAATTTTGTGCGTTCTTGAGGGACTTCTCTGTTTTTCTGTGAAAACTGGAGGGTGCTACATATCTCTGCAGCATGTTTGGCAATACAGGGATTCTGAACTCCCACTAAAAAGATCAGTTACACAGCAAGAAATCCTTACAGCAAAGAAAAATTCTGAGCTCCAATAAAACTCTTGCTTTGCCACCTCACTCACTTTCTCCAGGCTTAATATGCAAATGAGAAAAAAAAAATTAAATGTATTTCAATTCAGTTTAACATGGAACATGTTAACCAAAAGTGAAATATTGAAATTCAATTACTGCCAAGTGGTATAGCAACTCGTATTCTAGAGCATGCTGAAACTGCTGCTCTTTGAGGATGTAAAAAATTCCCTCTAAACTGTTTCCTCAGAAGTTAGTTGTTTTTTTCAGTGGTGGCTCAGGTCACTCCCTGTCTGCTCTGAAGCTGTGTCATACAGACCAGTGGGAAAGAACAGGCCATGCACTGATCCCAGCAGGGCTCTTAAAGACATGAGGCCCAGACTGAGCAGATCTTCAGGACTTTCCACAAACACATCCTGCAGTCTGTTATGCCAAGTCCTTGCTCTTGATCCATTCTGCTTGTTGATACAGATGGCTGACAGACCATCTTCCCTACCTCTTCTGTACTCCACAGCTAACATCCATAGTGATAATACTTTGGCCTGCTTAGTACTCTGCTCTTCTTGGTTCCTGAACAGAAAATCTGATTAGAGGAGGTTCATGCCATCGATGCACCTGCAGTGTTCTGCCAAAGCCAGGTACCTCTAGAGGGGCCATGGAGAGCCATGAAGACTCTCCATTCTCTCATGTGACTGATCACGTGAGTGCTAGTTGAATGAATTTGCAATTTACAGAAATGCCATGTAGTGACCTCCAAAAATTGTTTGGACTTGTGTGACTTAATCAGGTTTTGAATTGAGAGCTCCAGGGGTAAAAGTCACAGAGCTTTATGTGAGTTGTCTTATTCCCACCTATGTGCATACAACTTATTTTTCCTTTACAAGGAAAAGGTTGGGCTTTGAAAAAGTAATTCAAGAGCCCAAAGGCTATTTAGCCTATAATTCTTTCATTATAGCTATGGCAGCAATTCTATCTCCTACTGCTACTCAGTTATTTAAAAACCTTTGCATCCTTTAAAGTCTTTGGAAATTAATTCCTAAAGAATAAAGTGCTCAATACAAGCATAAAAATATCCTCTTCAATGGTGGGCTTCCAAATTTTAAAAATTCATTTAATCTTAGAATTCTGGGCTATCCCTTCCTGTCTGTATTTACTTTGTATTTACATTTGCATGGCTGGTTATCTAGAAAGGATTTTCTGCCTGTATTACCGTATTGCTGTTTTATAAATGCTTCTGTTTATCTCAGTGTACACTGATAGCAAATTCTTCCACAACTATATCAGAACAGTACTGATTGCTGCATGCACAGGAATATACAAGCACTAGTCATTGATTTCCATAGTCAATTAAGTCCTTAAAAATAAATATTAAGAAAAACAGCACTGTAAGATGTAGATAATCACTACCTTCTTTAATAAGTGAAGGCAAGACTGTCAATTTTTTTTTTTTGCACTTAATCAGTATATGCCAAGTTCCTCTGTATCCAGTTCCCAATGTAAGAATCCTAGGGAAATTCTACATTTTAGATAATTAATCCAGTTTCCAGTCGTGAAACATCCAAAATTCTCAAATAAAGCGTACAAGACCTTGAACTTCTAGCACACAGATAATAAACCTTCATCTGATAGGAACACTAGCCACTCACAGATATTGTAAAAGCACTAGAGGTTTGCTGGAGAAATCACTATGAAAGAGCCTGAATGTGGTGCAATTGCATTACTGACAGACAAGACTGCCCCTTCTCCTTTTCTTATGAGTCTTACAAGCAACACCATGTACACAAGATCAGAGCAATGTCCTGATTTGTTCTAGATATGCTTTAAAAGTCAACAGAGTCGATGCTCTGTGGTAAATATAGAACAGTTTGGGTTTGAAAGGACCTTTAAAGGCCATCTAGTCCAACCCCTGCAAAAAGAAAGGACACCTTCCACAAGATCAGGTTGCTCAGACCCTGTCCAACCTGACCTTGAAAGTTACCAGGGGTGGGGTATCCGGCACCTCTCTGGGCAACCTGTGCCAGTGTTTCACCACCCTCATTGTAAACATTTTACTCCTGATCTAAATCTGCCCACTTTCAGTTCTAATTCATTACCCCTTGTACCATCACTACATGCCCTTGTAAAAAGTGCCTCTCCGGCTCCCTTGCAGGCCCCCGTTAGGTACTGGGAGGTCTCCCTGGAGCCTTCTCCAGGATGAACAACCCCAACTGTCTTAGCCTTTTACAGAATGACGGAATTTCCCCATAGGAGAGGTCCTTCAGCCCTCTGATCATCTTCATGGCCCTCTTCTACACTCATGCCAACAACTCCCTGTCCTACCTGTGCTGAGACCCCAGAGCTGGATGCAGCATTCGGGTGGGGTTTCACCAGAGCGGAGCAGAGGGGCAGAATCCCCTCCTTCCCCTACTGCCCACGGGGCTCTGGATGCAGCCCAAGACATGGTTGGCTCTCTGGGCTGTGAGAGCACGTTGCCTGGTCGTGTCCAGCCTCTCGTCCACCAGAGCCGACAAGTCCTTCCCAGCAGGAAAACTGATTCTTCTGATTGACTTCTAAACTCCTCACTTTCTACTTCTGGTCTCTTCGTACCTTTCAGAAGATGTGCCCAGTATTGTTTTTAGGTCTCCAGTTTGGGTGCAGTTCAGAGGATTGGAGTTACAAGGAGACAGTTCTAGAGTGGGTCATGGGTGCAGACAAACTCTACGCTTAGGATGGCATGACCACCCCTCATACCGAGCCCTCAAATCCTGCCCAGGCAGAAATCCCTCTGAAACCAATGAATAAAGCCAATATTAGTGGACCAATTCTCTTTGCAGGTAGGAAGGACTTAAAATTCACAGTAAGACTGGTGAAGGTTTAGTTGTACTGCCCGTTGTCTTAAAAGCAAGATGTTGAAACAAGTTAAACTCGAAATAACATTAATTTAATAAATTATTCTAGAGACATGACTTGTGTCCTGACCTTGGGCATATTTCCTTGTCTTTTTCATTCCCAGGATCTAGATAATGAACCAGTCTGTTATTTGTGAATTGGTCTAGTAATTATGGGTCCACAGCTAACAAATCTGATGATTATTTTTTCAGAAGGCATCAATCATAATTTCTTGGCAAAACTGATGGTAGGGCTCAAGCAGTGCACCCACAAACAGAGGCACTCAAATCCTAAATTGTGTGTAAATGTCCCAGTAGTTTGGCTCTTAATTTTATAGCTCTGGGACAAAAGATTAAAGATAAGAAAGGTCTCTGTGGTGATTAGACAGCAGCAATTAGGATACAGTCTAAAGAAGAACAAAAGAAGAAAGAAAAGTGAAAGGGCAACAGAAAGACAGGGCTATTAAAAAGGTCCTTCCCACACAGGAGCACTGGGCAGAGGGTCTCTATTAACACCTCCCATAACCAACCCGAAAAAGCTTATTTTTAATGGAGAGTTTCTTTACATATAGAGGAAGAGGGCTGAGAAGTCCAAAGTTGAGTTCTGAAGGGCTCATAAAAACTCCATTTCACACAAATGAAGTTTCAAAAGTGTATTGAACAAATGTTCAGTAGCAGGTTTTCAAGGCAGGTGCCAATGAATAAGTCACTGCTGTTACTCACTTTCAAGGAAGTGGTACAGCAACCATTACAGTTGCACGTGCAGTTGTTAATGAGGAAAAGGAAAACAGATTGAGGTCAGCATTTATGCAAATTAAATGTGGAAATTGCTTTTTCAGTGCATGAATGCTGTGGCCCTTCAGTGCTCTGAACTATGGGCCCTCTCCCCTTACCCACCACTGTTACAGCAGATGGAGATGAAATAACCTCTGTAATCACAGCAATGGGTTGCTCATACTTGTGTTTTATTCTTTGTCAATTTTTCACATTCATGCAAACCCCTGCCAAAAAGATGATTAAAAAACCTCAACCCCACAACAATAAAAGCCCAGCATTTTCTTGGAGGGGCGGAGGTGAATAGGGAATAAACACCATGAAAACATGTAGACAGATATATTCTTAGAATCAGATCATTCTCTTTTGTGGAAAGCCTTACTAATTCAAGCTTAAGTGCTGCAAGAATAAAGGGTTAGAAGGAAAAACACAGCTGGCGAAAATTGGGGGGTTGCAGCTCTGCATTTAATGTCTTCCACTTTGTGGCAATATCTCTGAATTTCTCACATCTTCCTCATCGGCTGCAACAGGCTGGAGGAGGGGTGTGAGAAAAGCTCACAAGATCTGTCAATGCTGTCAGCAAAGTAAATTACATCTGTTGTTCAATTTGTTCCATTTTGATTGCATGATGGGAATTGTAAGGGTGACTGTAAGCCCATGTTTCAAGCTGATTTAGCGACTCTTGAAAGTATGATCTCAAAGAGTGAGGGGTGGAGGGAAGTTCCAGGGCAGCCTGTTTAACCCACTGCATCTATGTATGTTTCTCTCTGCTGTCCCTGGGGATGTGATGCTCCTGAAGGTTTGCACTGATTCAATCTCACTGCACTGAGTCTCTCACTACACTGTGGTGGCTCTACCGCACTGTTTTAGATTATTAACTCATTTTCTTGCCTAGGGGCTGGGGAAGACTTACAAGCATTTTTTAAATCTGAGGGAGACAACTTATTACGTGCCAGTTTGGACATCTTTTCCAGGGACAGGTTAGTATCCTGGATTTCATCCAGACTTGGCCTTAGTCCATTTACAATAATACCACACACTTCAGTTTACACTTAGAGCCTTGAGGTAAATTGTTCCTGGAGGTACTGCATGTTATTTTCAGAGACTCAACCAAGTATTCTCAAGTGTTGTCCAAATGACATGGGTCAAAGCCAAGACTCAAAACTGATGTCGGGTTCAAGGCTGCTCATTATTAATAATCTTCAAGCAGATCAAGCAGAATTACTCAATCCTAAAATTCAAGTTGCAAGGGGCAAGCAGAACAACTCAGGATCAGGTTCTCCACTACCCAGCAGTGTGAACAGCCCAATACAACAACATATGGTTGTGTTTTGCAATTTCTCTGTGCTTTGTTTTCATTTATATGTACAATTGCTTAGATGCAGGGCAGTGGAGAGACCAGGCATGTAAAACTGAGGCTGCAGTGGATAGATTTGCATGCAGTGTCACAAGTCTCCAGCTGCAGAGAGCACATTTCACACAATGAAGAAAACCTTTCTAGAGACAGGGCACTGGCCGAACTGTATTTAACTCAGAAACAAAGCTTCCCCTGAAGGACAGTAACAAACTGATTAAAAATAATTAGAAAGAAGATCCATTAGGGAAGGTTGAAAGAACTGAATCTCCTCAGATTAGAAAAAGATTAAGTGAAGACAACAAATGCCTACAAATATTTAAACACTATGTTATAAATTGTACAGAGATTAATTTTCCTCCTTAGGCAACAAGACAATACAAAATAACAGACTGCAGCAGAGACTGATTACAAAATACCAAATGATTTAATTTGCAACATTTAGATTTTCATCTGCTGCTAGAAGTTTCCAAGATGGATGGATCTTCAGAAACAGGCCTTAGTGCCTGCACCAAGCGAGCTGCTAATGCTGGCTAATCATTAAGGAGAGTTTTGACAATAATAACCTCAAATCCTTCTACAATGCATAGGAAAAGCTATAAGGTCACTTATCAACAAGAGGTGCCTGTCTACTCAATGGTTCTATGGACTGCCCATGAGACAAAGCCACCTGGCATGGGACAAAATAAACTTGTAAGACTGAAGCAGGAGATGTGTTTCTACAAACATTTAACACTCCTTTCAACAAAGATCAATTCTTCAGTGAAGAGTCAACAAGGCTGTTTTTCACAGATTTTCATCCTGTCCAATATAGTTATTTCACATTAAAAATTTGGCTCCTTTTAAGTAATTATCCTACCTTCCATGATAGCAGTATCAAACTGTTTTCCCTAACATTTTTCTTTCTCATTTCAAAAGAAACCAATCTATTCACAAATCTTATCTGCTAAGAGAGACAGAGAGAGAGGAGATTGGAAAGTGTATTGATCTTAGTGGTGCCAAGTCCTTCTAGGGAATAAAAGTTTATTGCTTTCCTGTCTCTGATTATCTTTTTGTGAGGATGTGGATCACAGGCTGGGAAATAGTACTCCATGAGAGAGGAGAGTTCACTACACAGGTGAAAAGCCTGCACGGGGAAGCATGAAGAAGGAAGCAGGAAACTGAAGTTAAAACTTGAAGAGCTATTAAGAGGATTAGGAATCATGGGCTTGTGGAAGGTCATACACCTCTCTAACTTTTAAACATGCAAGTTTTAACCTTGCAAACTGTGGCACAGGACAGATGTTGGTTTCATGAAATAACTACCATATTTTTCAGGGCAACATGCTGAAAAGTGCTAAGCTTCCTCCATTCCCACTGAGAGGAATGCAGAGATATAGGTATCTTTCAATATTTGGGGTTTGTTGGATTTTTTTTTTTCCAGAAAATAAGAAGATATAATTGAGAAGAACTTATAGAAAAGTTCAAAGCAAGGGAATTGCTCCATAGTCTCAATATTTCTACCCAAGTAATTCAGCCCAGAGCTATATCTGTTGTTCTGCTTAGTTTTAGGTCAGGCACATATTTTCAGATTTAAAAAGTGAGCAAAGAAAACTCTCTGCATCCACATGTATGTCCTTGGAAGACTGATCTCAACAGATACCAAGGTCCTGATTAGGCATCTGTAAGTCCTCATGTTGTACTATGACTGCATGTGGGAAATCTCAACAGCAGGATCAAGATTTTGCAAACTACAAAGTGAGATCCTGACCTTTTGAAATTAATGAGAATTTTGCCATTGACCCCAGCAGGACCCCAGATTCAAGCCTTGTTATTGACCCTGAATTGCAGAGGAGCTAAGAACTTGACAGTCTGATTGAACTTTGAATGCTCAGCACTTTTAAATATTAGCCCATTAGCTCACATTGTTAAGTTTAATGAATGACCTCTGAAAATCATCACCTAAAATTTTTGTCTCTAAAACTGTTCGATTTGCAGACAAAGCTTTCTTACACTGTTTTTTTAATCTGTACTATCAGTGTAAAATGGACAATAAACTCTGCATTTCTAATTTAAATAACTGTGCAGATTTACTTCCTTATAAAGCAACTTCTAATTTTCATAACCTCACTGTGGTTCCAGGAGACTTTTCAGAGCTGAGAAGAGAATAGCCTCCTGTCTCTGCACCCTGTGAAGATGCAGCTCGCAAGTCCACTCTTCCTTAGCCAAAAAGGCAAAGACTGGGGAATAAAGTTCTGTATGAGTCAGACTGCACTAAGGAAACAGTGGCTCACAGTAAGTTTAAGATATGTATTTGTATCCTATTTAAGATACATATTTGTATCCTATGTCACTTACTAAAATTCTTCCTTCAGAAACTGAAATGTTGCATCTTTTCTATTCTTTACTATCCAGAGTACTCTTCCTTTTGATCTGGCTAACCTAAGCTAGAACACCCTTGTCATGGACTCTAAATCTTACTGTATAAACCACAATAGATATGGTTTGAAACTACATGAAATTACAGTGTGAGTGTTTAGAGACTGTTTCTACATATAAATATTAAAGCAACAGTGCTTCTCCTATGTGTGCTCTGTAGTAGGTGCCCAAGCAACACATGCCCCCAGCACAGCACAGACCCCTCTGCAGAAGGAAACACCTCACACCTCAGATACCTCCCTTACCAGATGGCAAACATTGATCAGAGCTGAATTCTGTCTGCTCTGTCAATATAATACAAAGAGGCAAAAGTCATATGGGACAATAGTATTCTTAGGATTGTTTCCAGCAGCTTAACCAAGAATGTCTACCAGCTCAGGTGTTCAGGTATTTACTCAAACTTTGTATTTCATGGTCTTTAAACATAGGTGATATATTTTTTTCTTTATGAACTAAATTTCCTCCTTCTCAGTTACTGACATTTTTTTCTTCAGTGCTAACTCATCTTTTGTAGTCTTGTCTAGGAATAACTGGGAACTGATGATAACAAGTATTTCTTCTCTTTCCAAAGCAAGCATTCTAACAACACCATAATCTAAAAGGCTCACTATATGCACATCCCTAAAAATAATGGCCATCAATCTATATTAATTTCAGGTCTAAGTTCACCATACTGTCTCTAAAGAAAAAACAGAACAGCTTGGGAAAGCAGTGAAAAAAAAAGCTGGCTGAATACCAAACAAAAGCCAACAACTAAAACCCAGTTTGCTGCAGGGACACCACAAAAATCAGACTGTCTGCTGCAGTCATGGTAGAAAGTAATTTGGAAGCGAGTATATGCTTTTGGCTCCTGTTATTAGATAACTGATAATGAGTTAAGCATGATTCATATCCAGTCATGAAAAGGACACATGGGCCCAAAAGGGTGGGAATTGGAAGGGTCTTTCACAGCACACATCTTTGGAGAAACTGATGATAACTTGTGGAGACGTTTCGCAATGCTGGATGGTATTCATGGCCAAAACTATTTTCACGACTTTTTCTGATATAATTTACTCTCTCCTATCTCCCCTGTAAATAAATCCTCTCAATCACACACAGCATGGAGAAATGTGAGCTAAATGTGGTAAAAAGACAAGTATAAAGCCATAGTTGAGCTGTGGAGCAGTTTTGCCCAGTTTCTCTTCTGACTTTAACTTCTGCTCTTCATTATTTTATTAATTTATACCCTCTTCTCTAGTAATGGCAATTTTTTTTCTCTGAGACCCAGACTTCCCCTTTGTGGTTTGATCTCTGCCCTTTATCTCAGGCATTAGAAGGAAGCTATAGTCACTATTCTAATCTAAGCTTAAGAAGATAAAGAGACAGCTTCTAGCTGTTCCACACAGAGACCATCCTTTGTAGATAAGCTAAATCTTCAAAGAGAAATCTTGTAAACTCTAAACCACTGGTGGGTAGAAGGCAGCTTTAGGCTCGTCTTTAAGAGAGAAGCTGATGTTGACTAACAGTGCAAGCTGCCTCAGGCCAGATTATCCTTTTGTGCTTCGAGCTTTGAGCCTTCTTGAGTTAAACTGCATCATGCATTTTAACACATCCTACCATCTTGGAGAACCAGGTGTCACGACACATGAGACTTACAAGTTGGTGAGAGTCTGGGTTAGCCTTATGCAGACAGGACTGTGCTGTGTGTGAATGAAAGCCCTAGGTCATAAGACACTGCTGCAAAAGCTGATGGCCACAGCTGCATCCAGAAATATGTTTATATATGATTTACTGGTGAAAGCTAAACCTGGTATTAACTCCTATAGTATAAGTGTATTGCAAAAAAATTCCCAACGAATTAGGAATTAAAAGGTACAAACTAAAGCTGCTGAAATGTCCAGAATTAGGGTACAGGATAAGATGAGCCTCCATTTATATTAAAGATAATATCATGTTTTGGCTAAACATGCAACCATGACTGATACCAGTATCAGAGCTAATAGCATTAGAATAAATTCTTCTATGACAAAAGTCATAATCAGCAGTACTGCTAGAATTTGTGAGGCCTCTCTTATAAAACCTATGAGCTGATCAGTGTAGTGCCATTGTAACACAAATGCCATGGGTAGAGCACACGGATGTCTGTCACAAATACTTCTGTATCAGTAATCTGGAGATGTATGAGATGTTTCACTCCTGCAGAGAGGGTCTTTCAATGACTTTCTGCTCAGCCAAGGTACATTGCAAATCTTCAAATCAATAAGTCATTTGCCATCTTTCAAAATTAAAATATCAATGGAAAGCCAACATTTACATTTAGTTTCATTGCACCAGATAACCCCTCCCATTTTATCTAACAGTAAGCTGAGTTAATTCAAGCTCCATGCTAGCAACCATGCCTTCACTCTAGAGAACAAGCAAGAAAGCTAAAGCCCCCAGGTTTCAACATAGCTGTGAGCACAAGCAGGACTGGCAGCTTGTCATTTTCGGATACGTACCCAGTACAGTACATCTGTCCAGCCCTCCATGGTGATGCACTGAAACACCGTGAGCATGGCAAAAGCAAAATTGTCAAAGTTGGTAATGCCGTGCTTGGGTCCCTCCCAGCCCGCCTTGCACTCGGTGCCGTTCTGACACTGCCGCCCGTGGGCAGACTGGGGGGCACACGGAGACGGATCATCTTCCGCAGGCGTATCTTAAAGGAGAGAAGGGGGAGAAAACAGGTGAGGAAAACTGTTTGACACACGGATAAGCAAGTGAAGGATATCTGATTTTAACAAATGTATTTTGCAGTGAGTCTGACAGATTTCTCAGGAATACACAGGCAACTGCTCACTGTCGTGCTTCACTTTCATTTTGTAAAAAACAATAGCCAAGCTGTCAGATTTTATAGTCAAAACTGAGATGAACTTTTTCCAAAGCATACCCTCCTGTGAGGAAGAAATCATGCCTTTCAACATGACAGGGAACATTAGATCAAGCCTATCATGTTTCATTAGGCTGCGTGTCATGACCAGCATTTTCCTACAGCAGTCACCTGGCATCTGGGTTAATCTTGGAAGTGCAGCACTGACTGGCACTGCTGAAGGAGGCTGAGCCCCTGCAGCAGACAGGCTTCAGTGCTCTGGAGACAGCTTGATGTGGCACTGGGCCACTCTGAATTACAGCAGAGAGTGTCTGGAGCTCTGCTCTTTTGGCATTTAGGTGATGTGTGGCATTTAGATGATGCGTGGCCTTTTATCAGTAGCCCAGTGGCACTCAGAAAGTCTAAGACTGCTGCTTGATTATCCACCCCTTATTCTGTACAGGTGTTTTCAGAGATCTGAGAACCTGTACAACAAAGCAAACTAAATGCTTTGGTATACAAAGAATGCTACATAAAACATTTTTATAAGCACAAAAACTTCTGCAATGTGGTTTTTTAAAATACACAGATTTCAGATCTTAGTGCTACACTTTTAACAGATGCAGGTAGGTATGTACATGTAGGAGAATGGGTAATTATGTTTGTTTCTCATCTTATATGGTAAACAATGCAATTTTCTAAAATTGTGACCACATTCTGATCACAAAAGAATGCCAGAAACAGTACTATCAGAATTAGATGCTGTGATGTAAATACTTCCAGACAGAATGGAGAAAAATATACCCACTTTAAAGATGCAAACCAGAGTGACAGTTCATTATAGTTCTAGCATCATTTCCAGAAAATGAAATCTGTCAACATTTTAAAAGCAGAAAATACAGAACTTCTGAAACAATTTTCTGCTGTACAATATTTTCTTATGAGCTGAATTGGGTCCTAGGCATTAGCACCCACCACCACATGAGAAATAGCTGCTGTTCAAGATCAATAAATCAAATGAAAATAAACAGATGGTTAGATGAGTGACAATGCAATTGAATTATTTTGAAATGTGAATATTTCTGTCTGCAAATAATTTGAAAGTTCTTTCCTGATGGATTTGATGCAAAAAAGTTTCTTTCCATCAATGTAATTTTATTTTCTTTCTGGTTGCACTTCTAACCACAGTTGCAGACTGTGATTAAAAAAAAAAAGGTACTGCCCTGAATAATATATTCCTTTACAATGATACTGGTTTAAAACAAAGATGCATTTATGTATGAGATTAACAATAAAATATATGAGTTGTTCATTTCTGTGATGCCATCTCCTGTGTAGCTCAGTTTGCAGTGGTGAAATTGTGAAACCCCTAAGAAGTACACAAACAGTGAGCAACAGCCACCTGTCTCCTATGCCAGAAGAAATGCTCTGTTACATATGGAAAAAGCCTCCCTCTGAAAACTTTTGTACATATGTGTGTTTTCCCCTTACCTATCAGTCCCCCTTGCACATGGTAGCAGGTCTTATGCATCTTCCCCATGAACAACTCCAGTCCAATGATGGCATAGATAATAATGACAAACAGCACCAGCAGGGCAATATGCAACAAAGGGACCATGGCCTTGATAATTGAATTTAAAACCACCTGGAGACCTGCAGAGAGAACAGAAGGCAGTAGTTATCAGCAAGAGAACAAAATTCAGAGAGGTTATACATTGCACAGTAGTGTTTCAGTTTTATTTTGTTCCCCCCTCACCTGAGCTCATTATCTTGATGATGTAAAGATGTACAATTACAGATTACCTCCCTCCAGAAGATCCCAAACATTGCAAAAATTTACCAATGCTGCCCAGATTACAAACCAAAGTGAAACAGGTACTACCTTACCTCTCACCAAAATACCCCCTCCCCAAGGAGGGAATATATCAGCCAGTTTGCTTATTTTTGAAAAACAGGCCTAAGGTGTTCCACACATGGTATTGAGAAGAGTTAAAGCACGGGAAAAACAAAGAACAGCCAGGCCTGAAGAGCAACAAGAACAACGAGACACACGAGAGGGCAAATGCTGGGGTGCACAGAGCTGTACTCCAGAGCACGGGGAGGGGTGGCCAACTGAAGTCGTGTCCCTACTCTGATGCTGGGTTCTTCCAGAAGTCAAGCCAGTCCCAGGCAGAGCCTGAGCTGCTCAAGAACAACCAAACCCACACTGAGTGAGAGCTCCCAGCCCTCTTAGGATCTTCCTGTGTTCTACATCCACCTCATCTAATTTCAGTCTCAGCAGAGGGAGAGTCAGAACTAGCAGTGCTGACTTTGTCTCAAGGTTCATGGATCACCTTTTAACAGAGGTTGCCCAGAAATAGATATGAGCAAAATATTATTACATGATTGTTAAGGTATGAGACTGTTGAAAGTCCTAAGCATGAGCAAGCCAAACACTCCCAGAAAGGCCCAGGCAAAGTGACTTGTAGCCAAGTTTTCTAAATTACTAAGCAGCTGTACCCTCAGATACACTTGACTCAAGCTGCAGATTCATGTGCCTCCCTCTGTCTCCTTCCCCTCATTTTGTAAAACCAGAATAATAAAGCCAGCCTCATAAGCCTTTAGTAAGGATTTGCATTTACAAAGATCTTAAAGTTATCACTAGTAGGAATGATGGCAACCGCTGTCACTAGCAAGCTATTAATGATGGAAGTATTGAGAGACCTCTAGAACTCTATAGTCTACAAACAGCCAGATCAGAACAATTACAAGCTCATGATTTTGCAATGACTGAGAGCCAGAAGTCATTAATGTCTCCTGCAAATGCTGTCATCTCCTCAGAGAAGCTGGTATTAGCTGTGATTTTTGAAAAATGTGATTCATGAGTTGTAAATGTCTGTTATACATCTGCCAAGAGAGCTTGTGATAACTAATAACTTCTAAAATCTATCATCAAAGATCTTAGACTTTCTTTTTTCCCCCTTTTTAAAAAACTAATTTAAATACTTTCTAATGAGGATGACACATCTCTTGACAAGCACTTTCCCTTGTAGGCAATCCACTTGTCAGTTCACAGCTAAGGCTGAGACTGCCTTTGCTCCACAGCCATGATGGAACACAGCAGAAGCAATCAAATGTGGCACCAGCTGCCTGGCCAGCAACATCACTCACTGCCTGCTAGCAAATACTGGTTGGATTCTAACATACCTCAGGTATCAGAACATTTTTTCAGGTGTCTACAGGCAGTTCAGTTACCTGTTATCAGTTATCTATCCAAAGGTTCTATCCAAAGGGTATGCTACCATCCAAAGACAATGTTTCATTCAGCATGAAACATTCTGGCTTTCATAGAGATTTTTACATTAACTACATTACTGACAGGATCCAAACATTCTATATAAGAGTGGGCCACTCTGCTTGCTCAGTTGCCTCTGGGTGTTTTTCTCAATAAGCAATGTCTCTGGAGAAAAAAAAAAATTGCTGTGCTTACATGAGGCAGTCAACCTTTTCCTCTACATGCCCACATCACTCAGTCTACTAATTCTAAATATGTACAGAAAATAAACTGCAGTCACCACCACTATTGCTCTAGTTCTTTACGTCACTCAGGAATGTTATAATCCCCCCAAAATTGAAACATCTCACCTTCTCCCAAACAACATACAATAACAGAAGTTAGTTAAAGGACTACAGAGGCTGCAAACCTCAACCTCCCCCCCCGCCCCAAAAAAACTTTGCAGATTGAAATGTTTGTAGCTTCAAATAAATCTACACAAAAGCGAATAAAGTCCTCCCTTTTCAGTGACTTTAGGAGCTTTGTCAATCCACGTAGCCAAGCTTATGAGGTTGAGTTCTAATACCAGGCTTTACGTAATTTACCCTTTATTATTATTATTAATTAATTTTAATGTTCATTGCAGGTTACACCCAATACTCTTGAGAAGGTACTGAAGACAGACAAAAAGATGAACAAAAAAGCTCTCTAAAGTTAAAACCAGCTTCATTAATACCCATGCCATGAAAGTGCTCCAGCCTACTACAGATGTCCAGAGAAGAAAATATCTGCACAAACCAAAGCACTTTGTGTTAACAAAGGCAGTGTTTGTGAAAACAAAGGTTTGCACCATAAACTTGAGATGATAAGATGTTTAGATGGTCAAGGGTAACATGTTCCACCAGAAGATGTACAGGACCTTCAGCCAGCTTAATTAGAGAAAAGCTTCTTGAGGATAATAAGCCAGCTTTGAAGATGACATGAGGTACTGAATACTGTTAGCATGAGTTGATGTGTGTGCTGTGCAGCATTCCTTTAGGGCAGCCTGTTTTTAAGTTTAGATGATCGCAATAATTAGCAAACTTAAATACATTATCATCAAAGTATTCAGAAAGTTTCTAAAAGTTAAAAAAAAAATACTAACTATGCAGTGACTTTATAAGTGCCCTCAGAAGATGCAATGAATGCTACTTGTAGAAGGGCAAGAGATCCATGCACATCACCAGGCTGCCCACATTGCTGTTGAGCTTATTGCTGCAACACAGCTGCTGCCTGCAAATTGCTTTATTCTGTCAGGCAGCCACTTGCAACAAAGAGCTGTTGCAAGGACTGGTATGAGGAACCATGCCCAGACAGTCAGAAAACTCATTGTACTGAGAAGGGGGAGAACAGGGAGAGCGGATGATTAGAGGACTAGGGAAGAGCCATGGGTAGGTGGAACAGAGTCACTTTTTTAATAAAAACCTCACACGTTTCAAAACATGTCAAATCTCTGTTCTGAAACCCCAGAGCTGCAGATGCATTTCTGATCAGAGTAAACCAAGGCGAACCAGCCCCTTATAAGCACACAAAGATTTTTCTAACCAGTGGTGAGAATTCTACACCCATTTACAGGCCCTTTCTCTGCAGAGAGAAAGAAAGAGTTCAGCTTATGATTTCTCTGTCCCAACTCACATATGCTCTTAATCTTTGCATGGTGCAGTACATTGGTATCACCCCACATAGGCGTGCACACCATTGTACTTCTTTGGCATTTTTTTCTCACTTGTGGAGGTAAGGCTTGCACTCCTAGCAATGAGATGTGCAGCTGATAATCATAATTAAATCAGAGTGCCTGGTGACCTGATCAGACTGCAGAGCTGGCCTCTGGATTTAAAGGAGGTGATGCCAACAACTGCTTTCTACAGCAGATCCAAGTTCCTACAGTGCTGGTTGCAGAGGCTGGCAATGTCATCACTGGCCAACCATAAACACAGGGCCTCGAACTTAAGTCCTAAGAAGTAAACATAAAAATAAATGGTATATTTTTAGAATATTTAGAATACTTGGCATTCTAAATCTACTTATTCATGTGCTAGACTCTCTCCAGACATCTGTGAAGGTGCAGCATCTGCCTTGAGGAGCTCATTCCAGGCTGGACAGAGAGAACTGCAGAGGGATTAGGGAAAGTGCAACGAAAGGGATTGTTTGCACTTTTTCAGCCCACACTTTTCGTCTGTTAATAATTGAAGATCTTAAACAACTCATACTATTTATTTTAAAAGCACTTCAGTTTACCTTTAAAAAAGTCCTCTTGGCTATGTTCTGTTGGCTGACACTGAGTCCATAAATGTTTCAGCAAGCAAAACAAGTTAATGCCATTCCCTGGGCTCACAGAATTTAGAATTTATTTACACTGATAAAACGTTTTAAATATTTATTACATGGGAGAAACATTGCTTTTTATACCAGGTCAAGCCCTTTTTAGCCCCTAGATGACTGCATTAACCCAAAAGTTTACAATACAACTGGGAAGAAGAGGGACTAGGGAAGAAAGAAGGAAAAAAGCTTATACGAAGTAACATTGATCTTTCTCAAAGCTATGGGAAATGAACATTTAGGGCTGCTGCAGGTGTTTTAGAGCTATTATATGATGCTGTGTTTTTCTCTCAGGAAGATGATGAGAGGGGCCAGTTGCTGTCTCATCGATTCATGCAGTTATTAAAGAATGTGCTTTATCTTTGAGCATGTAAGTGTCTGCAGCTAAAGCAATGGGATTACCTACATATCCCCTTGTGTACTTACAAGCTTTTTTGGATTTCAACCAATGTTTAGCAAGATGGCACAAGAAAAAGACCCAGCTGCTAAAATGCCCTTGGCATCGCTGTATTGTGGAACATATCCAAGGAAATTAATGGTAGGTTCGCTAATACAGAACTCCTCTCAAGAATACACATGTCTATAAAGAGGAAGACAACCCTTAGAAGTACCCAACTTGCCTTTTTTCAAGACTGCGAACTTTCAGACCTGAAAAACCTTTCTGGGACTGATTCTGCCAGGTTTTTTCTCAAAAAGACAATATCTCTCCTTTGTTGCACAGTGGTTTTCATAAATTCCCAATTAATGCATGAGTGCCCAATTACTTCACATTTCCCACCTTTTTCCCCTTAGGTTTCCCACCCTCTTTTCTCTTCCTTTTCCCACTCTTTCCCTCTCCTTCCTCCTGCCCTTTTTCACCTCACATTTCCTACCCCTCTCTCCCTCTTTTTCTACCCTTCCCCCTCTATTTAAATACTTCAAACATTGGGGAAAGGAGGATTCCCCCTGAATTTAAATCCTTAAAACCTAGGGAAAACACATATTCCATTGCAATTTAAACCTTAAGATGATGAAAATGGGGGATTTTCCTTCAACTTCAACCCATAAAATGGTATCAGAAAGGTTATCCCTTTCCATTTAAAACTAGAAAACTACAATTCCCCATCAACTGATAACCTAAATCATGGAAAAGGTAGGTTTTTCTTTAATTGAAACCCTTAAAATCACAGGTGAAGGGGAATCCCCTCAAATTTAAACACAGAAAATAATGATAAAGGACATTTTCCCCTCAATTTAACCCTCTTTTCCCTCAAACTCCTCTTTTTTCTGGGGTCACTGGGGTGCACTAGTGAGGAACTGGGGTCACTGGGCAGGGAACTAGAGGCACTGGGATGGGACTGGGAAGATGAAATGGAAAAGAGAAAGCAAAAGGATCTTCCCTGCACCCCCATGTGCTGTCCCACCTGCTCAGGTGCGCTGCTCTCCCTCCTGGGCTGCCCTGTGGCACAGGGCTTGTCCCTTTGCACATCCTGGAGCAATATTCCAGGAGCATCCAGGCGTTCCCCCAGCTCCTGCAAGATGCTCTCACTGTTATCCTTTGAGAGATCCCTGGAGATCGCCCACTCCAGCAGCTCCAGTAACCCCCCCGAAAGGAGCCCTCAGCAGGGGCCGCCCCCTCACTGACCACACCCGGGACTGCCCCGCCCCTCCCCACCCTCACTGACCACACCCAGGACTGCCCCG
>VZTJ01001276.1:0-17639 GCA_013397795.1 Orthonyx spaldingii
ATGATCATGTGGTGGTCAAACTTTCAGCTGCTCCTTCTGGAAAATTCTGCGGGATATGCGGGAACAATGATAGGGACCCCCAAGATGACGCTCTCACTCCTGATGGGAAACAGGTGTGGGATATTGTGGGATATTGAGGGAGGGGCGGAGCTGGAAGGTGACCAGTGAGAGTGGCCAGTGCCAGGACACCTGTGACAGGGACTGTGGGTGGTTTGGATGGGACCAGGTGGTGACATACAAGGCAGAGACCTGGTGTGGGAAGTTGTCCCAACATTCTGGGCCATTCCAGTCATGTCATGACACTGTCAGTCCCAATATCTATGTGAAGAACTGTATCTACAACCTGTGTGCCAATGAGGGGTGTCGTGACGCACTCTGCCACGACCTCCAGATCTATGCCAATGAATGCCAGGAGGAGGGGATCAACACTTCTGATTGGAGGACAACAGTGGGATGTCGTGAGTAGAGGATGATTGTGTGAAAATACTCCCTGGGGTGGGCAGAGCCTAATTAATGCGGGACTGAAGATTTATGGGATCATGGGTTGGGAAAGGTTATGGCAGCAGATCCAAGCAGGAAATCTGTGGAAGTTCAGGGAGATTTCAGGAATTCTATGCAGAAAGACTATAAAGTCCATGGAGTCTGTAGAAAATCTGAACCGGAAGTCCAGGAAGTCTGCGGAGACTCCAGAAAGTCCAGGTAGAAGGTCCAGGAAGTCCATGGAGACTTCAAAAATTCAATGGAGACTCCCGAAAATCCTTGGAGACTCTAGGACATCTGTGTAGATAGTTGAAGAAGTCTTTCCCACCATGTCTCACTCCACCCTGACTGTTGTCTCCCTCCCTGTCCAGCTCTTGCCCACCCAACAGCACCTACAGCACCTGTGGCCTCGCCTGCCCCCACACCTGCATTATCCCTACTGTGTCGTCCAGCTGCGCTGCTGCCACCACCTGCATGGGCACTTGCGTGTGCCATGAGGGCCTTGTCCTTGAAGCCAACACCTGCATCTCTCCCTCTGAATCTGGCTGTGTCTTTTGGGGTCTCTTCCATGGCCTTGGTGAGGAATTTTGGGGCGACCTCACCTGCACCTAATGCTGCGTGTGTGACGAGGATCAGTGGCAGGCAGTGTGCTGGGATTCTGGTTGTGGCACTGAGGAGGAATGCTGGGTGAAGGAGGGGATCCAGGATTGTTATCCAAAAATTTTCGGAGTCTGCACCACTGTTGGAGCAACCCACTATGAGATCTTTTATGGCAGGAGGTTCATCTTTCAGGGAACGTGTCTACCAGTTGGTTGGGTTGTGTGAGGACACCCAAACTTTGGTGGGATTCCAGGTGTTGGTAGAGAATGGCCACTAGGCCAACGAGCTCATGTCATCCATCACCATGGTGACAGTGAAAGTCTATAACAAAACTACTGACGTCAACAGAGAACATCCCAGAAAAATCATGGTGAGTTGGGGAAATGGCCCTTTATCTTTTCACCCTATTCTCCACCTCATCCCAAACCTCATCCCAAAGCTCATTGCATTAATTATGATTAGAGCTGAAATGTAATTAAATCAACATAATTTGGGTGCTCTAGCTGTTGTAAAGAGAATTGGAATTTGCCATCAGATGCAAATTTTACCAGTGGTTGATCAGCCTCCTCTTGGGATTTGGATCTTATCCTCTTAAATCCAAAATTTAATTAAATTCATGCAGTTTTGTTGCTCTGACTGTTGAAAATAGTTAGAATTTACCATCAGACCGCAAATTTAATCAATTTTTATGGTTTTCTCCTCAGATTGATGAGCACTTGGTCAACCTCCCTTATCACCACAGTGAAAGGAAGATTGTTGTCTATTGCAATGGGCAGGATGCGGTAGTAGAGACCAATTTTGGCCTTGTTGTCACCTACAACTGGTACAGCCATGTCACCACCATGGTGCCAAATGGCTTTGCCAATGCCCTCTGTGGGCTCTGGGGGAACTACAATGGCGCTGCCAGCAATGACATGATGATAAAGAACAACCATGTGACATCAGACCCAGATGCCTTCAGGAGCAGCTGGAAGGTCACTGATATCCCGGGNAGGCTCCTGGTGTGTCCATTGGGAGGTGGAGGACAGATAATTTCTGATGTAAATTGGGATAATTGGAGGGGTTTTTCTTCAGCAGTATCCAAAGGATCCTCAAGACTGCTCCAAATCCATGTATGAACAACCCAGAGGTGGGTGGGAATCCCATCCAAAGTCTTGGTTGATCCCATAATCCACCCAAAATAAACCCTTCCCAAGGAAGAAGTTGTCTCATCTATGTGTTGGTTGTGCACAGTCTGGTTTTTGGTAGCAGGAAAAAGCCACAGAGGTGGCTTCTGTGAGAAGCTGCTGGAAGCTTCTGCCATGTCCAGTGAGGCCAGTCTCTGTTGGACTCGGAATGGGCATGCTACTGGGCCAATTAGAGAAGTTAGTAACACCTCTGTGATAACATATTTGAGAAGGAAGTTGAAACCAAGAGAGAGAAAAAAACTGGCAGCAGGACCCGGAGCCGGTGGGCTGCAGGCGCACGGCGCTGCATGGCTACGGCCATGCATGGTGGCACACAGCCAGCCTTACTGGCCTGGCTGCCTCTGGGAGAAGCAGCGACAGGGCCGGACCAGAAGATATGAGAGTGTGGCACAGTGCAGCGCCACCGCCATGCCCGGCTTCGCAAAGCATAGCCTGTGGCAAACTCTAATTGTCTAGCCACTCTGGGCCTGCCATACCCTGGGCGGAAGAGCAGAGTGGGCAGTGACAGCTTCTTTTTCTCAGTGCCCTGTACGAAAAAACCAAACAAAAAAATGCATTGAATAGTGCCAGCGCCGTGGCAGCCACCGTTACCCACATGAAACTACCTGATCAGCAGCATAGGCATGGCAAGCAGCTCCCCAGTGCAGAATCTGAATGGGATCGACTTCTCAGCACTGCAAAGTCCAGCGGAAGTCTTTGAACTGGTAAAAACTTGTTGGTAGTGGTGTTTGCGACAACAGAGGTTTTTTTCTCTTTGTTTTTTCTTTTGGTTGGAGAAGAGAAAGAAGTGAGAGCATGTGAGAAAGACAACATAGTGGACACCAGGGTCCATAAAGAGGGAGGGGAAGGAGGTGCTCCAGGCGTTGAAGCTAGGTTCCTTCTGTGGGCCGTGGTGAAGACTATGGTGAGGCAGGGTGTCCCCTTGCAGCCCGTAGAGTGCACGGGAGGTGCAGAAGTCCACTCACGGCCCATGAAAAGAGGTGCACTTGCTGGAGTGAGCGGATGTCAGAAGGAGCTATAAAAGACTACACCCCATGGACAAGTGACTTGCATACAGCAGTGTTGGGAAGACAGCTGCTCGTGAGATTGGAGTCATGCAGGGGAAGTTTGTGGAGAACTGTCTCCCGTGGGAGGCACCCCATTGTACAGCAGAAGGAAACTCCCCCGATTTGTGTCCCTGCTTATTCAGTGAGAAAGAGGGAAAGGCTGAGGAAGGAAGAAGGGTGTTTTAAACACTTACTTCTCGTTATCCTCTTCTGATCCTGTTAATAATAAATTTACCTTGTGGTTTTAAGCTGAGCCTTGTTTTGCCTTAGAGTATTTTTCCCAAGATTCTTATTCTCACCTCATGGGCACTTCAATGATTTTCATTGGTACCTGGTGTTTAACTAATGTCAAACCGCGATATTCTGGAATAATTTGTCCCCCAAAATCTCCAATTTCCTGGTGTTGGCTACAGAATGGATAATTTAGAGGGAGAACCACCAAAAAATGCACCAAAACCAGTGGAATTCAGTTAAAGGAATCCAGCCTGGAGGTCAGTTGAGGACCCAGTGTAGAGCAATCCCATTCTTTGAGGGAATGTTCTATTTTTCTAGATTTCTATTTTTCCAACGAAAATTGGAAAAATCGGGTGGTTTAGTGACAAAAAATCATATTTTAATAGGCTGGGATATTCCTTATGGATGATCATTGGATCATCATCAGATAATCATTGAATCATCATTTGATGATGTCCCTCACCATGTCTATGGGGAGGGAAATGGAGGGTTTGTCTTGAACTTGGGCTAAAAACCATTGCATTTGGTGAAGTTCTCACCTGAATTCCAGGAAGCTTCCAGGATGTGGCTTGGATGTGGCTTGTTCCTCATGAATCCCATTGTCTTCCAGCAGATATTCCCTGTCCTTCCAACAGCTCCTATGAGCTCTGCTTCCACACCTGCCAGCACACCTGTGGTGCTGACTCTGCCACATGCCCAGGGCGGTGCCACGAGGGCTGCATGTGTCAGGATGGCTTCATGCTCAGCGGCGACAAGTGTGTCCTCATGTCCCACTGCGTCTGCGGTCACCATGGAGTCTACTACAAAGAGGGGGAGACGTTCTACCCCACAGAGCAGGAGATGTGTCAGTGCCTCTCTGGCAGCATGGTGGAGTTCCAAAATACTTCCTGTCCTGATGGTGGCCCTGGGAAGATCATCGATGGTGTCTTCCAGTGTCCCTCTCAGGTGTCCAGCACCTGTGTGGCCATAGGTGACTGCACCTATGTCACCTTTGATGGGATGGTCTTCAACATCACTGGTACCTGCTCCTATGTCCTCACCCAGACCTGTACAGGTAACAATGTGAGATCATTTATTCTCACAATCCAGAAGGAGGAGCGGCAGAAGGGGAAGGTCTCTGGGATCCAAATGTTGTCTGTGGAAGTCTATGGGGTCATCTTGACCTTGAAACAAGGAAAGGGGACAGATGTCATGGTAAGGTGGCACTTTATGTTCCAAATTTCCCAGGATGTCCCCAAAATTGAGTTTCCTTGATGGAAGGGACACCTCAGCCCATCTCCAAGCCCAGTCCATGTTAATTCCAGCTTTTCTTTCTGAGCAAGATGGGTAAATACATTAAAACATTGATTGGAAGGTGTGTTCCTTAAATTTTTTGCTCTACCTCCATCAACTCCAGAACTGTTTCCTTGATGAGGGGAGAGTCCTCACCCTATCTCCAAGAACAATCCATGCTCATCCGAACTTTTCCTTCCAAGGGGGATTCATAAATCTAGCAGAATATTGTTTGGAAGGTGTTTTCCCCAAATTTTTGGTCCCACCTTCTCACTGGAGGACTCTTCCTTCTCTGTCCCAGGTGGATTCCATCTCCCACCACCTCCCCACTATCCTGAGTGAGGGACAGGTCCAGGTCTATCCACATGGGACAGGTGTTCTGCTCCGCACTGACTTTGGCCTCGTTGTCCACTATGATCTCGTCCAGCACGTGATGGTCACAGTTCCCCAGACCTACATGGGGCACCTGTGTGGCCTCTGTGGCAACTACAATGGCCAACACGATGATGATTTCCAGCTCTCCAGTGGCCAACTGGCTCCAGATGCAACAGCCTTTGGATCTGCATGGAAAACAACAGATACACCTTGCGATGACACCTGTCCCAAGGATGAGTGTCCCACCTGCACAGAGGAGAAAGTGGCAGTCCTCCAAAAACCCAACTACTGTGGCCTCCTCACGGCCCCTGAAGGTCCCTTTGGCTCCTGCCACCACATCATCGACCCGATCCCATATTACCAATCCTGCATTCACGACCTCTGTATGACCAGTGGGGACACACATGTCCTGTGCCAGAGTATCCAGAGCTATGTCACTGCGTGCCAAGACGCCAGAGTCACCGTGGGGGGTTGGAGGACACTTTCCTTCTGTTGTGAGTTTGGGAAGGCACAGTGGCAAATGTCCCCCATTTGGGGTTGGAAAGATCTCCAGGTGAAATCCCACCCGGACTTTGGGGGGGTACAGTTGGGGCGATGTTCGTTGTTTGGGTCTGGGTGACAGTGGTGACATGCAGTACATGGGATGATGGTGATGGGATGAGCTTTAAGGTCCCTTCTAGCCCAACTCACTCCATGATTCCATGAATATTCCAGCCCTCAGCTGCCCAGCCAACAGCACCTACAGCCTTTGCACCAACACCTGCACCAACACCTGTGCTGGGAATGCCACCACCTGTCCCGAAACTTGTGCTGAGGGCTGCCAGTGCCACCAGGGCTCTGCCTTTGACAGACAGGGATGTGTTCCCAAGGAGTACTGCAGATGCTTCAGGGATAGGGAATATGATCAGGTAGTTTTTCTGGCCTTCTTTCCTTTTTTCTATATTTTAAGGCATTTATGTCTTTTTGTCCTGCATTTATTTCCTTCTTTTCCCCATTTTATGTCTTTACATGTATTTTTCCTACCATTTTTTCCTTTTTCTCATATTCTTCTGCATATATCTCTTTTCATGGCATTTTGGGTTTTTTGCTGGTTTAATTGATTTACTATGGTTAACCAATTTTCCTCCTTTCCCCCCTATTTTTATGCATTTATATCTTTATTTCTTGCATTTTTCCCTGTTTTTCTGTCTCATTTTCCCAGCATTTTTCCCCTTTCCCCCTGCTTAGTTTTATGTTGTCTTTTCCCTGGATTTAATTTCTTTTTTCCTCTATCTTTAGGCAGTTAGAACCTTTTTGTTTAGCCTGTATTTCTCCCTACTTTGCACATTTGCATTTCTTTTCCTGCATTTTTGCTATTTTTCCTATATTTATGCTTTTCCCCGCATATTTTCCTTACTTTTATGCATCTATGTTTTTCCTTCCTGCATTTTGCCCTTTTCCCCTATTTTTATGCATTTGCATCCCTTTTCTTTGTTTTTCGTTCATTATTTTCCCTATTCTTCATTTTTTCCTGAATATTTCTTTTTAACCCCTAATTTCATGGATTTCCCTTTCTCCCTTCTCCCTCCCCACAGCCCCATGAGTTGCTTTTCCGGGATCACTGCCAGCGCCGTTGCACCTGTGTCCCTGGCCAGGGCCTTACCTGCCAGGACCACGCTTGCACTGAGGATGAATCCTGTGAAATCCAGGAAGGGGTCTTGGGATGCATCGATAAAACTCAGGAAGAATGGGGGAAAAGGGATTTTTAGAAGCAGATCAGATCCTGGGATAACTGGAGGGTTGATTTATTGAGGAAAAGGGAAGGGGAGGTGGAGGGAACCAAATCCTATCTCTGGCACTAAGGGTCAGGGATGGAGTGATTCTTCCCATGGTTTCTCCTATCCCATGGCTTCTTCCATGGTTTCTTGCATGTTTTTTTCACCATCCTATGATTCTTCCTATGGTTCCTCCCATAGTTCTTCCCATTCCATGGCTTCTTCCATCCCATGATTTTTCCCATCCCATTATTCTTCCCGTGGTTTCTCCCATCCCGTGGCTTCTTCCACGGCCTTGCTATGTTCTTTTCCCATCCCATGGTTTTCCTCATTGTTCTTCCATATTCTCCCCATGGTTCCTTCCATGGTTTATTCCATAGTTTCTCCCATCCATGATCTTTCCCATCTCATAGTTTTCTCTATCCCCCCACTTTTTTTCCCATCCTTTTCCCCAACCCATGGCTTCCCCCATGTCTTATTTCACCCAGCCCATGGCTCATCCCACTCTCCCTCCCCTCCCAGATCCCTGCAAGTCCCTGCGCTGCCGCCCCAAGGAGCGCTGCCGGCCCCGTGGCACCCAATCCTGCTGTATCCCAGCCCTGGTCGCCACATGCTGGGCATGGGGTGACCCACACTTCCGCACCTTCGACGGCCTTGACTTCGACTTCCAAGGAACCTGCATCTACACCATGGCCGAATCCCATGGCAATGACACTGGGCTGGTGCCCTTCAGGGTTGAGGCCAAGAATGACATCCGCGGTGGGATCCAATCCGTGTCCTATGTCTCCTTGGTCAATGTTGATGTCTATGGACAATGCATCTCCTTCCATCGGAATGAGGACAGAAAAGTCCGGGTGAATTGGGTGGAAATGTGGAAAATTTGAACTTTTTCCCAACTTTTTGCTTCATCCAGCTCTTCCCAACCTCTTTCTTCATCCAGACACTGCCAATATTAATTTGAGATAAATCAGTCAGATTGGGAGACAGATTGTTGAAAGGTTGGGATATTTTGGAAAGAAAATGTTGGGATATGTCAGGAATAAAAAGTTGAGAAATGATGGGAATAAAATATGAGGAATAGAGTAATTGGATCTGTCAGGAACAGAATGTTGGGATAAGCTTGGAATAAGATGTTGAGATAAACTGGGAATAAAATGTTGGAATATGTCAGGAATAAAACAGGATATGCCAGGAATAAGATGATGGAATAAACTGGGAATAGAATGTTGATATGTCTAGGGAATAAAATATTGGGAAATTTCAGGAATAAAATATTGGGATGCATGAGGAATAGAACACTGTGGGGTATTGGGATATTTTGGCAATAAAAGATTGGGTTATGGTGGGAATAGAATGTTGGGATATGTCAGTAATAAAATATGGCAGGAATAAAATGTTGGGATATGTAAGGTGTAAAATGTTGGAATATGATGGGACTTAGTGTTGCAATATGCTGGGAGTAAAGAATTGCTATATGTGAGGAAAAGAATATTAGGATATATTGGGAATTAAATATTGGTGTATGTCGAGAATAAAACATTGAGGTAACGGGAAATATCCAACTGCTGGCAGGTGAACGGGGAGGTGACGCTGCTCCCGCTGCTCCTGGCAGATGGGAAGCTGCGAGTTCGTCCTAGTGGACTCCGTGTTGCCCTGGAGACAGATTTTGGTCTCCGAGTCTCCTACGACTGGAACTGGCGCCTCTTGATTGACCTCCCCAGCAGCTACTTCCGCCATGTCCGCGGCCTCTGTGGAAATTTCAACCTCAAGCCCCACGATGACATCCCCAATGCTGGCGACAACATCACCACCATCGTGACATGGGCCAAAAGCTGGAAAAGTGCTGACTCTGAGGCTGATGACCCGATTTGTTGGGATTATTGCGATGGAGCATGCCCAGTGTGCGATGAGGAGAAGAAGGAGCTTTACGGCGGAAACCACTATTGTGGGATCATCAAAAAATCCTTCCAGGGGCCCTTCAGAGCATGTCATGACATAGTGAAGCCTCATGACTTCTATCGCAACTGCCTGTCTGACCTGTGCCTGAACGATGGGGCAAGGTTGATCCTCTGCCAGGTGCTGGAGACGTACGTAGCAACGTGTCGGAAGCACGGGGCCATGGTCCACGACTGGAGGACACTGTCAGGATGCCGTAAGGACTGGGATTTTCTTTGGGGAGGGAAGGGAACACAGTTGGGGAGGATGGGTACAGAGTGGGATGCATCCTGGGCTGAAGCCTTCAAATCCCTCAGGCGATCCTTGGAAGTTACTCGGAACTTTCTCCTGGTGCTCCAGACCCTTCTTGTGTCCCAGACTCCATCCCACGTTTTCCAGAACCTTTCCACATATTCTGGACCCTTAGCCTTGTGTCCCAGATGTATCCCAGACCCCATCCTCTGTTTTTGAGACCCTTGCCACAAGTTCCAGGCCTTTATCGTTGTGTCCCAGACCTCATCCTGTGCATCCCAGACCCCATCCTTCATGGCCCAGACCCTTGTCACATGGCCCAGACCCCATTCCACTTGTCCCAGTCTCTTCCCACATTTCCCAGACCTTCCTCCTTGCAACGCAGACTCTTCTTGTTTTCCAGACCCTTCCCCTTGTTCGAGACCCTTTCCCAGCCCCAGCCCGCTCTGCTGAATGCTGTCCACTCCCCTAATCCCTCCCTCACCCCAGTTTCCTCCCCCTGCAGCCTTACCTTGCCCTGAAAACAGCCACTATGAGCCCTGTGGCAATGCCTGTCCGGCCACCTGCTCCAACTGGAACAGCCCAGTCACCTGTGACCAGCCCTGCGTGGAGACCTGTGCCTGTAACACTGGCCACGTGCTCAGCGGTGGGCAGTGCGTGCCGGTGTCCCGCTGTGGCTGCACTCGCGACGGCCGCTACTACAGCCCTGGCGAGGAGTTCTGGGGTGATGACAGATGTCGCTCCAGGTGCAGGTGTGACACAGAGCTGGGAATGGTGGTGTGCGAGGACTCCGGGTGTAAGCCAGGTGAGGTGTGCGCAGTGGTGAAGGGAGTGCGGCGGTGCGTGGCCAACAGCCGGTCCATCTGTGTGGCCACCGGTGATCCCCACTATACCACCTTCGATGGGCGCCGCTACGACTTCATGGGTACCTGTGTCTACCTGTTGGCTGGGCTTTGCTCCAGTGACCCCACCCTCATCCCCTTTGCTGTCACTGTGAAGAACAATCACCGTGGCAGCCACCTGGTCTCCTTCACCAAGGTGGTCACTGTGGAGGTGTACAACATGACCCTTAGCCTCAGCCAGGAACATCCCCAGAAGGTCAAGGTAGGGATGAAGGAGGTGATGGGGGTTGTTCAGAGTCATTGCATGGCATTTGGGGAGGGCTCAAGATCATGGTATTGTCTTTAGGTGCACTTCAAGGTCATATATGACACCTGGGTGGAATTTCAAGGTCCTTTTAAGGTGTTTAGGTGGGTTTCAAAGCCATTTCAAGGCATCTGGTTAGGTTTCAAGATGCTTCTATGGTGTTCAAGTGGGTTTCAACGTCATTGGGTGGCATCTTAGTGGGCTACAAGGTCGTCTTGGTGGGCTTCAAAGTTATTGNTAAGTGGGTTTCAACATCATTGGGAGGCATCTTGGTGGGCTTCAAAGTTATTGCATGGTGTCTTGCTGGGCTGCAAAGCCCTTGTGTGGCATCTAGGTGGGTTTCAAGGGTATTCCATGGCATTGGGTTAGGTTTCAAGGTCATCATGTGGCATCTAGGTGGTCTTCAAGGTCATTCTATGACAGCTGGGTGGGCTTCAACTTCATTGTGTGACCTCATGCCAACCATGACTTTCTTTTCAGGTCAATGGTGTCCTGTTGGACCTCCCCTTCACTCACAACCACCAGCTCCAGGTGTCTCTCCGCGGCATCCATGGCTTCATCACCATTGATGCGGGCGTCACCGTCACCTTTGACTGGTACAGCTACGCCCGTGTCATCCTCCCCACCACCTACTCCGGTGCTGTCTGCGGCCTCTGCGGCAATGCCAACGGTGACCCCCGCGATGACTTTGTCACCCGTGACGGCCACCATGCTGACAATGAGACCCACCTGGGGGACAGCTGGAAGGTCGGCGATGTCCCTGGGTGCTCACCTGGGTGCAGTGAGGGCTGCCAGGTGTGCAGCAACAACCAGAAACGTGCCTACCGTGGGGACAAGCACTGCGGGCTGCTGGGGAAGAAACGGGGGCCCTTTGCTGCCTGCCACGATGTCATCGACCCCAGCCCTTACTTGGATGACTGTCTCTTCGACGCCTGCCTGTACGAGGGACACCAGGATGCCGTGTGCCAAGCCATTGGCGCCTACGTCGCTGCGTGCCAGAGCCAGGGCGCTGCCGTGCGGCCATGGCGCACGGCTGCCTTCTGCAGTATGAGGGGACTTGGGGGGCTTGGGAGGGTTTGGAGGGCAGAGAGAGACTCAGGGATTGGGCAAGGAGTTTTGAGCTGTCCACAGAGGATTTTGGGGTGTCTGGCAGGGGGAAGGGGGGTGGGGGCTGTCTGTGGGTGCTTTGGGGTGTCCATGGCAGGTTTGAGGTGTTCATAGGGGTTTTTGGGTCTCCATGGGGAGTTTTAGGTTGTCAGTGGAGGTTTTGGGCTCTGCACAGGGATTTTGGGGTGTCCATGGGAGGTTTGGGGTCTGCATGAGGGGGGCTGAGGCCCTTATGGGGGATGGGGGGTGCCGGGCTTCAGACAAGGGAGTTTTGGGGTGTCTGTGGGGAGTTTGGGAATTTGGCATCTGCATGGGGAGTTTCGGGCATCCGTGGGAATGTGGGGTGTCCATGAGGGTTTTGAGGGTTTGCAGGAAGTTTTTTGTGCCCATGGGGGTTTTGGTGTTCCCAACCCCTCTCCCTTCCTATGCAGGCCCTGTGTGCCCCCCAAACCAGCACTATGAGCTCTGTGGCCCTCCCTGTCCCCCCACCTGCCAAGGCGAAGCTGGACCCCAGGACTGCTCTGATGCCTCCACATGCTCCGAAGGTTGTTTCTGCAATCCCGGATTTTTCTGGAGCAGGGATCATTGCGTGCCCCTCCCCCAGTGTGGCTGCATTTCAGAGGGCCGCTACTACCCCCGGGGGGTGCAGTTTTACCCTGAGCCCCCTTGCACCCAGCGCTGTGTCTGCTCCAAAAACGGGGCGCTGGAGTGTCACCCCACTCCAGGCTGCTCCAGAGACGAGGAATGCACAGTGAGGGATGGGGTGCTGGGGTGCCACCCCCGCACCTGCAGTCAATGCCAGGTTTTGGGGGCAGGGGCCTACAGCACCTTCGATGGGCACCTGGGGAGTTTTGGGGGGGCCTGCACCCTCCCGCTGCTGGAGTTGGAGAGGAGTGAGCCTGAGGAGGAGCTGGAGCCCATCACAGTGGCCTTGGAGCAGGAGAACACTGAGGTGCAGCGGGTGATGGTGATGGTGCACGGGGTGACCGTGGTGATGGACAGGGGACGGCAGTGGGAGGTGACGGTGAGTAGGGAGCCTGCAGGCTTGGAGGTGCAAGCCCTGGTTTTGGGGTGGGAAACCCCGTTTGGGGGGCAAAAAGATATTGGGGGGGCAAGAAAAGGGGATGGAAATGGGGTTATGAGAGGCATAGGAGTGAGGAAAGTCCTGGTTTGGGGTGAAACCTCTGACTTTGGGGGTGCATGCCCTGTTTTGGGGGTGCAACCCATGTTTTAGGGGGAAATGCTTTTGGGGTGCAAGCCTGGTTTGGTGGGTACAAACCCTGTTTTGGGGGGTAAAAGGGGTTGGGTGAAAAAGAAGGAGGTGAAAATGGGGTTTTGAGGGACACAGCAGTGGGGAAGGGGTTGTTTGGGGGTGTAAGATCTGCTTTTGGGGCACACACCCACTTCTGGTGTGCACTCTGGGGTGTACAGACCCTTTCTGGCATGCTAATCCTGGGTTTGGGGTGCAAACCATGATTTTGGGGTTGAAAACCCTCTTTTTGGAGTGTAATCACCCCTTTTTGGAGTGTAAACCACGGGTTTGAGGTGCGCAGAAGGAAGTGCAACGCTGGTTGTGGGGGTGCAAGCCCTGTTTCTGGGGATGCAGACCCTATTTTGGGGGGTTAATTCCACCTTTCGTGGTCCGACTTCCCTTTCGGGATCCTCAATCCTCTCTCCCCCCAGGTGGACGGCGAGCGCCACTTGCTGCCGCTGTGGCTGCAGGGGGGCGCGGTGGGGGTGGCGCAGGTGGGGTCCCACCGGCTGCTCCAGGTCCAGGGGGGCCCCAAAATCCTGTACGACGGGGACGCGTATGTGGTGCTGACGCTGACCCCCCCATCCCGCCGCCCCCGCGGCCTCTGCGGCAACTTCAACGGGGACCCCAACGACGACGACCCCGACGGGGGGGCTCTGGGCAGCCTCCCCCCAAACTGCACCCCCCTGGCGCCCGCCCCCAGCTGCTCCCCGGCCCAGGCGCGGCGCTGCGCGGTGCTGGCGGACCCCGAGGGACCCTTCGCGGGGTGTCACGGGGCGGTGCCGCCCCGCACGTACCTGGTGACCTGCGAGCGCCAGGTGTGTGGGGCGGGGGGTGACCCCTGCCCCGGCTTTCAGGGCTACGCAGCTGCGTGCCAGGCAGCAGGAGGCGCTCTCCAGCAGTGGCGAGAAGCCACGGGCTGCCGTGAGTACATGGAGGGGTTGGGAATTTGAGGTGACGGGAAGTTTGGAGTTGGGAATTTGGGGTGGTGAAGTTTTGGGGGTCAGGATTTTTGTGGGGGCAGGAATTTTGCAGGGAGTGGAAATTTTAGTGGGGGTGGGAATTTAGAGGTCTAGGGGAGTGGAATGGAGCAGGAGCTCATTCCCGCATGGAAAAAGGGGTACATGTCTGCATTGCTAAGCCCCCATCTGGGGAATGCCCCAATCACACCCCCAAAGGGGACCCCCCCAAAATGGGAAGCCTGTGTCCCCCAGTGGAACCCTGTGCAACTAGTGGGGTCCTCCCGATGGCCCCAAACGGGAGCCCCATGGGACCACCCACCCCAGAGACGGGATGGCATTGATGCCAGGAGACACCCATTGACCCCGGATCACCTCCCGCTAGTCCCACTGCCCCCCCTGGCCTCAGCTGGCCCCCACACTGACCCCCTTTGTTTCTTCCCTCCCTCTCCCAGCCCTCACCTGCCCTCTCAAGAGCCGCTACCAGCTGTGTGCCCGCACCTGCGAGCACACCTGCGCAGGTGTGTCGGCCCCGCCCCCCTGCAGCGAGCGCTGCTTTGAGGGCTGTCAGTGCGCCCAGGGGCTGCTGTTCGACGGGGCCCGCTGCGTCCTCCCGGGGACCTGCGGCTGCCTCCACCAGGGCCGCTACTTCCAGGTGGGTGTGGTCCCAGTGCCTCCCAGTACAGCCCAGTTCCAGCCCTCGCTCCTTTCAGGCCCCCATGTTGATCGCAGTCCCCTCCAGTGCACCCCGCAGTATCTCCAGTCCCTCCCAATACACCCCAGCTCTCCACCACTCCCTTCCAGTCCTCCCCAGTTCCCTGCAGAGTGCCCTGCAGTGTCTCCAGTCCCCTCCAGTATGCTTCACAGTGTCCTCAGTCCCTCCAAATGCAACACAGTTCCTCCCCATCCCTTGCAGTGTCCACCAGTTGATCCCAGGTCCCCTCAGTGTGCCCCCCACAGTGTCCCCAGTCCCTCCCAGTACACCCCAGCATCCCTCCATGTCATCATTTCTCCCCAGTGTGTCCCACTTCCCCCAAACACATCCCCCAGTGCGTCCCTCTTTACCCCAGCATCTCTCCAGTCCCCTCCAGTCCCCCCCAGTATTCCCTGTACTGTCCACAGTCCCTCACAGGGTATTTAGTCCTCTCCCACTTTCCCCCACAGTGCTCCCAATCCCTCCCAGTTTGTTGCTGTTTCCCCCCACAGTGCCTCCCCATGCATCCCAGTCCCACTCAGTGTCCTTCCCAATGTCTCCCAGCACATCCCAGTGTCCCCCTGTGTCTCCACCAGTGTTCCCAGTGTCCCTCAGCAGGTCCCAGTCGCCCCCAGTTCCCCATGGGGGACATGGGGATGTGTGGGGGCATGGGGACACTGGGGACATGGGCACACATTGGGGGGTATGGGGACATATTTGGGATTTGGGGGACATGGATCCCCCTCCCATGACACCTCACAGCATCATTGTCCCTATTTTTTGGCCATTTTAGGCCAATTTTCCCTACTTTCCACATTTTATCCACGGAAAACAGATCGCTGAGACCATCCTGACCTCCGACTGCTCCCAGTCCTGCACCTGCCGGGGGCCCGGGGCCCTCCAGTGCCGCCCCTTCACTTGTCCCTTTGGCCACACCTGTGGCCTCCGTGACGGCACCCGCGCCTGCATTGCACACCCGGGGCGCTGTGCCCTGTCCCCTGCCACCCGCTTTGTCACCTTCGACGGCATCACCGGGGCCACCCTGGCCACCGGCATCTATGTGGTGGCCAGCGTGTGCGACCCCCGGGACCCCGCGTGGTTCCGGCTGCTGGGGGACATCAGCGATGTCGGGGACCAGCCGGCAGTGGTGGCACTTCACCTCTTCACCCCCCACGGCCTCATCACCCTGCGGAGGGACAGGAAGGTCTGGGTAAGTTGTCATCACCCTGGATGGCACCCAAAAATTTTGTCACCACCGTGTTGTCACTCTAAACGTCCTCCTGACCTTCATTTTAATTAAAAAAATCGAAGTTTTTTCCCTAATTTCACACCAGGTAAGAGTCCACATGCATCCCACCAGCACCACAGAATGTTCTTACCTTAATTTTGCCCCAAATTGCTCTTTTCTCTCCCCAGTTTCCTGCCAGTGAAGCACCTGTGTGGGTGACGGTCACTAAGAGCCATCCTTAAACTGACGCACTCCACCATTTTGACCAAAATTGCTCTTTTTTCCTCCAATTTCATGCCAGGAAAGTACTTACATGGGTTGTCCTTCATCGCCCCCCTCACCATGCCTTGACACATCCCATCATTTTTCCACAAACTCCCTCTTTTCCACACAAATTCCTCCAACCACCCTTCACCCCTGTATTGCCCCAAATCTCCTTTTTTCCCCCCAATTCGGTGTTTTCCAGCTCAACGGGGTCCCCACCCCCCTCCCTGCGGAGCTCCCGGGGCCATTGACCATCACGGAGACGCGCACGACCCTCCGGATCAGCCGAACCCCGGGATTCCTGGTGGAACTGGGCACCGCGGGGGTGACGGTGGAGGTGCCCAGGGAAGCGCGGGCGACGCTCTGTGGCCTCTGCGGCGACTGTGACGGTGCCGCCAGCAACGACCTGCGAGGCCCCGACGGGACGGTGACCGGCGACGCGCGGGCGCTGGCCGAGGCCTGGCGGGCGCCCGACTTCACCCAGGTGGGTGGCACCGGGGGCACACCCGGGCAAGGGTTGGGGGGATTTGGGTGTCGTGGGGATGGCACTAGGGGAAAAGGTGCCAAAAAGGGGGAGAAAGCCTAAAAAAGAGGGAAAGAGCCCCCCAAAAGGGCAAAGAAGCCCCAGAAGATAGAAAAAAGACCAAAAAGGGGAGAAAGAGCTCCCCAAAAGAGAGAGAAGAGCCCCAAAAAGATTGGAGAGGAGACCAAAAAGAGGGGAAAGAGCCAAAACTGGAGAAAGGACCCCAAAATACAGGAAAAGAGACCTAAAAAAGGAGAAAGAGCAGGGAGAGGGAGAAATAACCCTAAAAGATGGGAAAAGAGACCCATAAATGAGGAAAGGAGCCCAGATGGAGGAGAACAGCACAAAGAAAGGAGAAAAAGAGCCCCCAAAGGAGGAAAAGAACAGAAACGAGTGGAAAGAAATCAAAAATGGAGAAAAGAGGGGGGAAAAAAGGTGGAAATAACCCCCAAGTGAGATTAAAAGCTCAAAGGGGTGGGAAAAGACACCAAAAGTGGGTGAAGGACCCAAAAAAGGGGGAAAGGAGTATTAAAATGGGAGAAAGAGCCCCAAAAATAGGGAGAAAGAGGCCAAAAATGAGAGACACCAGAAACAGGGGAAAGAACCCCTCACAAAGAGGTGAGCCAGTGGGGGGAGGGGGAAGAGAAGCACACAAAAGGCGACAAGGTGCCCAAAAAGGGGGGAAAGTGAATATGAAAAGGATGAAGAGCCCCTCAAAGTGGGGAAAGAGGCCAAAAATAGAGGGGAAAGAGGCCAAAAATGAGCAAAACGAGTTCAAAGAAGGTGGAAAAGGTCCTAAATTGGGGGAAAACTGCCCCAAAGTTCCCCTTGATTTTGCCTTTCTTCCGACCCAGTGATGTGGAAAATTGACATTTTACCTGGGCGGCCGCGCCCCATCGCTGACGTCATCCTCAAACCGACTGAGATCCGGAAAACCCGGATTTTTATAACCCCCAAAACTGTGCTTTCCCCCCCAAAATAAAACCTGGGAGAAAACGCCGTTTGCAGGCGATCTGGGGATAAAATCCTGGGAATTCTGGGAAAACAGGAGCGTGGAAATGTGCTGGGGGCAGTTGGGGAGCGGGCAGGGCTGTTCCCACCCTGTCCTGCCGCGGGCAGTTCCGTGTCCCCCCTTCCCCCGCTTCCCCCCCCGTCGGTCAATATTTCCCAAGGCCTGAGTCCCACGGGGGGGAAGGGCGGGGGGGCACCCGGATGTTTGGTGCCGGGGAGGGGCAGCAGAGGGGATTCCCAGACACCCGAGTGCCCCAGGGGAGGTGGGTGCCATGGCACACGTGGAGGGGACCCTCACCGGTATCCCCAGTCCCTCCCAG
>VZTJ01001281.1:503-11382 GCA_013397795.1 Orthonyx spaldingii
TGTGGGAGCTGCTCCACTCGCAGTACATCCCTGAGGAGAACAGGAAGGAGCTGCTGGAGCTGTACGAGGCAGGTGAGTTAACCCTGGAGCAGGTGAAGACCGTTGTCACCACCATTGTGACCAGGGCAGCAGCAGCAGAGAGGGCAGAGCCAGCGGCACCTGTGAACGAGCCCAGGGCAGAGCCAGCAGTTCCTGCAAATAGTCCCAGCGCAGAACTGGTGGCTTCTGTGAGTGTCCCAAGGGCAGAGCCAGTGGCCACAGAGGCTGAACCCACCCCCCTGCACGAGGACAGGTCTTTGGAAGAGACCCTGAAGTCCACCACGGCCGAGGTGCTGGCGGGGGAGTTCCAGGGCAGGCAGGTGTCCCTGTGGGACCTGCTCTTCTCCCACTACATCTCCGAGGAGAAGCGGCAGGAGCTGCTGGAGCTGTTCCGTGGGGGGACACTCCCCATCCAGGAGCTGCTCAGCACCACCAGCAGCCTGGCCAGCGACAGCCACGAGAGGCACTTCGGGGCCCTTCCTGCACACACCGTGGATCTTCTGCGCTCTGAGGGCTCCTACATCACGTTCGGCCCGTCCCAGGAGCGCAGGGTGTCGGTGTGGGAGCTGCTGTCCTCCAAGCAGGTCTCCGAGTACCGGCGGGAGGCGCATCTCGACACCTACCCCTCGGGAGGGCTGACAGTGAACAGAATCACCATCACCACCACCGTCACCACCGGCCCCTGGTGTGAGAAGAGCCGGCCCCGGCACCACTGACACCGACCCCGGCAGAGGAGGGTCCCGGGCACCTGTGGGACTTTGCTCTACGCGTCCCTCCGTGTGTCACAGCAGTGACGAGCCCATGTGTGGAGCGGGGTGGGCACTCGGTTAAACTCCTGCTGTCTCAACTCCGGCTGTGCTGAGATTTCTTTTGCCCAGCAGAGCTTTCCCAGAGGGGCTCTGGGGGTGTCCGGCAGGCTTGGGACTGCGCCGTGCACGCAGGGGCACCGACCAAGGACAGGGAGGTGCGGAGCCAGCGCCCAGCTCAGGGGGGCTGGAGAGTGCCCCGAGTGGGAGCAGGCAGAGACCCCGGGGCGGGGGCTGTGGGCAGTGACACCCGGTCCCAGGAGAGCCACAGAGGGCCAGCTGGGACAGCACGTGGGGCTGCGGTGGCCTGTGGGACATTGAGACCTGACCTGTCCCTCAGTTCTGCTACAAAACAGGGCCACAGGGGTCCCTGGGCTGCTGGAGCTCATGGCACACGAGCACTGAAGGAGAGGGACACTGGTGTCGGGGCTGTGACACCTGTGACAGTGAGAGGTGGCCAGGGGCACCCCCAGGAGCAGCGGTGCCTCCTCGGGGCACGAGGACACCGCACGCAGGGCATGGGGCGCTGCTCCGTAGAGGGAACGAGGATGCTGGAAACTCCTAGGAAGGGAGCAGAGCAAAGCATGACACATCCTGAGGTGCTTATTGTCCCCTCTCATTGTCTCACCTCATCGTCCCATCCCATTGTTCCATCCCATCCCATCCCATCCCGTTGTCCCATCCCACTGTTCCATCCTGTCAGGACTCAGAGAAGCAGGAGAATGATGAGGCACAGGGAAGGCGAGGGAGGATGAGCGGACTCCTGCGATGGAGAAACGCCCGGGGTGGGTGGCACCGCAGCCACGAGCTCCACGTCCTCTCCAGCCCCAGGATCGTGGGTTATTGCCAATCCAGCACGGGAGCAGCTGAGGCCGAAGGAAGGAATTCTGCACGCTCGGGGTGGCTGGGCTGAGGAACTCCCTGTGCAGGATATCCCGGGAGCTAAAAATTCAAAATTCCCAGACTGGGATTTCTTGGATGGGGAGGGTTGGAAGCTCCTGAGAGCAGCGGGATGGGGCCCCTTTGATCCCGGGAATCCAGGGCTATAACACCAGGAATATCCCCAAAGAAATTCCAAAGAAAAAAATCCCCAAAAATCCCAGGGAAATGCGGCCGTGGGCATCTCGGGAAACGGAGTCAGGAATCCCACCCAGTCCAAGCCTTCGGATCTGCATGGAAAAGCACCAGGCCTTTGGAATTCTGGTTTCCATTCCCAAATTCCTATGGAATTCTGAGGAACCTTTGGAATCCTGGATTCCCATCCCAAATCCCCACAGAAACCTGAGAATCCCTTGCAATGTTGATTTTCCACCCCAAATTCCCAGTGAAAGCTGAGTATCCTTTGGAATGTTGGTTTCCCATTGCCAAATTCCCATGGAAAAGTGCCAGGCCTTTGGAATGTTGCGTTTCCATCCCAAATCCCCATGGAATTCTAAGGATTCTTTGGAATCCTGGTTTCCCACCCCAGATCCCCATGGAATTCTAAGAAGCTTTTGGAATTCCAGATTCCCACCCCAAATCCCCATGGAAGCCTAAGGATCCTTCGGAATGCCGGATTTCCATCCCAAATTCCTGTGGAAAAGTTCCAGACTTTTGGAAAGTTGGTTTTCCATCCCAGATGCCCATGGAATTCTGAGGACCCTCGGGAATCCGGGTTTTCCATCCCCAAATCCCCATGGAATTCTAAGGATCCTTTGGAATGCCAGATTCCCTTTCTAAATATCCATGGAATGCTGAGGACCCTTCAGAATGCCAGATTCCCATCCCAAATCCCCATAGAATTCTGAGGATCCTTGGAATTCCAGTTTTCCCACCCCAAATCCCCATGGAATTCTGTCAACCCTCTTGAATCCTGGTTTTCCATCACAAATCCCCCCACTCCCGATCGTCCCTTTTCCCTCGGGATCCCATTCCCAGATTTCCCCCAGCGCTGGTCCCGCTTCCAAAGTATAGGGAAAAGCCTTTCCCAGCTCCAAAGGCTTTTCCCAAATTCAACAGAAAACATTCCCAGGACGCCGGATTGGATTTTTCCCCCCTTTCCCAGCCTTTTCCAGAGGCAAAATCCTGGGAAAATGCCATCCTCTCCCACCTTCCCAGCATTCCTACCTGGAGCAGCTTCTCTTCCCGTTTCTCCTGGCACAGGGAATTTTCCTTGCTCTCCGGGAAAAAAAATGGGATCGCAGTGATGCTGGCAATTCTGAGGGATCTGGGAATGTGGGAATGCAGGAAGGGGGCGGGATGGGCTGGGAGCATTCCCAAGGGGAAAAGATTTGGGGATGTCTGTGCAGGAAAACTGGGAAAAACCAGAAAAACTCTGACCCCATGGGGTGGGAAAAGCAGGAATCCTGCCTGTATCCCACCTGGAATCTGCATCCAGCTCTGGGTCTGGCACTGGAGGAATGTGGGAATGAGCTGGGAATGTGCAGCTGGAAAATCGGAATTCCAGGAGAATTCCAGAACCTTTTCTAGAGGTTTTTCTGGGAGAGCTGGAGAGAGATTCGGGATAAAGGCTGGAAGGAGGGTCCGGCAGTGGGAGCCCCATCCCTGCGGGAATGTGGCACCACAGCGGATGCACCGGGAAACGCCTCGGTTTTGTGGGAGAAGAGTGGGGGGAGAGGAAAAACTCCAGGCCGGGCCCTGAGCTGCCGGACAAGGAACGGGAAGGCAGCAAATCCCAGGCTGTGCCCACGGGCAGGAGTGGGAACCAGGGGCAGTGCCCACAGCAGCTCTCCCTGCGGAGCGAGCACGGAATCGGGGACTCATGGAATGGTTGGGTGGGAAGGGACATTACAGCTCATCCCGTTCCTCCCTGCCATGAGCAGGGACACCTTCCACCATCCCAGGCTGCTCCAGCCCCGTCCAGCCTGTCCTTGGACACTTCCAGAGATCCAGGGGCAGCCACAGCTTCTCTGGGCAACCTGTGCCAGGGCCTCCCCATCCTCACAGGGAAGAACTACTTCCCAATATCCAACCTAAATCCACTCTCTTTCAGCGCAAAGCTGTCCCCCCTTGTCCCCTGTCACTGCGTGCCCTTGGGAAAAGTCCCTCTGCAGGGACCCCCGGGGGCCGCACAGCTCTGCAGCGGTGCCCTCGAGTGTGGGCCGTGGGGCCAGCCTGGCCCATTTCCCCCCCGGAGCCCCCAGCCCGCCCGGACACAGCCCAGGGGGCTGGCAGGGCGCTCCCGGCTTGCCCAGGAACCTTCACGCAGAACAGGCAGGCTCTGCCCTTCCTTTTCCAGCAGCCACAAACGTTCTCGGAGAGTCCAGCCCAACCTCCTCGCGTGCAAACCCCTCCATCAGCCGAAGCAGACCCACTCCTGGCTCCCTGTTTGTCCCTGATAAGGCTGCCCGGGGCAGTTTTATCTCCCGGCACATCTGTCCTGCCAGAGCTGCTCCTGCTCTGCTCCCTCAGTTGTGTCTCTGCCCCTTTTTCCATGGGGTTTTGGCAAGGCTGGTGCTCAGGCTGCACACAGGGCCCTGTGCAGCCCCTGGCACCGTCTGCCCCTCCGGACACACCCCGGGGCAGCTGAGGACACAGCACGGCCTCGTCACCCCGAACCCACATCCCTCCGGAGGCTGCTGAACCCACACAGGCCTTTTCCTCTCTAATCACCTCCACGTCGTGTGCTCTGTGGCACAACTTTGTTTGTTCAGTGACTGCAGGGCATGACTGTGCATTCGGGCCCATTCCTGACGGTCCCATGACCGTTCCCTCAGCCTCAATGTCACCTGGTCCAGCCCTCTGTGCTACCTCAGCTCAGCTTGCTCACCGCACCCGGCATTTATTGACAAAGCTGTTGATAAAACTTTTAAATTAATTTGGCTCCGAGAGCCCATATTCTCCCTGACAACTCCCCTTCCAGCACACTCCAGTCTCTGAGGGGCAGACAGGGCACGCCACGTGCCTCTGTCCCACCCTGCAGCAGCCAGGCTGTCACAGTGACAGAAGTTTCCTTTTTGGCTTCAATGAATGGGATCTGCTGGGGAGCACAAACTGTTCTGGCTGGTCCCAACAGCACAAAGAGAGGGTTCAGCAACGGAGCCCTGAGGTCTCCAGCACCTTCTCCCCAGCTCCAGAGGTCACACCTAACACCAGCTCTGTCTGTTATGTTTCTCCTCATGAAAGGTTTTACCTGGAAGATAAAAAGGAACAAACCAGACTGTTATGATGAAGCTTTGTCCAATTTTCCACTGAAGTGGAATCAAAACTCAGGAAAGTGTTAAAAGTTGTTGTGACAGGGAACTCCTCCCTCTGTGACAGCCAAGAGAGGGTCTGCAGCCCCAAGTGCCCGGGCTGGGGGTCGTGATCTCCTCCCTCCTCATCCTCCCTGGGTGGGAGAGGTTCTGCCAAAAGTGTGACAGGGAGTGTCCCCTCCTCACCTCACCAGGAACTGCCCATCCCATCCCATCCCCCCACGTCCACCAGTGTCCCCTCGGCGTGGGGAGCAGGACGGGGCCTTGGCCAGCTCTGCCGGGGGACGGGGCTCCTTCGGGGGTCCTGGGGAGGTCAGGAAAGCAGTGGAATCACAGAGGGACAGAGCCTGAAGGAACCAGCAGAGATTTCAAAGTGAAACCACAGCCTGAAGAAGCAGGGAATGCCCCATCAGCCAAACACAGGATTCAGGACATGGGGATTCTGGGATCGGGGTCTCAGCCACACACGGCAGCAGCTGTGCCCATGCCATCCCCAACAAGAGCTCCACCAGCCCAGCTTCCACCCTTGTGAGCGGGGCCGGGAGTCAGGAAACCCCGAGCAGGGCCTTGTGGAGCAGCAGAAAATTCTCCCAGGAGCTGCTGAGGGCTGGCGGCAGCAGCAGGGGCTGACACAAACCAGGTGCCCTTTGTGCGTGACCAGCTGCAGGCAACGGGCAAAGTCCAACAGCGGTCTCCAAAATACAACCAGCCTGCTCCCAAATCCAATCCTTCTCCTCCAAAATCCAACCAGCCTGCTCCCAAACACAATCACTCTGCTCCCAAATGCGATCGCTCTGCTCCCAAATCCAACTGGCCTGCTCCCAGCTACAATTGTCCTGCAAAACACAACCGGCCAGCTCCGGTGCGAGCAGCTGCTGACAGGGCTCCCAGGGCCCTGACCCCCACCTCACCTCCCTTTGTTATCTCTGCCCTTAGAATCACAGAACCATGGAATTGCTGAGGCTGGAAAACCCCTCTGAGCCCACTGAGTCCAACCATCCCCCCAGCACAGCCAAGGCCACCAATGCCCCGTGTCCCCAAGTGCCACATGCACACGGCTGTTAAATCCCCCCAGGAATGGGGACGCCCCCCTGCCCTGGGCGGCTGTGCCAGGGCTGGACAGCCCTTTCCAGGAGCTTGTCCCTCGGCCTGTCACCTGTCCCGGGGTCTGTCCCACATCCCCTGCCCCATCCACGGCACAGCCTCTGCCCCGTTCTGCCCCTCAGCAGCCATTCCCTGCATTCCCCCGCTCCAAAGGCGGGTGAGCCTTCCCAAGAGGATTCAGACCGTCCCATTTTTAGCCGTGGCCAGTTCCAGCCGATGCCCTCAGCCAAGCAGCGCCCACGGTTCCCGTGGTCAGCCTCACCTCCACACACGCTGGCTCCCGTCCCGCTTCTGGAAGCACTTAGGGAAGAGCTGGAGACGTGTTTCCTGCCCAGCAGGAGCACAGGCAGGGCTGGAAAGAGCGGAATGAGCCTTTCCAAAGGCTGCAACCCCTCTCCCAGCTCTCCGGCCCGCCCCGTGCCCCGGGGGGATGTTGGGGATATTTTCAGCAGTTCCAGCCGCGGAAGCAGTTCCAGAAAACTGCTCTGCCCCTCTCCCAGGACTGCTCTGGTCCCGTGGTGTTGGATTCCTGCTGCCCTGCATCCCTCTAATCCACACACCTGAGTTACCTGCTGGCAGCTGCGGGGTCCGCACCTGCGCAGGTCACGCCTTGGCGATGCTGCAGGTGAGGAGCTGCAGGACAGGGCAGGTCAAAGTCTGGTGCAGCTCAGCCGCACAAACGCATCCCGCGGGGTCGTGTGCCGGCCACGTCGGCCCTCAGAGTCCACGGCCAGACGTGCTCAGACAGATGGAGCAGCGGGGAGAGGTTTGCCGGATGCGCGGAGCCGGTTTGGCACCTAAACCTTCAGTCCCGACACAGCGCAGGCTGTGCAACAGCACATGACATCATCCCACCCCGGCCCCATCCATCAAACGCGGGTAAAAATAGACACACGCCGAGAGGGGCCTCCCGGCAGCGAGAGGGGAAGGCAAACACGGAGCTTCCCCCAGCCCCGGGTACCTCCAAGCCCCGCGGAACAGCACGGGGGTCGTGCTGGGGGGGTCCCACTGCACAGCGGTGCCGGGGTGCTCCTGCAAACCCCAGCGCCTGCAGAGGCTCCGGAAAAGGGTCAAAGCAAACTGACCTGAGAGGGGCTCAGGAGTCCCCACGGATTCTGCCAATTTACAGTCGGAGCACGATCAGGGGGACCCATTCCTGGGACCCACATTAAACAATGCAAGAAGCTCCAGGCTGGCTGCACATCCCTGGGGGAGAATCCCCCCCAGACCCCCTGAACCTGCCAGCCCCACCAGGGTCAGCAGCACCGCGGGGTCTGCAGGTCCAGCCCTGGAGGGAGCCGTGCCCAGGGCACCAGGGGACAGCGGTGACAGGAGCCTCAGCTCCACCCTCCCAGTGCCGCCTGCCCGGGGCAGCGGAGACAGAACTCGCCCCCAGCAGCAAATCCTGCCTGCCTGGCCTCCCACACACCAGAATCCTGGACGGAAACCAAAACCTGAACCTTTAGACCCATAATATCACTGCTGAGATCCCCAAACTCCTCAGCCAAGAGCTCTGGCCTGCTCCTGTGCTCAGGGCAGCGGAAAGGAGTTCGGGGAAGGACGGGGTGATGGCAGCACAGCCAGGTGAGCTCCCCTGCCAGCAGCATTCCCTCCTGCCCAGAGGCATCAGACCTTCCCAGGGTCCCTGACTGCAAACTGCGGTGGGAGAAGGTGAGACCGAGCAGAGGGACAACCTGAGAGGGGCTGGCACAGGGACACGACAGAGCCTGGGACAAAAGGTCTCTGCAGCTGTCCCACACCGGGGAATTCCCAATGGAAACAGCCTTACAGGGGCTGGTGAAGGAAATTCCTGAGCATGAAAATCACGGAATCGTTTGGGTTGGAGAAGCCCCCTGAGCCCATCAAGTCAAGCTGTTCCCCAGCACTGCCAAGGCCACCACTGACCGTGTCCCCAAGTGCCACATCCACAGGGATGTTAAATCCCTCCGGGAATGAGGACTCCCCCTGCTTCCCTGGGCAGCTGTGCCAGGGCTGGACAGCCCTTTCTGGGAAGGAATTTTCCCAATATCCCACCTGAACCTCCCCTGGCACAACTTGAGGCCATTTCCTCTTGTCCTGTCCCTCATGCCCCAGGAGCAGAGCCCGACCCCCACCTGGTTCCACCCTCCTGTCAGGGAGTTCTGGGGAGTGAGAAGGTCCCTCCCCCTGCTCCCCTCCCCAAGCCTCCTTTTCTCCAGGTGAGCACCCCCAGCTCCCTCAGCCCCTCCTGGTGCTCCAAACCCTTCCCAGTTCCGTTCCCGTCTCTGGACATGCTCCAGCCCTTCAACGTCCTTCTTGTCATGAGGGAGAGGCACAGAACCGCCCCGGGACTGGAGGCACCTCAGCAGTGCCAGCACAGGGTGTTATTGCCCTGGGCCTGTGGCCACGCTGTGGCTGGAACGAGCCAGGGGCTGTTTCCCACCCGGACACACCTGAACTCTCTGGCAGGGTTGTGCTGTGGAGTGTCCAGCTCCAGGCTGGCAGGGCCCGGGGCTCTGGATGTGGGTGTGGAGCAGCCTGTGGGTCCCTCGGGACAGCAGTCACGGGCAGGGGTCAAGCACAGGCCGCCCGCACTGCCCGGTCCCTGCTCCCTGTTAGAATCCCCAGCTGCAGCCCTGGGAGCAGCCAGGGGCACGCAGGTGCTGCAGGAGGTCACACCCAGCATGAGAGTGTGGCGGCCACCAGGATGGAGCCCATTGCTCCTGCTGTTGGTGATTTGATGGCTGGGATAGATGGCAGAGGAGGAAGGACTGTGTGAACCCTGCCTGGAAAGGAACAGCAGGACAGGTAGCACTGCTGTGTTTCCTCCAGCAAAAAATATCCATGGGTGGGACACTGAGGACGAGGGAGGGACATCAGGACATCTGGACAGGGGTGATGGGCAGTGATAACACAGGAGGTGGGCACTGCTGCGGGAACAGCCACTGCCCCTGCACCTGCCCGAAGAAGCTCAGGATCCCCACACCAGGAATGTTCTGCACTCAAAGTGACCGACCTTGAACAAGAAGATCCAGGGTTCAGCCAGCTGCTGCTGCTGGGTGGGATTTGTGTGCCTCAAAGGACCTTGAGGATTCCTGTAGGAGCTGCTGGGCTGGGCCAGGCCGGGGACATGGGGATCTCCAGCCGAGGCAGTGTCCAGCACGTGGGTGACAACACCTGGGTGATCCACAGAGCACCTCTGAAGACCAAACACTCCCCCCACAGAGCTGGAAGCAGCTCCCCAGCTCAGACCTGAGCCCACCGTGTCCCCGCATCCCATTTTGGCCCATTGCCAATGGTGGATCCCGAGAGGAAAAGCGCAGGGACCTGAGCGGGGGCCAAACTGTGTTTCATCAGCTGCAGCTCCTGGCAATCCACAGCGCGGAGCCTCTGGAGCCAGAAGCTGCATCTGCGTCTCTGGTTAATAGCCCTCAATCAATTTTTCTCCCACAAATTTGCCTAATGGCTTTTAAAATCCCTTTAAAATTTACTTGGGCCGCTGCAAACACCCTGTGGCAATGGATTCCGCCGCATATCACACCGAACACTCACCCCAAGGAACAGTAAAAGATTTCCCTCATCTGAGTATTCCGCAGCTCCATGGGGGTTCCCAGCTGCCACCCCACGTGGAATGACACGCCCGGAATGAACGAGCAGGACAGATGTGCTCTGCTGTGTGTTCCCCAGGAAAGGAAAAGGAGCTGTGGAAGGAAGATGAGGCGTGGAATGGTGAAGAGCCTCTCCCCGCGCCCTCCACACGCTGTCCCCACGCTCCAGCCCTGCCCGTCCCCAGCTCAGGTGTTCACCCAGCTGAGTAACTGGTTTCACGCGAAAGCTCGTCCACACCTCTGCCACCCCTCCCTGTGCCACCAGAGCCAGCATTGTAGCCAAACCACCCAGAAACTCCAGCGGCATCAGCAAACTCTGCCAACTCATTGTTCATCCCTTCTCGGCGGGCGCTGGAGGTGATGAAAGGCAGTTCCACGGAGAACTGGAGCCAACCACGGCCAGGAGGTGGTCACAGGAGTGCCACCGGGCACTGGAGCTGGCAGGTGGTCACGGAAGTGCCACGGGGGCTGTGAAGACGCAGCAGATGGGGAAGGTGCCTGGGTGTGATGTGCGGTTTGTGTTTGGTTGCAACACTTTTATTCCTTGTCCTTGAACTTATTCCCAGACTTCACTGTGATAAGAACCAGGGGCTGACTTCCCTCGCAGCCCTGTCTGGCACGCACGGGACAAGGTCACCCACCGTGGGAGCTTGTGGCACCTGGCACAGACACGAAGCACAGGGGGTGGATGGACGCCGGGAGGCGGCTGCGGCCCGGGGGTGACAATGAGGGCCGGCTCGGGGTCACAGTGACAGCGGGGACTCGCCCAGGTGGGCTCAGACACGGGGCCCTGGCAGTGCCCACGGCAGCGCCACAGGGCTGCAGCTGGGGTCACCAATTACCCAATGCCACGGCCAGAGCAGCCCAGTCGGTGGCCCAGCAGGAGCCGGCGGTGGCCCACACCAGGACACAGCTCCCGTTCCCTTCTCGTGTGTCAGGGCCGGGCTGCTGTGTACGATACCTGCTGTGCACTTCCTGTGTCACCTCGCCCGCAGCCGCCCTCGCCCTGCTCCTCTCGGTTCACCACAGCGGCCAGAGCAGCCGCAGACTGCAGGGGCAGAACGTGCCCAAACCCAGCCAGGCGCCAGAGCAGCACGGAAAGAGGGTGGGACAACGAATGGTCGGGCTAAAAGTAACTGGAGACGGCCAG
>VZTJ01001281.1:12668-23887 GCA_013397795.1 Orthonyx spaldingii
CGGCGATGGCCGCGGCCGGAGGGCGGTGCGGGGAGCGGCTCCGCGGGGAGCGAGTTCCCGGGGGCGGCCGGAGGCGCGGGGAGCCGCGCTCGGTCATGCCCGGGTCGGGGTGTGCCGGTGCGGGGAGCCGGGCTCGCCTTGTCTCGGTGCGAGCTGTGCCGGTGCGAGCTGTGCCGGTGCGGGGAGCCCGGTGCGGGGAGCCCGGTGCGGGAAGACCGGTGCGGGGAGCCCGGTGCGGGGAGCCNGCCGGCTCGTTGTGCCCAGGGGCGCGGGGCCCGGGCTCGCCGTGCCCTCGTGCGGGGAGCCGATCTCATCGTGCCCCGGTGCTTCTGCCGGTGCAGGTTTCTCCGTGCAAGGAGCGGGGTTTCTCCGTGCCCGGGTCTGGGGTGTCTGGAGCAGGGATTGGAGCTCATCGTGTCCCAGTGCAAGGTGCCAGGTGCTGGAAGCCGGGCTCACTGTGCCCCGCTGGGAGGGCCCGGGGGCTGGGCTGGCCGTGCCCCGGTGTGGAGAGTCGGGCTGTGCCCCGGGGCGGTCCCGGGCACGACCCGCAGGGCAGCGCTCCGGCGCCCGTGGGTCTGCAGGAGGGTCCCGGCGGGTTTGGCTGGTCTGGCTCCTTGAGCTGTGCCCGGTGACAGCGGCACAGGCCGCAGGATGGTGACCCCGGGGCGCTGGCCCGGAGCTCCTGCAGGGACAGGGACTTGCCGGATCAATAGTGGGGTGTCGGGGCTGGCCCGGGACCCCGGTTCCTCCTCTCCAGAGACGGGGGTTAGTTCGCTTCAGCTCAACTTCCTAGGCCAGGGCACAGCATCAGGAGCATCTCCCCAAAAACGGGGCTGGAGCCACCCCGTCTCTGTCAGGGCACCCAGGAACGGGGACCGGTGTCAGTGGGTGAATCCTGACCCCGGACAGGGACAGGGACAGCACCGAGGGACGGACACGTCACAGGCACCGTCGGCCTGAAGGGGAAAAGGCCCATCCGAGGCCAAAGTGTTTATCTCCCGTTATCTCCCCTCTGCCCGGTTACGGACCCGGCCCCAGCGTTCAGCTCTGCCTGCGGCTGCATCTCCCAGCCTGAATTCCCAGTCCGGGCTTTGCTGAGATCTTGATAACTGCTCCTGTCGGATAACTGCTCCTGCCAGCGCCGTCAGCACCTGCCCTTCTGTCCCTCGCTGCTGCCAGGTGCTCCCACACCCACACATCCCCTTCCTCCCATTCCTGCTCCCTCCTACTCTCTGGAGGACACCTTTCTCACACCAGGGTGCCTAACCCTGGCCCTGACCCTCGTGAAAAGAAGGACACTGAGGAGCTGGAGCACGTTCAGAGACAGGAATGGAACTGGGAAGGGGCTGGAGCCCCAGGAATGGCTCAGGGAGCTGGGAAAGGGGCTCAGTCTGGAGAAAAGGAGGCTCAGGGGGAACCTTCTGCAACTCCCTGACAGGAGGGTGCAGCTGGGTGGGAGTCGGACTCTGCTCCCAGGGTACAAGGGACAGGAGGAGAGGGAATGGCCTCAAGCTGTGCCAGGGGAGGTTTAGGTGGGATATTGGGAAAATTCCTTCCGTCTGTTCATTAAACGGCGACGTTTAATGATGAGGATTTCAACACTAATTTCGTGCAGGAGCTTTCTGGAGCGGTGCTGCCATGCCTGGATCTGGCCCAGGGGGTTCATCCTCCTGTGCAGGCATGGGAGAAGGGGAAACCCCCCAGTGCCGTCTCCACGCAAGTGCTTTGGGGCACCGTCTCTGTGCCGTGCTCTCCATCCACAGGGATTTTCTAGCTGGAGCAGTGGGAAGGGGGGGGGTTGGCCTTTCCAAGGGCAGGACAGCTGTTCCAGAGAGCCAGAGTGGCAGGAAGGCTCCCTGATTGCCAAGTGGAGGAAGTTTTGTGGAAGAGCTGTGCTGTGCAAATTTGCAGATGCTTCGTGACGTGCAGGAAGGAGCAGAGCGCTGTCGCTCCGCTCTCCTCTCACTGCCCTCAGCACTCATGGGATTTGGACCCATAGGGAGCTCCCCTCACTCTCCTGAAGATTCATTGTGATTATTTATTTTGGTTTTGTCAGGAGTGTCAAGCCCTGTGTGGGACCTGCAGGGCTGTGCCCGATCGCAGGTTTGGAGAGCAGGGCCGTCAGGGTGGCAGTGTCCTGGTGGGCAGAGCTTGAAGCTGGGAGCCTGGAATGCTGGCAGAGCACAGGCAGGTGTCCTGCCTGACCCGGGGTGCTCCCTGGGGGCTCAGCCTGCAGAAGAGGAGACTCAGGGGGGACCTTCTGGCTCTGCACAACTCCCTGACAGGAGGGGGCAGCCAGGTGGGGTCAGGCTCTGAGGGAAGGAGGCACGGGACAAGGGCAAACAGCCTCAAGCTGTGCCAGGGGAGGTTTGGGTGGGATATTGGGAAAATTCGTCCCGGAAAGGGCTGCCCGGCACAGGCTGCCCAGGGCAGTGGTGGAGTCTCCACCGCTGGGGGGATTTAACATCCCTGTGGAGGTGGCACTTGGGGATATGGGGCCTTGGTGGTGCTGGGGAACGGATGGGCTCAGTGGGCTCAAAGGCTTTTCCACCCCGAACCATTCCGTGATTCCGTGGTTCTGTGGACTGAGAGGCAGCGTGCGATTTATTAAGGTTAATACACGTTAATGATATGGACACAAGGACTTGTTTTCACACCCAGGGCTGTGCTGGGCCTGCCCTGCCCCCAGGAATAAACCATCTCCCTTCCCAACCTCCTCTGCCGGTTTGTGGTCATTTATTCCTCAGGGCTGTGGAGCCACAGGCGGCCACCAGCAGTTCAGGGAACAGAGGCACTGGGACAAGGTGTGAGGTGAAGCAGCGCCACGGCCCTCACGGTGTCCCAGCCCAGCCCAGCCCTGCCCTGCCCCTCTCAGCGCTCCCCTGATGTTTGTGAACTGCTGCTGGCACAGAGTTTTCCACGTGGGAACACCGGGGCTCTTTCAGCCTTGCTTTGATGATCTCATCTGCTTTCCCCCCCCACCCTGGGGCGTATGAGCAGAAGGGAGAAGAACCTCGGTTTTCTGCTTTTGTGAAAAGTTCTGAGCCTTGGCTGGTGTGAGTGGGGGTTGTGGCCGAGCCCCAGCACCTCGTGCTGGGATCAGTCGGGTTTATCCCTGTTGGTTTGCGTTCCCAAACCCTCAATCCCCCTGGAAAGGGGGGCGTTGTGACCGGCAGGTATTTGCTGCTCACGAGTGCTGGTCCCACCACGTTCCTCTGTCACATTCTCTGGGTTCAGGCTGTGATTTCCACATCCTCCCCCTCATCTCTGCCACCCATCCCTGCCTGTCCGTTCTGCCCAGTGTGCTCCCTGTGGGAATGCCCTCGAGGCAGCGTGCTCTGGGTTCCCGAAGCCCTCCCCTTGGGATGAGAGTGCTGTGTGCTGTGGCAAAGCTCAGCTGTGATTCACAGACAGAACTTTGGAGTTGTTTCTATAATTTATTCCTCTAAGCAACCCTGGAGTTGTCTCTTGCTCGTAATTCTGCTGCTGCTTCCGATGTGGCATTTATTTTGGAGTGCCCTTGGACTTCATTGAGGGAAGGGATGGGGCATCCAGAGGGACCTGGACAGGCTGGGGAGGTGGGACCGAGTGACCCTCGTGAAGTCCAACGACGCGAAGGGCAGGTCCTGCACCTGGGTCAGGTCCCAGCACAAACATGGGATAGAGGCACTGGCTGGAGAGAAGGACCTGGTGGAGCTGGGAAGGGCTGGACATGCCCTGGCCCCGTTCACTGGGATCCCAAACCCCCCGTGCCCTGGGCTGAGCCCCCAGCGTGGGCAGCAGGGCAGGGGGGAATTCTGCCCCTCTGCCCCTGTGCTCAGGTGAGACCCCACCTGCAGAGCTGCCTCCAGCTCTGGGCTCCAACAGCAGAAGGACGTGGAGCTGCTGGAGAGAGTCCAGAGGAGGCCCCAGAGCTGCTCCAGGGCTGGAGCCTCTCTGCTCTGGAGCCAGGCTGGGAGAGCTGGGGGTGTTCACCTGGAGAGGCGAAAGCTCCAGGGAGAGCTCAGAGCCCCTTGCAGGGCCTAAAGGGGCTCCAGGAGAGCTGGAGAGGGACTGGGGACAAGGGCCTGGAGGGACAGGCAAGGGGGAATGGCTTCCCAATGCCAGAGGGAAGGAATATTGGGAAGGAATTCCTGGCTGTGAGGGAGGAGAGGCCCTGGCACAGGATGCCCAGAGAAGCTGTGGTTGCCCCATCCCTGGAAGTTTTCCAGGCCAGGTTGGATGAGGCTTGGAGTGACCTGGGACAGTGGAAGGTGTCCCTGCCTGTGGCACTGGGAGGTCTCGAAGATCCCACCCACGCCGTCCTGGGATTCTACAATTCCCACTATGAGCTTTCGCTCATCTAGCAGGGTGAAAGAAGGGAAAGAGGGAAACAACAGTATAAATGCAGAGAAGAAATGCTGAAGCAGAATTTAATGAAAATAAAGTGATGTGAAAAAGTCAGCAAGACGGGGAGGTTTTGGGGTGTTGCTGTAGGTTCCCACAGACCAGAAAACGAAAACAAAACATGGAAAAAGAGTGTAAGCACTGGAATCCCGTGAGGTGCAGGGGGTTCCCATTTTTAGGCATTAATGAGGTTTGCAGTTGGCAGCGGGATCGCCGTTCCATGGTGGATGATTTGGGAAGGCTCCAGCTATGCAATATCTGCCACAGGGTTATTTTTAAAAGCTGCTTTGTTGCCAGCCATCCCCAGGGATCCAGGCTCGGAGCGTGCAGAGCTGTGAGGAGCTTTTCCAGCACAGGGGGATCAGCTGGAGGACTTGGCTCCTGCTTTTCCTGCCATCCCTTTTGTCCCTGCCTCTTTTTGCTTCCGCAGCTTTTGTTTGCTGCGGGTGAAACTTTGCAGGGTGAGTTTGGGGTGACTCTGCCGAGCTCAGCTGATCTCGCAGGTGAATTTCCGAGACTTTTGAGTTAATACTCAAGAATTTCGGCTAATATCCGCATTTAGGGTTAATATGCAAGAATTTTGGCTAATATCCAAGACTTCAGGGTTAACAGCCAAGAATGTGGGGTTAATATCCAACACTTTAGGAGAGTGAAGGCTTCACCCTGCCTGTGCTCTGAACAGGGGTTTTGGGGCACCCCAGAGGCTTCCAGCTGAGGATAAATCAAGAGGAAATTGAATTCTAGTGGAAAACTCACCAGTAGATAAATGTTGCTGGAAGCAGACAGTGGAGTTCTGTCCCCAGCACGTGCTCCGGGGGTCTGGCAAGGAACAAGCCTTGGCTGTGCCAGATTTAGAGTCCTCCCCATCACCCTCCAAGCTCATGTGGGCGGTGCGGGGCCTGCTCTGGATGGTGCCTCGGGGCCGCTCTCCTCGTGCCACGTTCTCCATTTCACGGAGCCTTTAATCCTTCGGGATCTCACCCGGCTGCAACAATCCCGTGCCTTGTTCTCGCTGCTGGGGAGGGAGCTGACGTCAGCCCGCGGTGAGGCTTCAGCGCAGGAACTTGTGGTTTTTCATGCAGGAACACGCTCCTTTATCCCCATCCATATTCTGCAAGGAATGCCTGCTTGCAGCTCCCTTATCCCATCCCTGTGCTGCACAGCAATTCCTGGTTGCAGGTCCTTTATCCCATCCCTGTTGTGCACGGGAATTCCTGGCTGCAGCTCCTTTATCCCATCCATATTCTGCAAGGAATGCCTGCTTGTAGCTCCTTTATCCCATCCCTGTGCTGCACAGGAATTCCTGGCTGCAGCTCCTTTATCCCATCCCTGTTGTGCACGGGAATTCCTGGTTGCAGCTCCTTTATCCCATCCCTTGAGCTCCACAGGGATTCCTGGCTGCAGCCCGGTGCTCTCTGCCTCCTCCAGGGCAGTACCTGTGTCCTGGCTCTCCTCCGTTTCCCAAACGGATGCGGCTCCTCAGCTGCCAGACCGTTCCTTCTGTGCTCCCCCCACCCGAATTGTTACAATTACTGGCATTTGCCGTGTTTTCTTCCCTTTCCTGTCTTTATCCCAGATTTTCTGGCCCTTTCCCTCGCTTTCCCGAGGGGATGGTTTTGTTTGCAGTGCCCAGACGTCGCAGCCAAGTCGCGCAGTCTCCAGCCCCCTCTGTGCCCCTCGGCTCCTTCCGGCTTTTCCTCCGCTGTAACCGGAGACCTCCGGCAGTCCCGGAGGGTTTTGTGTTCCAGTGCTGGGACTGGGGGTGTCCCAGGCCGTGTCCCAGGAGGGATGAAGCTGCTGGAATGCTGGGGGTCAGCTCTGCGCTGAGCAGTCGGATGGCAAACCCGCGGCTGAGCTTCCTGCAGGGATCACAGACTGGTCACCACGGGTTTCCTCGGCTTTCCTGGAGCTGCTGTGCTGATGGCTGAGCTGGCTAGCAGTGCAAAAACGGGGAAACCAGACCAAATTCCTCTGAGCTGGGCTGGTCCCTGCTGGTCACTGCTCCTGCCCGGCCCGCAGAGGCTGCTGCTTCCCGCTGGGCTCCGATGCTCATCCAGCACAGTCCGGGCTGTCCTGGCCGAGCCCTGCCGAGGCTCCCTGGGCGTTTGTGCCCCCCGGGTTGGGCTGGCGGGCACTGGGGGCTTGCGCAGCGGGTTGGGCTATGGCACGGCCTGGGATGGGGCACAGCATTCCCACGGGATGGGGCACGGCAATCCCAAGGGATGGGGCACAGCATTCCCGCGGGATGGGGCACAGCATTCCCATGGGATGGGGCACAGCATTCCCAAGGGATGGGAGACAGCAATCCTACAGGATGGAATACAACATTCCCATGGGATGGGGCACAGCAATCCCAAGGGATGGGGCACAGCATTCCCATGGGATGGGAGACAGCAATCCTACAGGATGGAATACAACATTCCCATGGGATGGGGCACAGCAATCCCAAGGGATGGGGCACAACATTCCCATGGGATGGGGCACAGCAATCCCATGGGATGGGGCACAGGATGCTCAGGGATGGGACACCACCTGCTCATCCTCTCCTTGGGCACCCCCTGCTGCCACCTCCCACCCCAACCCCTCTGGGCTCCCCTCGCCCGGTGCAGGCTGGCTCTGGGATCCTCTCCCTTCCCTCCCGGATCCCGCAGAGCTCTGTGCTGCTTCCAGCCCCGTTTCCCGGGAGAGGGTGCTGGGCTGGGGTGACCCCGGGTTTGTGTCACCTCCTCAAGGCTGGGCTGGGGTGTCCCCAGGTTTGTGTCACCTCCCGGGGCCGTGCAGGGCCCGGGGCTAAAGCAAACATTGCTCCAGGCTCCGGATTCAGGCGTGTGCGCAGGGAACAGCTTCTCCCAGGAATTAACAACCCTGGTACTGCCCCACGCAGGATCTCTCCTGGCTCTGCTCTGGGCAGTGGAAAAATACTCCTCTGTCCCTTTGCCGCAGCCGTGGCTGGAGAACAGGGATCACAGTGTTTGCTCCAGCAGCTGCCGGGCAGGAGGGAAGGGCAGCCGTGGGCATGGAGGGAAGGAAAGGCTTCCAGCCCTCCCACCCATGGGCAGCGGCCCCTCCAGCTGCGTTCCCGAGGAGCCCTGCTCAGGATCCTGCTGGGAGAGGCAGGATCCCTGTCTGCTGGGATTAATGACACAGGGACCCTCGTGCTGCTGTGGCTGCCAGGCAGGAATCTCCTGCCAATGGACAGCGGCTTCCCACTGCCCGAGAGCAGGGTTAGATGGGATATTGGGCAGGAATTCCTCCCTGGGAGAGTGGTGAGGTGCTGCAATGGGATTCCCAGAGAAGCTGTGTCTGCCCCATCCCTGGAAGTGTCCAAGGCCGGGCTGGATGGGGCTTGGAGCAACCTGGGACAGTGGGGTGTCCCTGCCTGTGGCAGGGGGTGAAGGGAGACGAACTTTCAGGTTCCTTCACCCCCAAACCATCCTGGACTTTGACGATTCTGTGACAGGGAGAGTTCCTGGAGAAGGGCTGGGTGCCGTAGCTGCCCCTCCTGCCCTGGGTGGGGCAGCTCTGCCGCTGCCGGTCCTGCTGGGTTGGCCCTGACTCTGTTTCCCTGCCTGCTCTCCCAGGCCCGAGCACAGCCACACACTGGGGTGGATTTCCTGGCTCACTGAGCGGCCCTGCAGCTTTCTGCCCCAGTTCTGCTCCTCCTTCGAGGCTCCAGGATGGAACTGGTCACCAGCACCTGCCTGTGGCACCACGGCTGTGCCGGCGGCAGAGCTCACCCTGTGCCGCCCTGCCCTCAGCTGGGGCTCCGCAGCCGGTCGGGCACAGGCTGCGTTGGTGCTGAGATCGTGGCTTTGTGAGAGCCAGGATCAAATGCTTCACTGGAATCAAAATATTTTCCATCTGGTGCGTTCCCTTCACCTGCTGGTTGTGTAACAGGATCGCACAGACAGAACAGGTTTGTCAGGCACCACGGATTCCTCGGCCGAGCCACGGGGCTGAGCCGCTCTGCCGTGGGCCCGTGGGTGTCCCCAGCCCTGTGTCCCCAGCCCCGAGTGCTCCTGCCACGGGGACAGCTCCTGCCAGCTGAGGGACAGGTGGATCTGTCATTGCTCAGGGCTGCTGCTGGTCCTGGTCCCCCCCTGGGGACAGAGGGGCTGTGGGTGATCCCGGTCCCCTCCCTGGGGACAGAGGGGCTGTGGGTGACCCTTCTGGTGTTGAATGGGACCCCTGAAGCAAGAGCTGGGAGCTGGGAGCAGAGCCTGGGAGCCTGGAGCGTGGTCCCAGCTCGGGAGAGGGGATGTGACAGCCCTGCACCCGCGACACAGCAGGGGCACAGGGGCCCCCGGGGTCCCACAGGCTCTGCCTGTGCTGCCACTCCCTGTCCCTGACCGTTGGGGACCTGCAGGACACAGCTCAGGTGTCCCTGACCGGGGCCTCAGACCTCTCAGCTCATTTTTTTTCCTTTCACATGTTTTCTGAAGCGATTTCTGTGTTGCAACAGCCACCCCTGCCCTGCCTGGGGCCACAGCCAGGGACAGCGGGGCACAGCCTCGGTCAGGGCCAGCACCAAATGTGGTGGTGGCACAAGGAGTGAGACAATCGGTGCACACAGTGAGTGGAGAATCATGGAATGGTTTGGGTGGGAAGGAGCCTTACAGACCCCCCTGCCATGGGAGCAAAAACTCCTCTACCCGTTATTCCCGGCCCCATCCGCCAGCTGCTCTGCCAGGCCCCAGAGCCGCATCCCCGAGCCCGTTCCCGTGCCTGTCTCAGCCCTCGCTGACGAGAAAAGCTCAGAAAGGAGCGATTGATTGGAAGCTGCAACCTCATCTTTGGTAAACCTGCCCTGCCCCGTCCCCAGCGATCGCTCGGGGCGCCGGCCAAGCGTTTTCTGGCAGCGGGAGCTCTCCCAGCCCGGCGCTGGAGCAGCTCTGGTTCCGCGTGGTGCTCACCACGAGCGGCACACGGCGCTGCCGGCAGCACCGGACAACCACGAGGGACAACCACGCGGGAGGACCACGGGGACCTGCGCCGCTGCCTTCTGTCCCAGCCAGGCTGCACGGACAGCGCCGCGTTTATTTATTTATGGAGGCCGGGCCAGAGCTCGGAGCGGGAGCAGCTGGTGGGGATCAGCTTTGTTCTCACTCAGCACAAGACGGAGCACGTTCGTGTCCGCACGGAGCGGGGAAGGTTCCTCCCCGTCACGTCCCAGAGCCTCCCGGATCCTGGCAGATCCACTGCCCGAGCACCGGGGTGCCCCTGGGGCTCAGAAGGCAGCGTGTTTGGAGCTGGGAGGGACCCCCGGGCTCCTGCTGTGCCTCACCAGGACAAGATGGGCTTTAAGGCCCCTCCAACCCAAAGCAGTCTGTGATTCCAAGAAGAGTCTGTGATTCCCACTCTGGCTGTGTGCGCACTGGGATCACTGGGAAGGCCATGGCCAAGTCGCCAGCTGTCCATGCTGGGCTTTGTGCACACTGGGATCACTGGGAAGGCCATTGCCAAGTCACTGTCCGTCCGTGCTGGGCTTTGTGTGGAGCCCGTGCCGGGGAGCGCCGGGAACAGAGGTGCTTTGTGTGGCCGCAGCAGGCACTGGGCCACGAACTGCCTGGGCGTCCGTGCTAATGAGTTGGGGGTGCTGAGCACCCACAGCTGCCCCCAGCCCCACAGGGACCAGCCCGGCAGCAGGACGAGCCCCGAACCCGGGCAGCAGGATGAACCCGGGCAGTGGGACCAGCCCCAGCAGCGAGATGAGCCCCAAACCTGGGCAGTGGGATGAGCCCTGAGACATCACTGCTGGGAGGCAGGAGCCCTGTCCCGGGGTGGGATTCTGAGCCAGGTGCCTTGGAGCAGGTTTTACCCAGGCTGGAGATGGATCCTGGTGGCCATGGCTGGTCTGGGGACCGGGAGGGTCCGTACAGGATGTCACCTGTGGAGGTGACACCTGCAGAGCTGCTCAGCACGGGGTCCTGGGGTGGGGATCTGTGACCTCTGGCGATGGGAAGTGCTCGGGCAGACCCTGGCTGCACCCAGGCTGCTAAGGATGCTCAGAGATGATGCGGTAGCTTTGGTTTTCTTCTGATTTTTCCTGGGCAGGGCGGGTGTGGGTGGCTCCCCCTTGGCTGCTGGGACGGGGGTGCGGGGCAGGTCCCCACCCGTGTGCAGGAGTGGGGCCAGTGACCGTCACCAGCAGTGAGGAGCCAGAGGGGCCAGCCTGGGACCTGCTCCGAAGGCCTGGTTCTCCTGCTCCCTCCTGGCCCAGAACTCCCACAGGACAGGCACCAGCTGGAGATTTGCTCCACGCTCCAGTTCCCAGCCAGAGCCTCTTCCGTGGCTGCTTCAGGAACCTTAATTCCGAAAAAGCTTCATTTGTAAGACAGTGCCATGCTGCCGTGGCAGGGAGTGTTGTGAGGGCATGGAGACTCCGCTGTTCCTGAGGAATCAGGTTTCAGGCTGATTTATTTATTATTTTTTATTTATTTATTTATGCGTTTACACTGGGAAGTGTCAGTGGCAAATATTCTGGAAGCACCACCGCTCTGCCAGTGACATGGAGGTGATTGTGCAACAAAGCTGTACCCACAGAGCAGTGGGTTCATGCGCCCAGAAAATCTCTGAATTCCCAGAGGTGGTTGGAGGTGGCTGTTATGATCCGGTTTTAAACCCAGAGGAGCAGAGAAAGCTCGGTCTCTGTGCATAAAATGGAAACAACGGTGAAGGTCCAAAATATGACAAAAAAAACCACCACTAAACCAAACGAGGTTAGATGTTGGTGCCAAAAAATGGATATATTTTATTTAATAGTAAAAGAGGCAAAGAGAAAGAAAGAGGAAAGAGAGAGAGAGAAAGGGGGAGAGAAAGAGAGAAAGGGAGAG
>VZTJ01001353.1:5752-91766 GCA_013397795.1 Orthonyx spaldingii
CGGGGCCAGGGCCGTGCGGCCCCGCCGCTGGCGCTGACGCTTCTCTTGCTCCCACAGAGAGCGGGGTCACCGGGAGAATGCTGCTGGAGCTGCCGGCCTGCGCCCCCGAGGTCACCCGCGTCTGGTGAGCGCCGCCTGCGGGGAAGGGGGGAGGCCCTGCCGGGGCCGAGGCCCGGAGCTGCGGCGGGCAGGCCGTGCCCTCAGGGAGAGGCTGCACTCACACGTGGCCCGGCTCTGGCCCGGAGCCGCCCCAAACGCCTGGAACGAAGATGTGTGGGGGCGAACGCGAGGGAACGGGCTCGGTGGGGCTGATCCCGGACCCTCAGAGCAGTTCCCATTCCCTGCTGATCCCAGCACAGCCACGGTGCGCTCGCTGACCAAGTACCCATGAGAAGCAAAAAACTCGATCTATTAGAAGACGTTTAATGAAAATCCCCTGAGTGTAGCACAGTGAGCTTTTGAGTGTTGCTGGGAACACAAGAGTGAACCCCAGGGGTTCTGACAAGAGCTTACTTTTCTGTCTGAAGTTGCTGGTGCTTCAGCTCCAGGAAGGACAGCGGCTCCGATGTTTGACAGAGCAGGAGGTGCTGCTCAGAAGAGGCCGGGTGTCACGCGTCTCCCTGGGAGAAACCCCGGGCATTGACAGGTCAGCCTTGCAGCAGCTGCTGGGACTTGGCTCTCTGTTGTGCCTACAGCAGCATGGGCTGCTGTGGAGAGAGAATTGTTGTTGTGTGTCCTGGCAGAATAGGGGCCTGCGGGTGAGTGGCCGAGTCCTTGCTACCGTGAGTCCCCACCGCCCTGGGCAGTCCGGGCAGGCAGCCCGGCTGGTAGTGGTCACCTGCCGTGAACACAGGGACACTGACTGCTGTTCTAAAGTGTGTAAAGGATTGTTCCCAGCAGTGAGGGAATGACTGGTCCCAAAACCCTTGTCATCTTTCTGGTGGTGAATATTCTTTCCTGCTCTTCTGGAACAGCAGAGAGTATGAATGTGTCCTGCAATCCTGTGTGGTCTCCATGCCTCTTCTCTGCCCCACTGGGGATCCTCTCTTGCTCCCCTCCACTGGGATGTCAGCCTGCTTGCTCACCATGTACTTCCTGGTGGTTTTTAATCTTTTAATGTCTTTTCTTTACTCCTTTGTTAACCTTGTTTATACTGTTTCCTCCCAATTTGTCTCAAAACCCATCTGTTGGCTCCAGCTGTTTGCTGGTGTTGTGGTTGGTGGCCCTGAGGCAGACTGGGTGTGTAATCTGGCAGGTGCACACAAGTGCAGAGCTGTGCTTTCTGTGAGGGGTTAGAGCACTTTGGTGTTGGCTCCCTGGCTGAAAACTCATCAGAGCTCATGCCGTGCTCTGGGAGTAAAGGGCTCTTTCCCTGTTTTACTGAGACATCAGCATGCAAAGGGTGAGTGGGAAAGGGCGGTGTCTGGGCGTGGGTATCGGAAGAGAATGAAAAGCTGGTGTGACCCAGTGGAACAAGGCAGAAGTGCTGCGCTTTGAACGAGGTAAGACGTGTGCAGGAGTCATTAAGGTATTTTAGGTTTCTCTTGTTGTGGAAGAGGGGTTTAACTGCAGCTGTTTGAAGTGAAATAAATGCTGTGACGTTGTTGTGGAAGGCAGCTGAAGGCTTTGTTTATTGCTGAAGTACCACGTAATTGCCTGACTGAGATGACAAACTGGTGACTAGTTTTATTTAGGACTTGCCAGGATGCTGGTTGCTTCCAGCAGGGAAGGAACGTCAGGTGTCCAGGGCACACTGGACATGCACAGCTGGTCTGGGGAGTCAGAGACTGTCTGTCAGTGCTGAACATGAGCAGCAGGGTGGGGTAGCAAGGAGTCCCTCAGTGTGGGGTACAGGTGATGGGATAACAGGGCTGTAGAGAGCTCTCAGTATAAGGAGCTGATGATGCTGAGTCTACCGGCTTGTGGGTTTTCTTATACAAAGTTTCGTTCTGTGAGATCTGAGGTCTTGTTTCTGTTACACTGAAACTGTTGAGAGTTGGATGGGAAATCGCCCAAGCGTTCTGCTTTTTGTAAACAACTTTGCACTAAGAACAATTCTTTTGCTGTCCACTGCACACGGCAGTAACTTTGATAATTTCTGTGTGACAGGCCACTAATGAATGCATGTCTTCCAAGTTCCCCGGGTTCCTGGATGTTCAGAGGGGAGAGCTTGGGCCGATGGGGCCTGGAAGCAGCGCTGTGGGTTTCCCAGGTGTTCTGGTGTTGCTGACAGTGGATGTTTCATGTAGCATGCAGTGTGCTGCATGCTGAACACAGATGATGAGTGGGGCTGTCTGGCTGATCTCTTTGGGCACAGGAAAGGGATTTTCTCGTCCTTGTCACTTGTGACGTGAAGGAGGGTGTGGACAAAGCAGGGAGCAGAGTAGATGAGGAGATGCCAGTTGTCACCATTTCCAAGCAGTAGTGCTGCATTGGCTGTTGGAGGAAATCTGCCTGCGGAGTCCTGGAAAACCACAATTTCCTATGTTAACAGGATTTGTCTCGGTTAGGGGGGTCTGACCTTGTAGACTGCAGGTGAAAAATGCCCTACTGTTGTTTTCTATCAGAAGGAGGACAAAGAGTGCTCTGTGGTGGGACATCCAGGCAGTTGGTCACACCAGGATCACACCGACAGCGTGCAGGATTTTACCTTTTCCCCATTCTCCTCCCCATCTCACCAGAGCAGTGAGAGGCTGCATGGCACTGAGTTCCCAGCTGGGGTTAATCCACGACAGCCCTTCTTGGTACCCAGTGTGGGGCACAAAGGGTTGAGATTACAAGAGATCTGAACAGAGCATATTAAAATATGAATAGTGTGGCCAGCAGAACTAGGGAAGTGATTCTTCCCCTGTACTGGTTGGGCCACTGGTTGTGCCACACCTTGAGTGCTGTGTCCAGTTCTGGGCCCCCCAATTTCCGAGGGATCTTGAGATGCTGGAGCGTGTCAAGAGAAGGGCACCAAGGCTGGTGAAGGGTCTGGAACTCAAGCCTTGTGAGGAGTGGCTGAGGGAGCTGGGGTTGTTTAGTCTGGAGAAGAGGAGGCTCAGGGGTGACCTTATCACTCTCTACAGCTACTTGAAAGGAGGGTGCAGCCGGGTGGGAGTTGGTCTCTTCTCCCAGGCAACAACTGGCAGGACAAGAGGACACAGTCTTAAACTGTGCCAGGGTAAGTTTAGGCTAGACATTGGGGAAAAAATCCTTAACAGAAAGAGTGATTGGGCGTTGGGATGGGCTGCCCAGGCAGGTGGTGGAGTCACCATCCATGGAGGTGTTTAAAAAGAAGACTGGATATGGCACTAAGTGTCATGGTTTAGTTGATAAGGTGATGTTAGGTCATAGGTTGGACTTGATGTCAGAGGTCTTTTCCAACCTAGTTAATTCTGTGATTCTGTGTAAACAAAATTGTTAGAAGCATTCATTATATTAGTTTAATAGTTCCTGGTCACAATGTTGATTTATTTGTTCTCAGAGTTGTGTCATGGAACACACGCTGGTCTGGGCATCACCAGGGGTGCTTTGCATCTTAGAATCATAGAATGGTTTGGGTTGTAACAGACCTTAAAGATCATCTCATTCTACCCCCTCCCATGGGCAAGGACACCTTCACTCTCCCAGTTTGCTCTAAGCCCTGTCCAACCTGGCCTTGGACACTTCCAGGGATGGGGCAGCCACAGGTTGTGTGGGCACCCTGTGCCAGGGCCTCAGCACCCTCACAGGAACAATTTTTTCCTAATACCCAATCTAACCGTGCCCTCTCTCAGTTTAAAATCATTGCCCCTTGTCCTGGCAGTATTTGTCCTTATGAAAAGTCCTTCTCCCTCCTTTTTATAGGTCCCCTTAAGGTATTGGAAGGCTTCAGTGAGGTCTCCCCACAGACTTCCCTTCTCCAGGCTGAACAACCCCAGCTCTCAGCCTGTCTCCAGAGGAGAGGTGCTCCAGCACTGCCTTGTGACAGTCTGAGCAGCAGCTGCAGCCCAAGAGCTCCCTGTTAGGGAAGGGGATACCAAAGGATTGAGAGAAACACTGCTCACCAACAGCTCAAACATCACATGCCTTTAATATTTTATGGATTGTGAATTATTAAATGATTCAGATGAGAATACGTAGTGCATCAAGTGGTATTTTTTGCTAATAGTTGACACTTTATAGTCTTGTTTTCTGTTAAATTTTATGTTGAAAGGCTGATATCAAACTGATCTCAGGGTAGTTAACTCCTGTAGAAAAAGTATTTTCTCATGATAGTGTTTGCTGTCATAGTGAGGCTGAAATTATTTAGCTCAAGGGCAAGGCTTGCAGACAGAGTTAATAAAAGCAGGTGTGATAGAGCTTATTATCTCTCTCTCCAGACTTGTCCTGCCTGTGCTCATAGCCTGCTATGGCTACAGCAGAGTACCTGCACTGGAAGTTTAGCTGTGTGTAGTGAAGGGGACCTTTAATAATGTATTAAAAATGACAATAAAATATCTTTGCAAAATAGAAGAATCAGTCTCAACAAAATTAGAACATGTTTTAAACTGCAGTGGTTTTGTGGTTTTGCTGTTGGAGTTGAAATTATTTTATGTAAAATTCAAGTTAATTTGACAAAATTAAACTTTTAATACAGAGTTGAATAACTGCAAGAAATTTTTATAAAAATAATTTTTTTGTTACTCTGACATTTTAGTTTAAGGAAGTTTTTCATCCTTGCAAAATGTCAGTTATTCAGATGCTGCATGTTGTCTTTCCCATAAGTTTAAAGGACTTATCGCCAGGTGTGACCTACACAATTTTTTTCGTCAGTTTCATGATGCTTTTATTTCTCAGTCCTGTGTAAATGAGACAAACATTTGAAACTGCTCTACAGATAGCTTCTGTAGCTATTTGTTCTCTTCCTTCTATAGTTGATTTTAGATGGATAAATGCTTTCAATATGTTTCTGAAAAAGTTGCAATCTTCTTCTGTCAATGAATATCAGAGTACTTTGAACTCGCACAAGTAATTCCATAGGTAATGCAAATTTTAAAGGGGAGTGCATTGCAGACTTTGCTCTCAGTGTCTCTTTTTCCTTCCTAGCTGCCCAGCTGAGCGACTGGAAGTGCTGGCGTGCCTGACACAGCCGCAGCAGCAGCACATGGAAGTGATGAAGGTAACCCATGCTGTGGGAACACTGTGGCCAGGTCCTGCCCCAGGCCCTGCAGAGGGGCCTGCTCCCCCTCTCTGCCTCCCCCCTCTTAGCTGGGTGCTGCCAGCTGGTGCCTTTCCTTTGTACAGCAGCTAAATCTGGACCCTTGGTAGTGGTGGTCTGTGAAAACCACATTAACCAGAAGGAATACTAGAATCATCATGTGGAAGTTTTCAGTGGACATCTGCAGATTGTGAGGGATTGAATGAGCAGAAGAACTGTTTGACATGTTGGAGAAGCTCCCTTTTCACATTCTTCTGTGTAGAGCCTCACCTTTTTTCCCAGGCCTGGGTAAACAGACTCCTCCTCACTTTCACTGTTTGCCATGTCCAGCTATTTCTCCCAGTGGTGTGTGTTGGTTTATCTGGGGCCAGGCCTGCACACATTCTCTGGTAGTCTGCACATCTGCTTCAGCCCTCCCATCTTAGTGACCAAGAGTAGAGAGCACAGGAAAATCTTATTTGCCTCAGTATTTTACCAAGGTATGTGTGTGATGGAATGGTTTTGCCTGCAGTTTGATGGCAAGGATTAAATGTATTTACCTTCTCTACTGAGTCCCTGTAGTTACTGAGATGTCTCTAAAAATATGTGCTTATCAGGAAGTATTTCTTTCATATATTAGTTATCTTGGGGGTTTGCATTTAGTTTTATGAAAAAAGTAACAATCATAATTTCCACTCAGCAAAATTGCATTTTATTTTAAAAGCATGAACCATGTTGGGTCAAACACTTTTATTGGTTATCTCAGACATGTATTGCAGCATCCTGCTTTAATTGGAATAGCAGATTAATAAAGACAGCAGTTTTCACACATGTTAAGTTTTGGAATTGCACAAGTGGAGATAACATTTTTAAGGATTTTGACTTACTTCCCTTGCTATGTGAAATAGGCAGTTTTATCTTTTTTGTGCCAAGCTTTAGTAGTTCTCCAAGATAAATTTGTTTGCACAGAGAGTTTGAGGATGCCTCGTGCCTGAAAGTGTTCAAGACCAGGCTGGACGGGGCTTGGAGCAACCTGGTCTAGTGGAAGGTGTCCCTGCCCATGGCAATGGCGTGGAACGAGATGATCTTTAAGGTCCCTTCCAACTCCAACTATCCTATGATTATGTGGTGGATCTTGATACAGGGTTGGCAGGATATGTCTGCTTTAGAGAAGATGAACAATATATGTTCATCCAAATACCTGACCGTTCTAGATACGCTTTACCTTGGTGCCTGTTTCTTTTCAAAGTCAAGTTTTAAATGTTAATTACTTTTTTTTTTTTTTGCTTGTGTAGGTTTTTAATGATCCTATTCATGGGCACATTGAAATGCACCCCCTGCTCGTTCGGATCATTGACACCCCTCAATTCCAGCGACTCCGCTACATCAAGCAGCTGGGTGGCACATACTTTGTTTTTCCAGGAGCCTCTCACAACCGCTTTGAACACTCCCTAGGGTAAGGTGGTGGTTCTGGCACACGCATCTCTTGCATCTGAATATCCCTGAGTCTGGTTCCACTGCTGTGGAGTGCCAGCCAAGGGGCATTGCTGTCTGAGCGTTGGTGAAAACTGCAGTGGGGGCGTTTCTGGTCTCAAATGTTCCTGGATATCCCGTGTGATTGTAGGCTATTCCCTTGAACTTCTTTTAAGAAAGACAGGTAAAGAAACCTACAAGACTGATCAATGTTAGATTTCCTCCCCCACCCTTTATTATTTAAGAATAATGTTAGCTAAACACTGTAAGTGCTTTATGTTCCCCCAGTCAAAATATAAGTTTTAAAGCATGAACTTAGTAAGGGTCCTGGGGCTGCTCTGTGTGCTACTCTCCCAGACAGTTGTAATCCCTACACATCATCCAGCACAGTTAAAATCCATTTGATCTGTAGTGTTTGCCTTTGTAGGTAGATGTGCTTCATGCAATCAATGGCAGGTTGTCATACTGATAGCTGTAATGCAGTTAAGCAGAAATATGATGGATGCAAGGATTCAAGAGTGTTGCTAGGTTGTTCACACTCTTCAGGAAAGCTGATGAATGACAAATTTGAGCTTGTTTTAAGGGTATATCCCAAGGTGCAGTGAAATTAAACTAGTAAGTGATTTTTATTCAGGTGATCTGGCCAGCCTAAATTTGCTTTTATTGGTGCTGAAATATTGTGGAGTCAGTCTGGCTTACTTATAACGAGGTTCAAATGGCTGTTTGCAAAAGGGTCAGATGAATAGGGCAACCTGGATTGATTGCATCTGGTAAACCAAAAAGACAGAAATGTCCTTGAATATAAACAATGTCTTCACAACAGAAGTCTGGAGACTTCAGTTGTATCAGCAACTTTTCTTTTGAACAGTTCGTTGCTCTATAGAGTTAGATTTAGGACAGTTGTTATCCACTTGTATATAATATCAAAGATTTCTACGGTGTTACAAATAGAAGAACTGAGCTTTGTATGCTTACTGGTCTAGTAAAAAACCATCAAAGAGTGAAATTTGGACTAATGAAAAGTATTACCTTGTCATAGAAAGCCTTGTCTTGCTTTAAGCTGTTCTGCAACGGAAACTGTTGAGGCAAGCAAAAAAAGAGGTTTATGTAGAGGTTATAAACAGTTTATGGGAATACGTGCCATATATTTTTTCCTGCTGGTTTTGTGTCATGAGAACAGAGGGTCCCATTCAATTAAATCAAATTTCAAATACAAAATGAATGAGAAGATAAATAATTGTCATTATTATTATTATTAATTAGCTATTATTAAAGCAGCAGTTTGAAAAAAAAAACCGAATGCTTTGGTGACTGTTGTGGACCTTAGCAGTTTGCCCTGACTGGAATTCAAGGATTCTGTGTAAGCTGAGGTGCTTCAAGATTCTCATTGTCAGTGGTGCACTGCTGTTCCCTTACACAGCTACTGTGGGGTTGTGTGTTATGAAATACTGCAGGATGCTGTAGAGTCTCTGTGTTTTGGGCATGGTATTCCATGCTTTTCTGCTTTCAGAGGACTAAAACTCTACTACAGGAAGGAGTTTGTTTCTGTGATTCTCTTGCAGGTCTGGGTTTGGGTATTTGTTGTATGCTGCCTCTCAGACAAGGGCTGTGACTTAATAGAGCAAAACAGAATAGGGGAACTTCTCTTTTTCTGTTCATCCTAAACCACTGCTCTATTCCTTTCTTTTCCTCCTGCAACAGGGTTGGCTACCTTGCAGGATGTCTGGTTCGTACACTGAAGGAGAGACAACCAGAACTGAATATAACCCAGCGAGACATCCTCTGTGTAGAAATTGCTGGGCTTTGTCATGATTTAGGTAAGGAACACCTGAGATGGGTTATTGCTCTTCAAAAGCTAACCAAGATGAAATGCTGGCTGTGAGGTCAGAACACGTGAGCTATGTTGGGTTGCTCACTGCATGGCCATATTCCAAGTCATGTTTTATCTGTTCTGTTTGGTCTGAAGTACATCTGTGGAGACAGTTCCACTTCGTGAATTTGTAGCCACTCTTAGCTAGTGTTTTATCTTGTTTACAAATGGTGCTTAGAGTTCTGCCCTCATTGGCTGAAGTGTCCACTTCCTTCTGTGATTTCTCCAGGTCTCTTAAACCATTTCAGAAGGAAAATTAGTGTTCCTTTCAAAAACTGTAATGATTATTTCATAACTACTTTTCTTCAGAGCTGACACAGAGTAATTAATATTCTCAATGTTGTTGCAGTACTTACCTGTGGTGTAGGTGCTGAAACTGGTTGTTAAGTGCAGTAGTACTTAAGCTGTCTTAGGAAAGTGTACTTGTTATACCTGAGTCTTCCTCATAGATGATGAATAAGGAATTATCTGGATGGCTGTACTCAGAGAGTTGTGGTTACAGGCTCAATGTGCAGGTGGAGCCCAGTGATGAGTGACCTCTGTGGGGACTGCTGCTGTTGGATGTCTCTGTCAGTGGTGGGGACAATGGGATTGAGGCACCCTTGGGCAGGTTGCCAACAACACCGAGCTGTGTGCTGGGGTCACACACTGGAGGGAAGGGATGGGGCATTCCGAGGGACCTGGACAGGCTGGAGGGGCAGAGAGTCAATGGAGAGCAGCCCTCAGGAAAAGAACTTGGGCATGTTGGTGGGTAAGAGGCTGGACAGGACCAGAGGCAGCCCAGAACCCCCCATGCGCCAGGCTGGTCCCCAGCATGGGCAGAGGTGAGGGAGGGATTCTGCCCCTCTGCCCCACTCAGATGAGACCCCACCTGCAGAGCTGCCCCAGCCCTGGGGCCCAACATAAGGATGTGGAACTGCTGGAGCAAGGCCTTGGAGATGCACCAAGGACTGGAGCCACTCTGCTCTGGACCCAGTCTGGGAGAGCTGGGGGTGTTCAGCCTGGAGGAGAGAAGGCTTCGGGGAGGCCTCAGACCACCTCAGAGGGGTTCCAGGAGAGCAAAGAGGGACTTTGGACAAGGGCTTGGTGTGATAGGATAAGGGAATGGCTTCCCACTGCCAGAGGGCAGGATTAGATGGGATACTGGGAAGAAATTGTTTCCTGTGAGAATGGTGAGGCACAGGCACAGGTTGCCCAGAGAAACTGTGGCTGCCCCATCCCTGGAAGTGTCCAAGGCCAGGTTGGACAGGGTTTGGAGCAACCTGGGATAGTGGAAGGCATCTGTGCCCATGGCAGGGGTCTGAATGAGATGACCTTTAAGGTCTGTTTCAAACCCAAGCTGTCTAAGACTCTATGATATGTCAAGTAGAGTCAAATAAAGGAGAATTCAGATCCTAAGCTTGCTCAATAGTTTTTTTCTGACAACTATGTCTCAGACTAAACCTGTGTAATCTTTATATTTAAGGTCATGGGCCGTTTTCACACATGTTTGATGGAAGGTTTATTCCACTCACTCGTCCAGATTTGAAGTGGAAGGTAGGCTTTTCACTACTAAAGTAAAATTACAAATCTGAAATTTTTAGAAGCAGAATAATTAATCTTCAAAGAGTGCCAGTGCTTGTGAGGCTGTAGTGGTTATCTGACCTTACCTTATTGCATCATTTTGATGGTTAATTGGAAACCAGAATGTTGTTTCCTAATCTTGTGATGATATCCTTGTTAGGGCTGTACTGATCCTTTTTTGGCAGCATTGTGCCTTAAAATCTGTATTGAGAGCTTTCTGCAGAATATATTTTGCAGATGCAAAATACCAACTGGCAGCTTCCTTTCCAGTATAGTGTTTTAGTCCACAGCCAGGATATTCAATACAGTGTTTAGAATTCAAACTTTCCAAAATTTTGAACAGAGTTTCAACAGTTGTTTGCTGTGAATGAAGTGCAGCACAATCCTTTCAGGCCTCTCTCTGCTTGTAATTTCTAAGCAAAATCAGCTGAGTAAACTGGTTAATCTTCTGCATAGCAAAATGGAGTATTTTGTTTTTAAGTATTGTAACTTCCTTGCTGCTGTTTGTCAATAAACAGAATTAACAACTCTGCTGAAGAGCGTGTTTCTGGACTCTATTAGACTGGGTGATTTCCTGTTCTGTTAAATGCAAAATGACTAGGAAAACACCCAGGTGCTGCACTTCACACCAGACTGCCCGTGTGCCCTGTTAGGCAGTGCTGCTGACTTGGAGTAAAGCTGTGACACTGCAGGAAAGATGCTTAAACTATGTTATACAACATTTGGTTGGGTTTTTTTCACAGCATGAAACTGCTTCTGTTCAAATGTTTGAGCACTTGATCACTTCCAATAAACTAGAAGAAGTCATGAAGTCTTATGGTCTTGTCCTGGAAGAAGATATGTTCTTCATCAAGGAACAAATAGGAGGGCCTATAGATGAAACTGCCTGTGCAGAATCGGTGAGTCAGTGTACTATTCCTGTGATTATCCCAAGAAATATCTTTATTTTGCTGAAAGAACAGATAATTCTGGCTTCTGCTGTATGTTGCTGCTAGCCCCATGAAGTTCTGAGAATCTTGTCACAATTGGTGCTGGAGGAGTGTAGTGTTTATTTCTTACAGTGCTGGCAGGTGTATTAATGTGCTTACAGCTCCCTGAGAATTCTTACCCAAAAGCCTTCAGATCAGAAGAAAGCTGTAGAAAGTTACTTGTATTTAGGGAACCTAACTGTGATCCACTCAAGGGTACTGAAGGAGTTAGAAGTGCTCGCCAAGGTACTTTCCATCATTGACCAGTCCTGGGTAGTCCCAGTTGACTGGAAATCAGCAAATGTAACTCCGTGTACAAGGGTCAGAAGGATGATCCAGGGAACCACAGGGCTGTCAGCCTGAACTTGGTGCCAAGGAAGGTCATGGAGCAGATCACAGTGAGTGCCATCATGCAGCATGTACAGGACAACCAGGGAATCAGGCCCAACCAGCCTGGTTTTAGGAAATGCGGGTCATGCTCAACTGAAGGGCAGGAAGGCTCTACAGAGGGATCTGGGCAGGTTGGATCAATGTGCCCAGGCCACCTGTGAGGTTCCACAATGCCAAGTGGATGGTCCTGCTACAGGCTGGGGGCAGGGCAGCTGGAAGGTGGCTAGGCAGAAAAGGGGTACTGTTTGGTTGACAATGGCTGAAAATGAGCCAGGTGTACCCAGGTGGGCAAGATACCAATGGCACATGGCCAGTACCAGCCATAGCATGGCCAACAGGACCAGGACAGTGGCAGTCCCCTTGTGCTGGGCACTGCTGAGGCCACAACTCAAATTCTGGGTTCAGTTTTGGGTCCCTCACTTGAAGAAAGACACTGAGGTGCAATAGAGAAGGACAATAGAGCTGGGGAAGGGTCTGGAGCACAAGTGTGATGAGGAGCAGCTGAGGGAGCTGGGGGGGCTTGGCCTCAAGTAAAGGAGGCCTCCCTCAGTCTGGATAACAAAACTGATCACTGACAGAGATGAGGCAGTGAGCAGTCCAAGCCTGGCCCAAGTGCCAGAGCCACATCAGCTTTGATGACAGAAGCAAAATGCTTGAATTTATTGCAGTAGCAAACATAGAGGCAGGGATGAGTCTTGAAGAAATGAGTTGCTTCAAGAGGCAAGCAAGAAGAGATGGTGGTTGTTAATCATTGCAACTCTATGAAAGACTTAAGTCCTTTCTCCTCGTTTTCTGCTTTATAGATTTTATCATCTCTTCAAGGACACTCATTCAGTTGCCACCAGAATAAAGAACTGGTAGCAGCTGAAGTCAGTGGGAGAACTGTCAGGACAATCTGGTCCTAATCAAAATTTATATGTAGTCCCAAACAAGTAACCCACAAATGTTCACACTTGCTCATTATTTTCTGCTGCAGGAGCAGCAATTCCATGGCAAATACAAGGAACTTGGCATAGTGAAATTCAGTCTGAGATTCTATAGGAAGAGGACATTCATTTACAAAATCCACAAGCTGACTTTTTATCTCGCTGGGCTCGTTTGCACACAAATCTTGGTGCCTGCCACTAACATTGATCTTGTGCCAGGTTCTTTCCCTGTGTCTGGTTTGCCTTGTTTGGATTCTGTGCCTGTTTTCCGGCAGGATCCCAGGAAGAGGAGTGCCACACATGATACATGGCAGCACCCTGCTGGTGTTAGGCAGCAGATTGCTCTGGCAGGCTGTGCACTGTGACATGGACAATGGGTGCTCAGGCACCAGACATAAACTGTATCCTGAACATGTCCCAGTAGTAACTCTCTTTGTGATCATGGTATTTTTATCCATGATGTGCTTTCCTCCTGCTGCTTGCATGCGTTTCTGTTGCTGTTCACATCAGTGTTAGTATTTCTGTAGCACAGGTAGCATGGAAGCCGTGTTTGCATACAATGTTTTCCACTTTCAGAATTTCAAGGCCACTTTATGGCATTTTTTTAGCTGAAGGATCTTTAAATTTTCAAGAAAATGTACAACTTGTATCTTATTATTTTGATGTTCATTTCCTGTTTACGTTATGGCTGAATTGTCCCTTGTGAGGTAGTAGTTTAAGTAGCTGACTGTTCAAACAATTTTTGCTTAAAATATCTACGTAAGTGTTTTCAAACTCTGTTCTATAAAGTTGTAGATTGCAGAAGACTGCAAGACAGTGACATGTTTGTATGTTTAATTCCCTGAGAATTAAATCATTCCAAAATTTCCCCTCTTTGTTGCTATGCTCTTTTTTTTCCTTTTTCTTTTTTTTTTTTTTTTTTGCATTTCAAAGCTGCAGGCTTTCTTTTAGTAGAATAATGGGCAATGAATACTTGTGTTTATGGGTTTTATTCTTCCTGAGATTCTGAGAAAACAGCTGCTTAGGCCCTCTTCTGGATTTCTAATGCCTGATAGCATCTGGAACCTCTTTCCTTGTCTTTGTGTTCTTCACTACCTCAGTGTTGGGTGTTTATCACAGGCAAAGTCAAAGTGTATTCCCACTGTCTTTAACAAGCCGTTTTAACATTGTTTGCACACTTTAATTTCTTATTGTTTCTGATGTTTTTCTTCCGGGCTCCCCTGTCAGTGGCCCTACCGTGGTCGACCAAAGGAGAAAAGTTTCCTCTATGAGATAGTAGCTAACAAAAAAAACGGCATTGACGTTGACAAGTGGGATTATTTTGCAAGGTACAAATCTTATGTTTTATTATGAATTCCTATTGACAAAATGCTACTGTATTTACAAATATGATCATATCGTTAAACACTCTGTGGAATATTTTTAGGGATTGCCATCACTTGGGAATCCCGAATAATTTTGACTATAAGCGATTGCTTATCTTCACTCGGGTCTGTGAAGTGAAAAACCAGAAGCACATCTGTACCCGTGACAAGGTGAGCAGTGTGTGGAGCCCAGGGCTCAGAGCACCGGGGGACACACGGGGGAGCTGCACCCCATGGCTGGGGGTCCTGCCCCGTGCTCCCTTAGCCCAAGAGGGGGAGGAGTAGTTGCTGCTCTGAAAGCTTTTCTCAGAAGCTGCTGTTTGGGGGAGGGACAGAGCAAGCTACTGTTTGAAAGGATTTGTGGCAGGTCATGTCAGGGGAGACTCTACAGACCTGTCAGATCTGCATGAGCCTGCTCCAGGTCTTCTGGGCAGGAAGTGAATGTGGCTGTGCTGAGGGGCTGCTAAAGGGCTGAGGGGTCCTCTTCTCTGCCAGGGGTCACTGTCAGCACTCTGCTCTCCCACGGTGGCCTGAGCCAGTTTCAAAATTTAGAAATTGTGAATAATAATCATTCTGCTTTATGCTGAGAATGGGAGGAGACAACTAATTTGATTAATTGATTGACTGTTTTAATTTTCCATGTAAGACAGTGGCAGAAGTAAATGCTGATAGGGTTTTTCTGATTCAGGAAGTCGGAAATTTGTATGAGATGTTCCACACCCGGAATTGCCTGCACCGGAGAGCATACCAGCATAAGACTGGCAACATCATTGAAATAATGCAAGTATATTTTCCTTTCCTTCCTTTTCAATTTATTTTTAAATTCTTGAAACAATCCATATCCATTTTGAATATTAAGATAATCAATAAGGTGTGACATGGAATAAAAGCCACTTCTGATTCTTGTGAAAAGGCTTGGTACTTAGAGTGTCATAGAGGCTGTGGTTAACAAAGCAAACAAAAACAGAAAGAGAGGAGGACGAAAACATTCTTCCACGTGAAATTAAATTAGAGGAAAATTACTAAAGGCCTGAAGAAGTACAGGACTAGGGTGTGCTTAAGCCATTTAAACTGCTGACAGCTGAAGTCAAATCCTTATCTGCAAGTTAGAGACCACTTAGCTCAAACTGGCTGGTTACTAGAGCAAGGTTACTAACAGAGTAAAGTAATGAATGAACTTACATAGCTCAGCGGAGCCCTGGTTTTGTGTTTATGTAATGCAAAATTTGTTCAGGACCAACTAAGCTGGCTACCTGCTGCTTTATCCCTCTTGTTGATGTCTATAGAATTTTCCCTATAACATTATTCTTTTTTACTTTTCTTGAAAATCAGAAATGCTTGTATCCCCATATCTCTTTCCTTAGGGTCTTGTCTGATGAGTAACTGTCTATTGAGATTGGAGAAGATGAATGTTAAGGATTACGCAGTACACGAGTGATTTGGACTGCTTTCATTTCATAAACTTCAGCTCCTGATTTAGGGATCCTCCAAAACTCAGACTAAAAATGCTCAGGTTTGACAGTACCTACATATGAAGAGCAAAACACATTTTTTAGTTTAGAAATTCAGTTCTTGGCTTCCCATAATTATGGCAGCCTTTCCAAAAGAGTGTCCAAGCTGGAAATGACAGCAAGGTACATGGAACTCTGGAAGAACTTCATCTTTAGAACATCACTTTTTCCCATCTGAAAATACTACATGTTTGTGATGCTTTCCCTTTACAGTGCTTTGTGGCCTCTCAGCTAACCCGGGAAGCAAGGAATCTGTAAAAGGGTGTGTTTATCCGTGAGGCAGCCTTGCTGCAGCTGAGGGACCATGTCACTGTTTTGCAGGGTTTTGCAGTTGTCTTAGCAAAGTTAAACACAATCTGAAGCAGAACAAAGTGAACTTGCTCATTCATCTAAAGGTTACATTCTGATCTGAACCTGTCTTCAGTAAATCTCCGTTGAAATGTGCAGTGACAGCTCGAAGACAAGATGTTGCAGCCATCAATGTCTGCTGTGTGCTGGGGATACAGTTTCAACTGCTGTCTTCTGTTTATAACATACTAATTTGTTTCTTTTTTGCCTGTTGAGCAGTGAGGTGTTTCAAAGCGATGTTATCCTAAAGTCGTAATTTTGTCTCAAACAAGGATTACAGAAGCCTTTCGAAAAGCAGATAAATTTTTTGAAGTAAGAGGCTCTGGAGGAAAAGTGTATCAGATTTCTACAGCAATGGAGGACATGGAAGCCTACACCAAACTAACTGGTAGGAGGTCTTAGAATTATTTTTTTAAGTAAAGAGATGAGTACCTGTTAAAATGCTGTTTTTACGGCTTTTGTGCACAGAAGGTGGGGCAGGCCTGGATTGTCCAATCCTTTTGCTCTTAAATCTTGCTGGGAGAGCAAGATCTTCTAGTTTAAATTACTTTTATGTTGAGAGAAAGAAGCACCAACTTTATGTTCCACATATGTTCAGATTCAGCAGTGTTAGAAGGTCCTACCCATGCCCTGAGTTTGTTGCACTTGTCACAAGTGCAAATGAGCTCTAAGTGATACTACAGGTGGCTGTGTCAGGTGGAGAAGTACTGGATGTGTGTTGTGGTGTGAAGTTATTCCCAAGGCAGGTTCCAAACGGCTCTCGTGGGGTCTCAGGGGTGCTGCTCTGCTTGCCTGCCCCTCCTGGTCTGTGCTGTGGTGCCCAAGTGCTCCCCGGGTTGTGTTCAGAGCTGCAGCTTGGGCCAGGCAGCCCTGCTGCTCTGAGGCTCTGTGCGTGCAGGGCCCTGCTCAGGACTGCTCCTGATTGCTGGCAGGTCCTGCAGCACCTGTCAGCTACAGCTCACCAGGACTTCCAAGCCACCTTTCCTGAGTTTTCATCACCAAGCCTTAGCTGGCCAGCAGAGAGACTAAAGAACTTCTCTTTGGTCTGTGGATGAGGTGACAGGGCCTGAGGGCACTGTTACAGAGAATCCCATGTGTCTCAGTCTTTGTCATGCTAAAGGCCTTCTGCTGGCAGTCTGTCATGTGCCACAGGCATCTACAGCCTGACCACACACCTGCTACTGAGGGGAGGAGATGCGTGTCCCCTCTGTCACTGAGTGCCTCTCTCAGGGCAGGACAAGGGGGGCTGGCTTTGAGGGGCAGGAGCTGTTGGAGAACATGAATTGCAGTGCTGAGCCATGGAAGGCTGGGCAGAAAGGATAGAACTGAGGTGAAGTTGTTCCTGGTCTGGGCCTGTTCCTGGGGCCCAGCTGGCCTGGCAGGTCCTGCTGTAACTACCTGCCTTCTTACCTGTGGTACCTGGTGAGGAGCACAGCTCAGGGCAAGGACAGCAGGGCTGTGCCTGGCCTCTCACAGTCTGCCACAGCAAGGAGCTGTTTGCTGGGACCATCTGTTAAGCCAGGAGGACTGAACAGCAGGGAGAGTGATATGAGGAATGTACCAGCATCAGATGTACAATGAAGCATGAAGGAAGACTATGTTCTCCTCTTAAACCTCCTTCTAGTGCTGTTGAAGGTTAGGATTTTTCCTTTTTTTTCCCTTTCTTTTCCCTCAGGGAATTTTCTCCCATTTGTTGCCAAAGAGAAGGGAATGCAGGTTAATTAAGAGAGACAAAAGATGTAGCCGAGGGGGAAGGTTGCAGTTTGCTACCATCTTTGAGCTGGGGGCTTTCTCTTGGGAAGTGCAGAGATACCGGGAGATTTTGGCTGAGGGGTGAGGGGCTGGGCTGTGCCCGGAACTGCACCGCAGGGAAGGTGCTGCAGCCCAGAGCAGGTGGTGCCGGGGCTCTGCTGCTGCTCCTTGGTGCTGCCGGGGCTGGGGTTTGTCTGCCTCGTTAGACACAGACAGACTGGTAAAGAACTGTTATTCCTTTTCCCACAGCTTTGCCTGAAAGCCCTGTAATTTCAAAGTTATAATAACTGGGAGGGAAGGGGGTCATATTTTCCATTCCAAGGGAGGTTCCTGCCTTCCTTGAGAGACACCTGTCCTTTAAACCAGGGCAAGTGCTTGCAACCTTGTTGAGGTCCATTCTTTGGGAGGAGTGCAGGAGGCCCGGCTTTCCAGGGGGTCGCAGGAGGCAGGAACAGTCCCTGTTCGGCTCCTCGGTTCAGGGCAGGATCGACACTCTCCCGGACGCCCAACAACTGATTAACTTCTCTAGTAGCAGTGAATAAAAGAGTCGGGAAGGTTCCTTCTGCTGGCAAAATTCCACGTGGGGGCTTTTATTTCCAAACCCCACGCGTAAAGGGGGCACAGGCAGAAAGATGGGGACGCAGTAGAACCCAGGGGTTTTATATGGGGGCGGGGATTAGGCGGGACTGGGGTTAGGGAGTCAATGGGAAGAGGGGAAAGGGTTTCCTTCTGGATGAAGGCAGGGGCCAAACAGAACGGAGAACTCAAAATATATTAACATAATAGAATGAAGCATCCTGGGGGGAAGCTATTCCTACCCACAACATTTGGGGTATCCCAGAGGTTTTTCCCAACCCGTGGGGTCCCCTGGGCCCCTTGCTGTGTGGGTCAAACAGTCCCCATACAACCTGGGTGCTCCTGAGGCTTGTTTCAGCAGTCTTTGTGAGTGATGCTTCTGTGAAATTGTCCAGTTATGGACCTCTACAAATGATGAACCTCTGTGAGGTTCTGCAGCAGAAAGTTCCCTAGCTTTCTTCCATGGTGGGTGAAGAACCACTGCTGTTTTTTAATGTGTTGCCTCCTGATTTGTCAGCAAATCCTAGTTCTAGTAAAGGCTGAGACTAGAACTTTGCTAGCATTCCTTGTCACTGCTGCTTTTGCACAGGGAAGATATTCATGGGCTTCTTATTTCCCCTGCATTATCTGTTCTTTGTCTGAAGAGACCTGGTCTGTGGTTCCTCATGGAGAAGTTCCTGGCTTTGGTTGACCTTGTCCATAAAATCAGTTGAAGGTGTTTTGGTACACGGCTCAGAGGTTGCTTCTGGAGTGTGTTAGGAGCTCCTCTGGTGGCAGCTCCGGGTGGGCTCTTTCAGGGCTCTGCTTTCAGCATGTGTCGAAGCTGCCCAGGTATTCCTGTCCAGGGAATGCAGTCATGGGGTGCAGATCAGGCCAGCAGTATCCTGGCAACACCAATCTCTAGGACAGCCAAAATAACCTTTCTGCTCTGAAGCCATATCAAAAGAAACCTCTGTCTTGCTCCAGCTGATGGTGGGAATCTTGCTGCTTGTGTCACTGTCATGTGGAGACAGGAGGGAGGACTTCCGATGCTGGCATCCAAAGTCTGAGAAAGCCTGAAGGTTTAATGGCCATTCTTTTTTTTTTTTTTAACAAGACAGAGTACCCATGTCCTGAGCCAGTTGCTGCTGGAGTTCAGGACAGTCTGCTAAACAAGACTGGCTAAATAAGAGGAGAAAATAACTTCCAGTGAAATAACAAAATATGTTGCCAGGATGAGAACTGAGATAGTTTTTCTGCCAACAAGCATTGTGAATCTAATGCTAATTAAGATAATATTGTGACTTCTCATTGTCAGACTTAGTTCAGTCGTTCCCTGAAAGTGTCTTTCCCGAACCAGCAACTTTTCTTGTTGCTTTAACCTTTGGCCCTGTGTGTGCATTTTACTGTGACACTGGATTGTGACATACGTAACAAAAATCAATGCACCTTTGGCAGACTGTATCTACCTGGAAATTCTGCACTCAAGTCATCCAGAACTGGAAGAGGCACGAGAAATTTTGCGTAAAATAGAACGACGTGAATTATACAAGTTTTTAGGAGAGACTCGACCTGAATCAAAGAAGGAAATTGTAAAGGTAATGTCCTTTAGCAGAAGGTTCTCAATTCTGTCCCCATAAAAATATTCTTGAAATTGTTGACCATCAATTTGTCTCTTATCTCCATGTGGGCTTTGTTTGGTTTGAGGGTTTGGTTTTTTGTTGTTTTTTTTTTTGTTGTTGTTATTTGCTATTCCAAAAATAGAGTCAAAAGTTTTCCTCCCATCTTTAAGTAGCTGAGCCATGAAACATATTATAAGAAATTGGGTAAAGTTTTATCTACAAACAGTCAGAAGAATAGCAAAAGGTGGAAATTCAGAAGCTGATTGTTACAGAAATATTTTCAGGAAAAGCTTTTCTGAAAAATACAAAATTTTATAAAAGACTGTTGCAGTTCAGTGATTGAGAAGGTCATTACATCATTTGATGTTCATGAAAATTTCAAAATAATAAGGAACATATTTACTTTGAATCAATTTGTATGCTTTACTTTGAGAGTAAACATCAAACTGAATAATAGCTGCGGAATTTCTTGGTGTTAAATTCTGTACTAAGCACAAGCATGTATGTACTTTTTCCAGTCTTTTTCATGAGTGTTTTTCAAAGCAGATGGCAGTTTAATTCCTATTGTCTTATTTCAAAATGATGATATATTAGAGCTCACTTCAACTGGCTCAGCTCTTTTAATGTGCTATACTGTGTTGTCAAATCATCAATTAACTATCCACAAACTTCAGCCATAATGGTGAAAATTGTCTGTTTCCAATTTCCAGAAGTGGATCTAGAAAGTCTTCATAAAAATAATTCAGCTCTTTTAAAGAGTAAGGTTAGAAAAGGACTACTAGATGTAGCTGTTCATCTTCTTGTTTGAAGAGAAGGTTTCCTCATGTTCTTTGTCTTAAGAAGAAGTAGTGTTAAGAGATTCCGTATTACAAAAGCAGGAGGAAATAGGTGAAAGCAAACATGAAATAGTTGTTACAATGACTGTCAATTTTCTGGCCTTCTAAGGAGAAGGTTAGAATAGGTGACCCAACAAAAAAGGAGACAGGTGTGAGAGCAAATGGTGTGAGTTCCACCTTTAAACAGTTCCTTTTAGAAGCTTGGTTAATTAAAGGAAAAACTCATTTTGAAAGTCCAGCCCGAGGCGTTGAATCTTGGGGTATGCAGGGTGTTGTTTTGAAGGGAGACTGGATCACTGCTGGTGCCTTAATTATATCCAGGCAGTGCTTTGCAGCTCCGTGTGCCCAGCTGAGGGGCTGGGGGAGGATGATTCCTCCTGTGGTGCCTGTGGCCGGAGTGGCAAAGCTCAACCTCCTCCCAAGCACTGGAAGGGAGCAGTGGCTGCACAAGACAGAGCTGTGTCTGCTCTGCTCCTTCACACAGCACTATGTGATGTTTAGAATCACAGAATGGTTTGGGTTGGAAAGGACCTTTAAAGGCCATCTAGTCCAACCTCCTGCCAATGGACAAGGACACTTTCCACTAGACCAGCCCTGTGCAATTCTGTGATCCTCAGGCTGGCCAGAGCCAGGGGAACATCCCAAACAGCTTCAGAGTTCTTAAATTCAGGCTGAGCTTCCAGTTAATGCAAACAGGAGAGGTAACTTCAAAACTATGCAAACAAAGAAAGGAAGTTAACATATATCCATTCTGATACAGGGTAGAAATAGTCACAAACGGGCTGCCTCCAGCCGGTTCCCTCCTGGCGAGGTTTTCCTATAAGCTTGCTCTCAGTCTAAATAAATCTTTCCTTGGCTTCTTGAATCACTACAATCCACGCACATGCCTCAGCTTGGCAATGTGTGTGATTTTCTGCTCGTCAGTCTCCCCATCCCTGCAATGAACAAGTCAGCAGAAAAAAAAACCCGACTCAACTGCTGCTAGCTGAATTCCTTCCTTCCTGAACAGTCTTCTGACTGCTCTGTGCTGCACTGCCATGAGTCTCAGTTGCTCCCAGGAAATTTTGCTGCTTCAAATCTTGCATCTTCCCCAGAATACAGCAGTTTTGAATAAAGGCCACAGCTTTTGAATGACTCCTCACATATTTCAGTGGACAACTGTTCTCCATTGAACCATACTCCTCTACTTTGCTTTAGCCTAAGTGTCAGCAGGGAATATTCCCTTGGGGCCCAAACCAAGCAAAACCCCTTTGTGGATTTCAGCTTTTGTGGAGTACTTTAGTGAAGTACTTCTTGTGGGGGTTTTTTTGTGGTTGTCTGTCTCTTGTGGTTTTTTATATGTTTCACTGTATAGATATAAAAGCTTTATCAGAGGGTAAGATCCTGCAGCCTTTCATTTTAAAAGTTCAGTAAAAATGTCTCCAGCTTTGAGGAACTTAATTGTAAAACATTTGTATTGGTAAAACAGTTGGTTGAAGGTACTTATTTTCTGCTTTCACGCTTCAGCATTCTGGATGGCGCACTTCTGCTCTCCACCTGCCCCATCATCAGGTGTAAAACTCTTCCTCCACAGACTGGCAGATTTTGGGTCTTCTCAATTGCAGAAGCTTGGTCTGTTTCTAAAAACTGGGTTTTGTACTAATGGCTATGGTGTGCAGTAATGCAAACAATCAGATTGCTGCAAGAGTCTTGTCAAGCTGTGAAGAATTGAAAGCTTTATTTTAATAACATATTGTGTCACGTGTTATGTTGCCTTTACCTGGATCTGAGAGTGCATAAAAGTAATCTGAGTTACTGAGTTAATATTTTGTTTTTGTTTCTTTTAGAGTAATAGCCTGGCAGAAAGCATTGCTAATTCCAAGCCAGAGAAGAACCCTCCAGATGTGGAGCTGAAGGCTGAGAATTTCATAGTTGATGTAAACACCTCTCAGAGCGGGTTCAAGTAAAAACTTCTGGATCACAGAGGGCCTTGTGTACCCTCGTGAAAGAACAAACCTACAGGGTGTCTGTAGCTGCAGTCCTGGTTCAGCTTGAGGGTCTAAGGGCAACGAGCTTCCCGTGGGAGGTTTGCTGTGGTGGGAGGGCATGGGGCAAGCAGTGGGCAGCCTCACTTGGCTGTCATCTGTACACTGCTCCTGGTGACAGATGGGCTCTCCTGTCACTGTCCTCACTCCAACCAGGAGCAGTGGGGAAACCCATGGGGCTTGGGGTATGGGTGTCAATGGCAGCAGCCTGGGGACCACTGGATGGGTCAGGAAGGCTGGACAGCTGCAGGCCCAGTGGGAGGAAAAGAGGACAGTGACCTCAGGCTCCTGGTGTTGCACACCTGATGCCTGGCAGGCAGTGCTGGATTTGTCTGCTGCACAAAGCCACAGCTCAGTCTGCAGCCAGGGAAGGAGGGAGCCTGAGGCAGAGGAGGGAACTGGGGCAGTCTGCAGGTGTCACACAGTTCTCAGTTCATTCTGGGAAACGAGTGGCTTTCCACAGAGTGCATCATGAGCTGCTGCTACAGCACCCTTGCACTGAAGGTTCACTTCACTGGGCAAGACTGTAGCAGTTCACTGAGCTTTAAGGAATTTGCCTGGGCTTGGGCTTTTCTGTCCTACAAACTGAAATCGTAGGGAAGTGGGTCCCCACTGACCACAGAAACGCTGGTGTACCAGGCTGATGTAAATAATATTGTCTAAACCTTATGTTTATAGCTGTACGCTCTGCTACAGCCTCTGTGGGTTGTGTGTTGGGAGGCCCAGGCTTGCAAGGGACCAGTACAATTCCAGTGCTGGAAACTGGAATATTTCAGAGAACAACTGGGAGCTGGCCACTGTAAATGTGAATATCCACCTGGTGGTGTTAGAGCAAGAGGGGGTGGAAGAAAAGATGCAAGATACAAATACCAGATTTGTTCTTTAAGTAATAATTTGTTAATTACTGTTCCATTTGATTACCATAATTTTCAGGAGTGTGTGGCCTTTTGTATTTATAGTGAGAAAACTGAAGACAAGCATTAACAAATACTATTTTCTTTGTGTTACATGCAAGATTATCAACATGGATTATGGAATGAAAGAACAGAATCCAATTGATAAGGTTCACTTCTATTGCAAGGCTGATCCTTCCAAGGCAGTCAACATCAGTAAAGAACAGGTAGGTTTTTACTTTCCTTCTGAAAAGCATTTTCACCACCTGTGATGGAAGTGATCACAGTCCTGTGTGGTTGCTCTTGCAGGAGTTGTGGAGAGGTGGGGGAATCCATGACCTTGCAGGTCTTCAGTGTGTATTGTACTATGACAATCTGGAACCCTGACAGCCTGTGCATATGAACAATATTTAATTGGAATACACTGGGAGTTGGAATATCACAATTGCTTTGGATAAAACTCATGGATTGTAGTGGGGCTGCTTACTGCTTTCTTTTAGTATTCCAAGAAATACTAAAGATTTTTCTGTTTTATTCCAAAGGTTTCAAAGCTTTTACCCATAATATTTATGGAGCAGGTTGTCAGAGTTTATTACAAAAGTCAGGATCCACATATTATTTCAGCTGCAAAACAGTACTTTGTTCAGTGGTGTATGCAGAATGATTTCACCAAACCACAGGTAACAAATTCACTTACTATATTTCTTGTTCAGTGCTCTTTGTCTTTGTCCATAAGCTTGCTTTCTCATTAAAAAGTTTGACATTCAGGCCTTGCCTTTGTGGCAGAGGCACTCACTCACCTAACCCCTGGTTTTGTCACTCCCATCTGGGAGTGCTTTGGTTTCACTGAAGTAGTGCTGGAGACACCAGCAAGTGCCATAGGATCGTAGAATGCTGGAATGGTTTGGGTTGGAAGGGGACCTTGAAGATCACCTCGTTCCAACCACCTGCCATGGGCAGGGACACCTTCCCCTAGACCAGGTTGGGGAAAGAGCTGCATCCTCCAACATGAGAGGCCACCCAGGAGATGAGGGTTCTTAGGTGGGGATACAGGCATGGAAAACTGTGTAAGGCCTGTTCTTAGGTCATTCTTCTGGCATCTGTCTTTTAAAGCAGTTAATTTTAGAAGGGCTTTTTTACAAATGGATCAAGCAACAGCTCTCCCTGGTTCTAGAGTGTGGCTGTGTCCTGTAAGCACATTGTTGTGGTTCAGGCACAACCACCCTGCAGGCCCTGACGTGCTGCAGAGCGCAGCAATGTGCATCTCACCAGCTGATTTCTGAGCTAGGGCAGCTGATTGTCTGTGTTGACAATGCCTGAGTACAGACTAACGTCTGTATCTGACTGGGATGAGCCCCACTACTTCAGACCAGCTGCTGTACCAACCTTGCTTGTTTTAGACAGTGCAAGGCCCATCCCAGCACCAAGGGTTGGCCAATTGCAGCAGTGTTAATGAGGTACTGTGCTGAAGTCAGAGGAAACACTCTAATGTTTCTCTTTGTAGACCAGTGGCGAGGATATAGCCAGTTGACCTTCCAGATTTTCTGGTAATAATTTAGGAAGAACTGGACTGCCAGTGGTGATGCCTACTCATATAGACAGGGCACTTTTGTCTCCCAACCTCTGACTGCAGCAGTGTCCACCCCTGGGATGCACAGTCAGCAGTGTTTGTTGATTTACAAAGATCCTGGGACCTTGGATTGATTTTTTTCGTGTTAAACCTGAGAGTGAGCTGCTTTTCCTCTGCTTTAGAATGGAAAGCAAAAGTGAATGTACCATCATTAATGTTTCCTGACTTTTAATACTAGGATGGTGATGTTGTTGCCCCTCATCTAACTCCAATGAAGGAAACCTGGAATAACATGACAGATGATGAACACAGGAGAGCCTCAGAACCCAGCTGCAGACAAAGGCTTCCTTTTGATGAGTAACAGGTTTCTTTTTGGCACTATTCAGTCTGCTTCCTCAGAAGATGAGTAAATTTGAGCATCAACTCTTCTAAAAGCTGGTTGGACGGACTGGAAGAATTCACAGAACAATGCAGAATGCATTTTACAATATAGAATGTTTTAATGTAGATACTTAGAAGATTTTCCAGATAGACTTCTAAAAACCAACTTACTACAACAGAGTAAACTCAATTCTCGTTTGTTTTTGAATGTATTGGCACTGTGTAGCAAGAGTAACTTAAAAAATTGCAATTCATTGTTATTACAAGATTTTACTATTCCATCTAGTCCTGATCCCTTCCTTAGCTGTGCTATTGCACGATTTAGCAGAAAAAATCCCAGCCCAGGTTTGATGGGGTTTTTGAGGGGGTGGGGTTTCCTTGGTGTCTGAGGAAGAAAGGGATAAGTATGCTTCTGAAAATACATTGGGGTAAAGAAGAAATTACCAAGGGTGGCATCTTCAAAATTAGCAAAATTAATTTCATGGGAAAAAAAGGAAGGGAGAGGGGAATCTTTTTGATAATCAAAGATTATTTTTCTAGTATTCAAAAAGCTGATGCAGACCTCTTGCTACAAGTGACCACAATTTTTATTGGAGTAACAATGCATTGGGGTGCCATGCAACCTTTTATTGTTTTATTGTGTATGTTTGATACATGTAATATTTTATTTTTTACTGTCTGTCCTGCAAAGACCACTCAAAAGGCCTGTGGTGTGAGTGGTTGCAGGAAGGCCTAGGTGGACCTGCCCAGGTGCTTGCCAGGACCCAAGTGTGCAGTGGGGGCAGAGCCAGCAGGGTCCTGCCCTGGCTCTGCCAGTCCTGCACCAAGGGCACCTTGGCTCTGCTCTACACTGTACTGGGCAGACAGGCTTGTCAGGAATCCTCCATTCTTGTATCCCTGCTTGTTCTCCTGGATCTCATGGCTGTCCCCATGTAATTTTTCTGTCTCTTATAGATCTGTGAGGGTTCTTACAGTTTTCCTGTACTGGCAGTACTGGTGTGCGTGTTCTGAATGTCTGTCCTGTAGGAAGAATATTTTCCTCTCATCTTTTACTCAGGTTTAAGAGGAAGGCTCCTTCCTTAAACAAAACCTCAAATCTTGAAAAAGTCTACCACAAAACTAAAAACACAAAGTAAAAAGTTCAGTAATGCTCAGGAATTGGAGAGATCTGTGGCCTTTATATCTGGAATGGGGAGAGAGGTGTTGAGTATCTGGCTCAGGCAGTCAGGTGTGGCTGGCCAGGGTAGGTCCTGAAAAATAACCCAATGGAAAGGTGCTGTGAGAGAACTCCAGAACTCCTGCCATGTCTCCTTTGCCCTTTTTATCCTGGGAACTGATGCTGTTAGACAGAGGGAGGGGGGATGAGTATCCATGTACTTCTGCTGCTTATATATCTGTGCTTCTGTGTCTGAAGGTGTAACCTCTGCTGTTCCTGTCTAACAGTATTTCAGACTTGTAGGTGAACCAGGGAACTGTTAGAAGGGCTTGTGACCTCTTTAAAAGCTTTTAAAAAACTTACTATTCTTCAAGAAACAATATCTTAGAGTGAAGCCATTTATCTCCCTTGTCTGCATAACATCAAGTATAATTTTGGTGTAATTTTGTTATTGTTGATTGGGTTTGTTTTGAATTTGTTGCTAACTGTGCACTTTATACTTGGGAAAGATCTTTTGCTTATGTTAAACCTGAAGTTTATACTTAATGTTAAGTTCTGAGAGCATTTCTTTTCTCAACATGTTCATCTGAGCCTCTCTGAAGAATAACTTTATAAACGATGATTTTACTATTCTTTTAAAGAATTGTAGTGTGTGGACTTCATTAAAAACGGTCTTACTGTGCCATTCCAAACAGCCACGGTGTTCCTCCCTGCTGACTGTTGGGACAGCTTCCCTCTGGAAGAGGTTCTTGGTTCACATCCCCTCGTGGGCAGTGGGGCCGGGGCTCAGGGGGGCTGTGCCAGGGGGATCCCCGTGCTCCTGGGGCTCAGTGCGGCCCCCTGGCCCTGCCCACAGCCTGGACACCCTGGACAGCAGCCACCTCCAGGGGCAGGGGGAGCTTCAGGTGGAGCTTCAAGTGCTGCTCCAGCTGCTGGGAAGGTGAAGTTGTGCTTGACCAACCCTGTCACCATCTGTCCTGAGCTGGCTGTGCCGGGGGCTGAGGGGAGGGCAGTGGAGTCAGCCTCAGTGAGCTGCTCCAGGGCTTTGTGTGAGCAGGCAGGGCTGGGCTAAGGCCTGGCTGGAGGGCTGGGCTCAGTGTGGTTATCAGTGGCACAGGTCTTGTGCTGGCACTGGTGCTGGTCCAGTTCCAGAGGTCCATTGCTGGGGGACAGGGTCCACCCTCAGCACATCTGCAGATGGGGAGATGTGGCTGGTACTCCAGAGGAATGTGCTGCATCCAGAGGGATCCTACCAGGCTGCAGAAAGGGTCTGACAGGAACCTCCTAAAGATCACCAAGAGGAAGTGCAATGCCCTGCATCTGGGAAGGGTCATTTTGTTCACTGGGATGTGTTGAGGCCACCCCCCCCCATGAGGCAGCATGGAGGAAGGGATCCAGGAGTTCGCATGAGCCAGCAAATGTGCAACAACTGCTCTTTCAGCCAAGTGTTCCAGTGGTGTCCTGGGCTGCCTTAGGCTGCGTATTGTTAGCAGGTACAGAACCCTTCCCCTCCGCTCCACACCAGTGAGGCCAGCTCTGGAGTGCTGGGCCCAGAGCTGGGCTGCCCAGTACAGGAGACAGGGACAGACTGCAGGGAGGCCATCACCATGAAGGTGATGAAGGGACTGGAGCATCTCTGCCATGAGGAGAGGCTGAGAGAGCTGGGACTTCCCAGCATGGAGCAGAGCAGGCTCAGGGCATCTCATCCCTGTGGATAAATACCCGGGGGGAGGCTGCAGAGGGGACAGGGCCAGGGACAGCCCCAGGGGCCACAGGCACACACTGACACACAGGAGGGGCCCTCCGAGCTCAGGAGACACTTCTGCACCGGGAGGGTGGCTGAGCACTGGTGCAGGTGCCCAGGGAGGTGGTGAAGTCTCCATCTCTGGAGAGACTCAAAAGCCACCTGGACACATCCTGGGCAGCCACCTCTAGGTGGCCCTGATGGAGCAGGGGGCTGGGCAAGGTGACCTCCAGAGGTGCCTCCAGCCTTACCCAGCTGGAGATTCTACACCAGTGCTACTGGCAGAAGCTTGAAATGGGCCTGAAGTCAGGGGGCTGTGTGTTGGCAAGGGGTGAGGCAGGGCTGGGAATAGGAAAGGTCCTGATGGAATGAGGGTGAGGTCCCCAGGGGATGGTGCTGTACAGCCACTTTCAGAAGGGAGCATTGGGTAGCACCAGGGCACAGGGGCCTGGTGTCCTGAGCTGAGTGCCCTGAAGGGCTGCAGTGCCACTGGGAGTGTCCAGGGCCACGTGTGGGCACAGGGCTGAAGGGGTCTGTGCCCCTAAGGACACCTGGTCAGAGGTGCCATGAACAGTGAAGCAGCAAGTGAAGACCCCTGGTCATGGGATAAGGGAGGTGAAGAGGTTGAATCTCATCCAGGGCACCTTGCCTTGGGAGGAGTGTGGGGAGCAGGAGACAGGTCTTTTTTTCATCTGAGAGGACTCAGAAAGGAAGAAGACAAACCTCCTTGGTCCTGCTTACTCGTAAGCTCTCAAGCAGCTACGGGCAACCAGAACTTTGCTGTTGGTCAGACTGTAATCCTGGGGGTCTGGGATAGTGGAGGGGGTCAGTGGCATTCTGCAGGTGGAGGAGGAGGGAGATATGAAGGGGTAGAGTGTCGGTGTCCTTTCTTTGGGAGAAGTGCAGAATGCCTGGCTTTCTGGGGGGTCCTCTCAGGTCTGGGCAGCACCGGCACTCTTCAGGACACTCGACAACTGATTAACTTCTCTAGTAGCAGTGAATAAAAGAGTCGGGAAGGTTCCTTCTGCTGGCAAATTCCACGTGGGGGGTTTTATTGTCAAACCCCGCACATAAAGGGAGCACAGGCAGAAAGATGGGGACGCAGTAGAACCCAGGGGTTTTATATGGGGGCGGGGATTAGGCGGGACTGGGGTTAGGGAGTCAATGGGAAGAGGGGAAAGGGTTTCCTTCTGGATGAAGGCAGGGGCCAAACAGAACGGAGAACTCAAAATATATTAACATAATAGAATGAAGCATCCTGGGGGGAAGCTATTCCTACCCACAACATTTGGGGTATCCCAGAGGTTTTTCCCAACCCGTGGGGTCCCCTGGGCCCCTTGCTGTGTGGGCCAAACAGCCCCCACAGTAGAGAGAAAAGGGGTATGAGAGGGTTGTGTTGAAAATAGGGCTGATCAGTGTAGTGTCTGCCCGCACCTTGCACCATCCTGTCTGTCCTCTTATATCCATTCTTACGTATTTCTCCATGAATTTGCCAGCCTGTGTGTATGTGAGCTGCAAGCAGTAAGTGCCAGCTGCTGAACAGATGATGCAGGTGGGCCATGGTAGATGGAATCAACAGGGAAATGATTGGTGAGGTTCAGCACAGGCACTCATGGGCTGGGAGGGTGAGTGGGTGTGTAAAGCACTGCAGGCTGGGGCTCCATGGGATCCAGGCCTCACAAAATTGCAGGTTCAGGGACAGGATCTGACACCAGGTGAGGTCATGGGGTGTCCGACTGTGCTCCCACAATAAATACACCAAATGTGGTCAAACCAGACAGGCCCTTGCCCACCCGTGGAACCCCATGAACCACCCCAGCCTGGAATCCCCTGTGGGGCTGCTTCTGCCGCTTGGACAGGGGTGGTGGACAAGGAGGAGGAGAGCTGGCTCAGCCTCCAGGAATGAGAGGCTGAACCCTGTCACCCAGGCAAGAGGTAGCAGGTTGTGGAGCTCTGGTTGGGAAGGGCTCTTGTCATCCCCTCCGGAGGACGAAGCCGTGGTGCTCACAGGGTGAGGACATAGGGTACGGGCTCTGCCAGAGGGGGATAGGCCCCCGAAGCAGCGCCCCAGGCTGATCCCCCCCACTCTTGCACAGCCACCCAGCCCGGGCTGGGACAGGACACGCCCGGCATTGTCACAGCTCCCTGCCTGCCCCCCACCACAGTCCTGCACACCTTCACAGAGCCATTCACACTCCAGGGCAAGGATGAGGCCAGGAGCCCGTTTATTGAGGAGTGGTGACTGTGCTGCCTCCAGCGCTGCCAGGGCTGGCCCCGGGGGCAGAGGCTGCCTGGGCTTGCTCAGTCCTGCCAGGTCACTGCTCTTGGAGCTTCCTTCTCCTGTAGGGCCCTGTTGTGCCCAGCTCTGCCCTCCTCCCTGGACAGCTCTGCCTCATCCCAGCCAGGTGGGGTGGGCTTGGGGTTAAAGTCAGGTTTAGGGTGAGTTGTGCTGTGCCATTGTGGGCCCATGCACCACTCCGGGCTCCCCAGCCACACGGCAGGCCCGAGACCCCACTGCTGCTTTTCCCAATCACGCTGCCCCCACCGGCTCTTTTTTCCTGATGAAATGGCAATATTATTGGGAACAGGTGAAAGGAGGAGGGGGTGAGGCTTGTACCATACCCCAGGCTCTGTGGGTGCCGTCAGGGATCAGCTGAGCGTGAGACACCAGTACAAAGCATCCCCCCTCTACCACCTTTTTCCTTGGGTATCTTTGCTGGGGTCAGGCCAGACCCCACAGTTCCAGATCCTGGATGCAGAACTCCTCCTGGTGTGAGAGGGTCTCGTTGTCGAAAGTCTCACAGGGTTGGCTGCCCCCATGGTGCAGGTCCCCATCCAGCCACAGCCCAAACCTGCCGCTGGGAATGTACCAAGGGCGCGGTCAACTGGGACCTGCCTCCTTCGTGGCTGGAGACCTCCCATGCCATCTCCTGGGCGTCTAGCCACCTCCCATCCTCACACCCTGTCCCCCAAAATGGGCACGGAACGGGACAAGCAGCTGGCCCAGGTCTGCCACCGTGCCCGCAGGCAGGGAGCGGTCAGGGAACGATCAGGGAGCGGTCAGGGAACAATCAGGGAGCGGGCCGCCCCGCCAGCAGGCAGTAGGGCTGGAGAATGAAAGGGCCAGTGCTGCTGGACAACCGGAGCCAGCGTTTTGGGGTTCAAACCATCACCGCGTGCCTGGACCCAGCTCCACAGGGCAGCCTGGGTTCCCGTGGTGGCCATCGTGGCTGGTGGCCCCCTGAGCGGCTGAAGTTGCCGGCGCAGTTCCTACCTGCCCCCACCGACCATCAGCAGATTCACATCTCCTTTCAGGAAGAAATCGTTCCTGCCCGTCCACCTGAACACCTGCACAGGGACAGCGCTCACTCGGGACTGCGGGCTGGGGCAGTGTCCCCATCCCCATTCCTGTCCCTATCCCCATTCCTGTCCCTGTCCTGCGAGGACCAGCCGGGTGCTGCTGAGCCAAGCTGGTTCTGCTCGGGCACCTCCGTGTCCCGCGTCTCCAGAAGACCTGGCCGAATCTGTGGTCCTGATCCATCCCTGCCAGCAGCCTCGTGGACCCTGCCAGGGGACAGCTGCCACCACTAATGCCCCGTCACACACAAAACCCCCGATGGTGCCAGAGATGTGGCTGCCTCCACGTTCTGCCAGCCCAGCGCTGGGATGCGACCGCCCTGCCGTGTGGAGGGGACCCGGTGACACCCAGCTGGGCAGGGTCCTCTTCCCTGAGCCCCCCTCCCCGCACACTGCCTGGGATTTGCCTTCTCCGCCCACCCCTGGACAAAGCTGGGGGGCTGCTGCCAACAGGGTCCCCCGGCTGCTTGTCCCCGCGTCCGGCCAAACGCAGCCCCCCCACCCCGGACCCCCCCAGCACGGCGGGGACCCCCGGGCGTGACCAGGCGCTCGGGACACGGCCAGCCCCCGTCCCGGTGCCCCACGGCCGGAGCCTGCAGCCCCCACCTTCAGCCCGGGGCAGAAGGAGAAGAGGAAGGTCTCCCCCGTGCCGTAGAAGCCGCTGCTGCTGCGAATGGCGCTGGCGGAGAAGGCACCGAAGGCCTGGGGGAGGGGAAGGGGAGACTCACGGCGCGCTGTTCGGGGGGGTCCCAGCGCCGCGCCGTGTCCCCGTCCTACCCGCGGCGCCAGGAGGTGCCCAGGCCCCGAGGGACCCTGGCTGGGGAGGGCACGGCCGTACCTGCGCCCCCGTGTCCCTGATGAGCAGCAGGGCCGGGGAGTCGGGCCGGGCCCCGCTCCGGTACAGCGTCCGCAGGCTGAAGCCGTCCCGCCCGGTGGAGTAGAGCAGCTGCCAGGGCTGCTGCGTCAGCCGAGGGGGCAGCTGCGGGCCCAGCTGCGGCACAGGGCCTCAGTCGGTGCTGACCGGCTGAGCATCCTCCCCTGCCCCAACACGAACCTGAGAGGTCTCATAGAGAGTCCTCCCGCGAGGTGGCCCCACACATCATCCTCCCAAGCACGGTCCCAAGAGACCCACCCGAGCATCCTTCCGAGAGGCGGTCCCAAGCACGCGCCCCCCCAACGTGCTCCCAAAGGGGTCCTGAAGCCCCCGCCCCTCCCAGCAGCGCCCCAGGATATTTCCCTCAAGCGCTCTCACCCTGTAAACCCTTCCGATGGCTCCCCAAGCATCCTTCCCCCCAAGAGGTGCTGCCGAGGTGACTGTTCCCAGGCACAGGGGAACGTCACCCGTCTGGCCTCACACTGGACCAGTTCCTGGCAGGACAGTGGTCACGGCTGTGGGTACGGGGCAGACGAGCGGGAGGGTGGGGTCCCTGCGAGGCCGGAGGGTGCCTCACCTCGCCGATCTCCCTGTCCCGCAGGATGCTGCTGGGTGTGCTCAGCACCAGCCTGCACGGCTCCTCCTCGGCCGCTGCTGGAGCTCCCTCTCGGCCCCGCTGCCCCTCTCCAGGTTGGTCCTCGCATCCCTCGGGCAGCTCCTCGTCCTGGCCGGGCTGCGGGCGGCAGAAGGTGAGCGTCCCTGCGGGCGTCGAGGAGCAGCAGCTCCCGAACCCGCCCAGAGCGGGGCATCTCCCATCCTCTGTCCAGGGGGCGGGAGAAGGGGCCCGAAGCCGGCGGGAATGGGCGATCGGCTCAGCTCCAGCCCAGCTCCCGGCTGCCCACGGCTCCCGACAGCGCCGGTGCCGTGCCCCGGCACCTGCCCGGCCGTGCCACCGCCGCGCACGGAATTCAGGGGTGTGTGGCCACCCTAAGGGGAGGAAGGACTGGAGGAGGAGAAGGCAGGGAAGGCTTCTACAACCGCAGCCCCTGTAGATGGGGTGAAGCCTTGCCTTTCCCCTCTGCCCACGGCCAGGCTGACCCCGCAGCGTGGGAGGGGTCAGGGATGTGCCACTGTCCTGGTGGCCGCTGGTGACAAGTGTCTCAGGATGGCTGTGGGTGCAGCCTATGCCCAGCAATGCTGTTATAAACAGCAATTCCCTGCCCACCACCCTGAGGGGCCAAGAGGGATGAGCGAGTGCAGCCCCAGGCGGCGGGAGATCCGCCCCCGCTGTGCCCGGGTCCTCGGGAGGCAGCAGGGGCAGGTCCCACTTGTGCCCATCACCCTCTGCACCTCCCCAGTCCCTCACTGTCCCCAGGGCAGCCCCTCACGATCTGTTCAGATCCGTCTCCAGCCCGGCTGGTGCCTCCCGGCGCTACCCCAGAGCTCATTCCCCGCTACCGTGTAGGACCCTGCCACGATGGACCTACCAGGAGCTGGTAGCGGACTCGGAGCCCCCTCATTGCGGGTGTTCCTGGGGTGCTGGGATTGCGCCGCCAGGGAGCTCTGGACACCGCCCCGGGGTTAATGTTCAGCCGTGCCGGCCCCTCCCCGGCCATCGGTGCGTGACAGGGCGGGTGTGGGTGCCAGCAGCCTGTCCCTGCACCTGGGGGTCCGGGATGTGTCCCCCTGCACAGTGCTGGACAGGCATCCCCCTCCAGCCCAGCTGTCACCTCTGTCGCACCCGGCTGTCGCCTGGAGCCGAGCAGAGAGCCCCGAGGCCTCGGCGGGTCGTGTTTTGGCATCACCGGGGCGGGTCGTGACGAGTTCCTCTTTGCAACACAACTGTTGCAATGGTTGTAGCAACTGCCAACACCTGTGTGGTGGGGTGACCTTGGCTGGACACCGGGCACCCACCAGGGCCTCTCTCACTGCCGGGCAGGGCAGAGGAAATACAGCAACTCAATGAACATGAGTTGAGATAAGGATTGGGTGAGATTCCTCATCAAATACTGTCAGGGCAAAATAGACTCGAATTAGAGATATTAACTGAATGTATTACTAACAAAACTAGAGCAGGATAATGAGAAGTAAAATAAGACCTTAAAAACACCTTCCCCACACCTCCCCTCCTTCTCCGCTCTGCCTCCTCCCCTCCAGCAGTGCAGGGAGGTGTGGAATAGGGGTTATGATCAGTTCATCACCTGTTGTTTCTGCTGCTGCTCAGGGAGAGGAGTTGGAGTCCTTCCCCATCTCTGGCATGGGCTCCTCCAGGGGCTGCAGGTGGATCTCTGCACCCCCGTGCCTTCCACGGGCTGCAGGGGCACAGCTGTCTCACCAGGGGAATCTCAGCTCCAGCTCCTGGAGCAACTCCAGCCCCTCCTCCTGCCCTGGGTGTGTGCAGGACTGCTCCTCTCACATATTCTCACTCTACTCTTCTCCAAGTGCAATTACATCTGTGCAGGAACTTTTATCTTTTCTTCTACTTCAATCCCTGATCCCTGAGGCATCAGCACCATCTGTGCTGGGCTAGGCCTTGGCCAGCAGTGGGTCTGTTCAACTCCTAGAGCCGTCTGGAGTTGGCTCTGCTGGACACAGGGGAAGCTTCAGGCAGCTTATCACAGAAGCCACCCCTGCAGCCACCCCACCACTGAAACCTGGCCACACCAACCCAGTACAGGAGGCCCAGGAGGCACATGGCCCTCACTCCCAGAGAGCCAGCTTGGGACTGGCAGCTGAGGGAGGGAATTCCAGGCTGAGGGACCCACCAGTCTCAAGTGCCTCTGGAGAAGCCCCTGGAGAGCAGGGAAGAGGTGCAATGCCTGGTGTGGCCCCTCCTCACTGGTGTCACCCTCAAACCACCCAGCCTGGCTGGGAGCCTGTGGGTCCAAGTGCAACAGTGCTCCGTTTATGCCAGTTCAGGACTTCCTGCATGCCGTGTGTGGTGGCATGATGGCCTTGATGCCTAGCCCAGGCCCTGGGCCCACTGCAGGCATTTTTGGGTTGTTCCTCATCTCCACAGCAGGGCCCATTGCAGCCCTGTCAGTCCTGCTGGGTGTCAGGTCTGTTGTACCCACCAGCCTTTGATGGTAGTGGAAGTTTGGGGGTTCCTGATGCCTGGCACAGATGGCATTTGGTCACTGGCAACACTTGGTGGGCACCAGGTGGTTCTGGTGGCCCCAAAAACTTCCTCTGGGACTCTGATCAGGAGCCAGGACAGGGCACCCAGTCCCCGCCTGAGTTACCTTAGCATGGCAATCCCTGCCTCTGTCCTTTCCATACCCCCACCAGTGCTCCTGTCCCTGCCCCATCCCTGCTCCTGGCCCAACCCTTCCATACCCCTGACCCTGATTCTGTCCCTGTCCTTGATATTCTGCCTGCCCCTGCCCTGTCTCTTTATCCCTTTATTCTCCCTGCCCCTATCTCTGTTCTTTCTTTTCTCTACCCCTGACCATGCTCCTGTCCCTCTCCTGGCCCTGTCCCTGCTCATGCCTCTGCCCTTGCTCCTCCCAGTGTTCACCCCACTACCTTCCTCAGGACTGCTGGAGTCCAAATTTGGGACTTTCTCCTCCAGGAGACCCAGAGAACAAATCCAGCTGCTGCAGAGGACAGGGACACTGCCTGCAGCCCTCAGTCCTGCTGTCTCCCATCACTGTCTCCCTCCTCATGGTGAATTATTTTTGGCTTTGTGGAAAGAGGGGCTGTAAATTGAGCCCCCACAGGTCCCTCCAGTTAGTCACCCTCTCAGTTTCTCTTACACCGCTGCCAGGCTACCTGTACATACCAGGCCTTCCCTAAAGCCAGGGGGGGTTCAGCCTGCCCCAAAGACCTGTTTCCTTTTTGGTCACTTGTTTCCCCCCGCAACTCGGGTTTATTTTCAAATCCCCTCCCACTCCCTCCGTGTGACTCTCAGTGCCTCCCACATCTCCCTCGCCCTCACAGAGCACACAAGGAGTCCAAAACTTGCGGTTTATTATGCTCCTGGCCATGCCCCCGCTGGCCCCGCCCCAGGCCAGGGCTGGGCTGGGCATGGCTCCACCCCCCAAAGCGCTGACAGCAGTGCAGTAAGGCAAAAGTTTGAATCGTCCCGAAAGAAAGATTTGTTTACACACCTGCCTGGGCACATCCATCTCTCAGATGCTCGGTACCAGGTGTAGTTTGATTTCCGTGTCACATTCCCAACCCTTCGGATGTCCAGTGGTGATGCTGGAGGTGGATGTCACACAGTGGTCACTGCATCTCAGTGCCACCACACAGCCAGCAGAGCTGGTGGCTTCACCCCAGAGTGTCACATTCAAGGGCAGCAGCTGCAGCTCCAAGGTGAGCAGGTCTGAGCACAGGGAGGAGTGGGGGGACCAGGGGAGCTGATTTAAGGGAGTCCCTGTGCACAGCCATGAGCCCAGCACTGACTGGCACGGGGGTGACACATACAGGGCACATCCAGTAGTGACAAGCAGCTGTGGAACAACTCCATAACAGCAATGGCAGAGAATCCTCCTGGATTTGGTCTGGAGCCTTACAGGGAGATTGTGGCACCTCCTGGTCCCAGTTGCTGCCCCAAGTGATCACAGCAGCACAGTGTGAGCGCAGCACTGCCAGGCTTTGTCACCCAACAGAAACTGGGAACAGTGGGAGTCCATGTCCTCAGTAGTATCCCTTCTGAGACCTGCAATATCTCTTTGTAGCTCCTGATCCCACCCCAATTCTGGTTCTTACTTGTGTTTGAGTGCTGAGGTTACCACATGTGGCAGCAGTTCCAGCTGTCCTCCAAGGTCATCATCCTTTGTCATCCACAGCACTGTGACTGAGCACATGGGATTCTTCCAGATCCCTTTAACAGCAGAACCACCACGAAATGGAACCTGCAGCCACGGCTGCAGCACCAGGTACGCAGAGATTGCCTCATGCCAAGCAGGAGCGTTACTGGTCAAAACAGTGAAGGGGAAGATCCCAGGGGAGGCAAACATCTCCAAAAAGCAGTGGTGGAAAACAGTTCATGGTCTGAGCTCCAGCCCTGCGTTTAGCTCAGACACTCTCATTCCTGCTGGACTGCCCAGAGCTGATGGCTGAGGTCGAAGTGAAAAGCACAGCTGAGAGGGGAGGCACTGCAGCTCTGACAGTCTCTGTGCTGAGCCCGCAGCTCAGGGGGGTATTCCCAGAACCTCAGCCCTTTCTTTCAGCAGGTATCATTCCCAAAGTCAGACCTCATTCAGGGAACCTTCCCCGCCCACCCCATGTACCCCAAGCTTTGCACGTTCCTCAGCGAGGCCCATGTCCCAGGAAATGGTGGTACAATCCTTATTTCAAAACCAGCATGGCCTCTGTCCCGTCCTGCCTTGTCAAGTGGAGTCCATGAGTGAGGTAGTATTCCCGCCGGAGGAAGGCATAGAAATAATCCGAGACAAGCAGGATCTGTGGGGTGAGATGTTCAGACACATCAGTTGTGCTTCAGAGCAAGGAATAAAGAGGGATGTGTGTTGGTGACAGACCCTGTTGGGGGTTAAGCAGTTCCTGGGTTGTTCAGCACACGCTGCTGGAGGAGCCACTGTGACCTTGGGAACACCTTGTCCATCCCCTCACCGTGTTAAGCCAAGGGAGACTCACAGAAGTAGCTCCATAAACTGCCCAAAATGTATGACAATGGCAGGTCCAGCTGTGCCACAGCTGCATAGACCATCTCAGCTGCACCCACAGGACTCCTTCTATCCAAGTGCTGTCCCAGAATCACAGGGTCATTGCAGTTGGAAAAGAACTCTGAGATGACCAAGTCCAACCTGTGACTGATCCCCCACCTTGTCACCCAGCCCGGAGCACTGAGTGCCACATCCAGGCATTCCTTGGACACCTCCAGGGATGGAACTCCACCACCTCCCTGGGCAGTCCCTTCCAATGCTTGACTACCCTTTCTGTGAAGAAATTCCTCCTGATGTCAAACCTGAACCTTCCCTGGCACAGCTTGAGGCCATTTCCTTTTGTCCTGTCCCTTTCCCTGAGAGCAGAGCCTGAATCCCCCAGCTGCACCCTCCTGCCAGGGAGTTGTGCAGAGCCAGAAGGGCCCCCCTGAGCCTCCTTCTCTCCAGGCTGAGCTCCTTTCCCAGCTCCCTCAGCTGCTCCTGGGGCTCCAGCCCCTTCCCCAGCCCCGTTCCCTTCTCTGGACTTGCTCCAGCCCCTCAATGTCTTTCCTGAATGGAGGGGCCCAGAACTGGACACAACACTTGAAGTGCCTCAGCCATGCCCAGCACAGAGGACAGTCACTGCCCTGGTCCTGTTGCCACACCATGGCTGGGACAAGCCAGGTGCCCTTGGCCTCTTGCCCACCTGGGTATACCAGGCTCATGTTCAGCTGCTGTTGATCAGCACCCCCAGGGCGTTTCCTACTGGGCACTTTCCAGCCACTCTGCCCCAAGCCAGGACAACTTTGGTTGTACTGAGGCACACAGTGGGATTGTTCCCATGCCTGGGGGCCTTGAGATTGCAGGAATGGGTGACAGTGGATTCTCTTAAGCTGCCACCTTGGGAAGTTGCTCTGCTGGGGCAGGCTGGGCTGTGGCAGGGACATGCTGGCTCAGCAGTGTCATTTGTCACTTGGCCTCTTGCAGTGTGATCTTCCCCCAGGACGGTTGCCCTCCACTTGGAGGGAAACACATAACTAAAGTGGAAAACCTTTTCAGTGCCAGCCTGAGCTGGCAGTTATTGTCCTCGTGTCCCAGTGTGCAGATGCCACTTAGAGCATCGCTGTGGCACGATGTCACCTGAAGGACGTGGCAGTGCTGAGGGCAGAGGGAGGGACAGTCAGCGCCTGCCTGGGTTACTGTGCAATACAGCACAGAAAAACACAGCAGCTGCTGCAGAGGCTCGATGGAGGACCAGGTGGGGGAAAGAGAAACAGGGCTGCAGACTGCTGAGGTCAGGGGAGAAAGCGTGAACAGACCCAGGCGGAGGGAAACAGCCACGATCTGCTTGCTTTGTTCAACTGCTGACAGGCTCTGTCAGTGCAGGTGATTTTACCTCTAATTAAACTTCTCTGCAGATATCTAAATGGGAAAAGAAAGAGCTGAGGTGGGTGGGGATGAGGGCTAGGTCTTTCTCACACGGAAATCACACAAGAGATTTTTGCTGTCTGCATTTACACAGAGCACAAGACCTTGCAGTATCTGTTATGACTTTCTCAGGTAGGAAATAAAATCCTCTTAGAGTATCAACACCTGCCATCTTTAATTAAGGTTTTACTATTCCTTTCATTCCATAGCAGGACATGTAATGAACCACTCCCAATTTCCTATAAGCCCCTCTTAGCAGAATCTCTATTCTCCCTCTCACTCTGTGCAGTCTCTTTTAGTTTTACCAAATGAGTGTTTTCCCCACATTAATCAAGGGTAAGAGTAGGTTATTTTCTGCCCCTGGTCAAAGTGCTCCCCTGGCTTTAGGAGAAGCAGACAAGCACAAATGGCTGAGGCACATTCAAAATAAAGGCAACTTTAACATGAAATGAACATTCTGCTCACCCACACGTGAAACTGCCCCAGGGCTCAGGTACATGACAAGCAGCACAGAGAAGAGGAAGGACTTACAAAAAGTTGTAGCACCTGTGCACAATGAGTTCCACCCTTCAGGGGTGCTTAGCTCTGCTTTCCCTACGGCCAGTGGAAGTCATGTATCCAGAAGGGCCTCAGGAAAGGCAGGGAGGGAAAGTCCTGGCATCACTGGGACCCTGCATGTGCTGCCACATCTCAGAAAAAACTGGTGCCATGTCCTTGTGCATGGGCAGGTCTCACTTTGTTTTCTGGCCCCACTGCTACTGCCCTGAGGTTTTCCCATTTCCACTCTTAGCTCCTCTTCTCCATTCACTGGTGCTTGGTTCTGCCATACTGAGATGCTTTTCCTCAGCCATCAGTATCAGAGCACAGAACCTGCAGTCAGCCAGGTTGGATTGTTAAGCCACAGCTCAAATACCACCAGAGCTCTTTCCCATCAGTGTGCCACGGGTTGAGGAACAGGCAGAATGCAGGAGCAGAGCCAGGAAGCTGCTATGCAGGACCACACAGGACGCAAAGAGCCAGCCCCATGCTGCAGAATTCACTGCTGCTGACAGGCCTCCCCATCCAGCAGCCTGCCCACAGTGCAGCTTCATTTGTCTCACTCTACTGACCTGCCCTATGTTGAAAGTCAACGTGATGGCATAATAAAAATTTGAGTTGGCACTTCCTGCATAAATCCATAGATGCCACAGAACAGGGAACAGGAAGGAGCAGAAAATGAGCACACATGACAGGATGAAGATGTTCCGGAGGACTGCAAAAGAAAACCAGCTGTTAAAATGATGTATTACTGAGCAGCCATGGTCACACAACCAGCAGCGGTATTTCGGGTGTCTGCAAGGGGTGAGAGGCACTTGCCATGACATACTTCCCTCCAAAAACCTTCCACAGGTTGCTTTAGTAACTTCCTGGATAGTGGTTATAAGAAATCCACTATATTTCGCTTCAAAATAAATACTTCTGCTTTTGCTGCAGTGTGAAATCCCCATTTGTAGCTGTTTCCTTCCAGGTCCTGCTTCCAAACATTCCTTCTTGGATGACTTTGGCTTTTTGGTATCTACACTACAGTAACCAGCAGTCTGCAAAAGGGCCTTTCCAGCAGCATCCCAATTTGGAGAGCAGAGCACTTTAATCCCTTGCCACACCAAGCTAATGACAAAGCAGAAAATGAATCTGTGGGTTATAGGAAAAGATTGCCACCTTCCACTTTCCTTGCCACTTTCCTGGGACGTGGCAAGGAAATGAAAGCATCATAAAAGGAAGAAACACAGGCCAAAAGCACTGACAGACACATGACCTCAGGAGGTGCAGGGATCTATACTCTGCCTGGGTATGTGTCACGTGGACAAAAACCACGCACAACTGTGTCTGAAAGAGCTGGCTCCAGGCCAGGAGAGGTTTTGTTTTCTGTGCAGTGCTTGTGCTTGTCCTTTGGCAGCAGTGCTGTAATCCATCCTGACGCTTGTGCTTGCTGTGCTTGGCTGCAGCTCAGCCCATGCCCATCACTCTGCAGTTGAGGGCAGCTGATGTTTTAAGAGCATTGTCACATCCAAGCCTCTTCACACCTATTTTAAACCTCTTGTTCAGTAGGTCTGCTCACACGCTGCAGGGTGGCAGAATGTGACAGATGACTCCCTCTCAGTGCATGCTTGGAATGTGCAACTGAACTACACTGAGCAAGGACTTCTCAGAAGTTCATCACCTGCTACAGCTGTGATGTACTCAGGGGGATTCCTGCCCTATTTGATCACAGCTGCTTTGGCCTCAGCTCTCCTGAGTCCAAAACCCACAGAGCAGACTGTCTCCAGGTCTCCTGACTCCTGATTATGTCTCCTACAACAGGCAGGTGAGCCGTCTGTGAACACACTTGGCCAGGCTTGGAGAAGGCTGCAGTGAAAGGCCTGGTGGGGTTGGTCAAAGCAGCTGGTTTAAGCAAGAAATGACAGGAAAAACACAACACTTCCAAATCTCCCCATGGAAGTAGGTTGTATAGACTGAGCCTGAGAATCCACAGGAAGCTCTCTGGTGATTTCAAGAGCTAAAGATGGTATTTTTGAAGCACTTAAGAAAGACTGGACAATTGCTTGGAGTAATTCAGTTGCTTTCACTCTAAGCAAACAAGCAGATGCAAAACAAAGCACGACTGCAAGGTTCAGCATTTTAAGGCTGGCGGACTCACCAGCTGCAGGAGAACTGTTCAAATGACACAGCTTTAAATGGGAGTGAAGCATCTGGAAGATGCAGGACCGTAAAAGGTTCTTATAAAAAAGTTAATCTTCAGAACAAGTTGGAGAGAGGGGGAAGATAAGGCATAAGTGAAAATTCCCTCCTTGACCAATTTCAACCCTAGTCCTAAAGACATGTTAGGGTGTGTATCACCAGAGTGAAAAAACCCCCAAAATCCAGCCTCCCTCTAGACACCCCATGGAGGCCATGAGAGCCTATGAACTTGGGTCTGGTTTGGTTTAGTGGGGACCATTTAATTATTTGACAGGCCCTTTCCCATTCCAGATAAAGAATAATCAAGCACAAAGAACTTACATCTGTAAAGGTGGCTCCAGATTGGAAGGAAGGCCATGTACAGTGCAACATCTCCCACAGTGGGATAGGACTTGAAGATAGAAATGATGGCAAGCTGGACAAACATGAAAAACACAGGGTGTTCTCTGGAAGGGAAAACAAACAAAGGCTAAGAGGATGCAGTACAGCCTCTGGAAACAGCAAATAAAGATCAGCAAGGGCACAGGGAAAGGCTCAAAGAAGCTCCTGCAGCCCTGTTCTCTCCAGACTTTGCTCCCAATGCTGGGTGGGTGGATGGCGCTGCCCTGCAGAGCAGCAGAGTCCAGGGGAGGCACACCTGCCACAGCCCTCACCCAGCACACATTTACACTGCACATTGGTCACCTGCACTGTGCCTCCCCAGCTCTGGCTTGTTCAGCAGAAGCAATTAGTGTCTGCCCTGATGGCAATTTGGAGAAGCCCAAAGCCCATGGTTATCCCTCTGGTACACCTGAACTATCCAGTGCAAGCCAAAGAACAAGCTCACTGAGAATCCAGGCATGTTAATGAGTGTTTTTATCAGAAAGAAGCCAATGAAGTCAGATAAGAAAGTCGCCAAGTTTCCACTTCTTTTCTGACAATGAAGAGGTTGAAGTTCCAGCCAGTTCTTGCTTTCTGACTACAGCGGCTTATGGTGGCAGGGAGCAGGCACTTCTACAGCCTCCACTTCTGCTGCCTCTTTTGATGCTTGCAACACAAGAGTTCCACTGCAGAGCTCAAGTCACTCTATTTAAGAGGAACAGAGCTGAAACTATGGGAAATGAGGAGGACAGGCCCTGTTAAAAATCTTTTTCAGGTTTGTAGATCAAGACATCTGAAGCTTCCACTAGACAACTTAAGAGTAAAAAAAAAATAATAGCAGAGTAACACACTCATACTTACTTTAACTTTATTGCCAAGGGAATGGTGTAGAAGAACACATTGATTTGAAACACACATATGAAGAAAAGACTAAAGTGTTCAAACATCTCTGCAAAGAAGTACCAGAAAAGGCCAATATTGGGTGTCAGGTCTGGAACAGAAAGGCTGAAATTTAAAAAGAAAGTCAAGGTAAATTTTTTAATGGTTGTTTTTCACTGCCCTGCTTCTGTTGTATTAATTAATCATTGTGTGCTACTGGATGGAGGACCTAAATTTTAAATCCATGAAAGAGAAACCAAATGGGTGAAAACGTGGAGAATAGGTTTAAATCCTGCTGACGAATCCTTCCTGATGTCCCAGTAGGATTGAAACCATTCTCAAGAAGCATTTCTCCAGAGAGGAATATTTCACAGCCATAGTAGCTCAACAACCAAATCCATTTCCAATCACTCAGTGGAAAACAGCTCCTGTCTTTAATTTTTGCTGTTATTTATTTAACAGAAGTTGGAGTTGGCTAATGGCTGTTTTCCTCCACATAGTCTTTCTTTTCTTGCATTGCCAGTAAATCACAGACCCCACACTTCCTGGGTCAAGCACACACCTGTGTGTGATGGGCAAGAAACAACCTGGGTGGGGAGGGTGGGGCCAGACGGAAAACCATCAGTAAGAGTCCTTATACTTACATAAACCCATAAACAGATGGGATAAAATCCCAGGAGTTGAGCAGGAAGAAGGAGAGGCAGATGATCACCACCAGGCTGCACAGGTACAGGGATGCATACTGCATGGTGTAGAGCCAGAAACTTTTGCTTTTCAGTTTGATAGGTATGAACTGACGCTGAAAGAGAAACAGAAGCACCTCATTAGGTGGAGAGCCACAAGAAAGCATGAGTGTTCAGAACATCATTTTAAATTGATGAAACAAAGCATCAAACATTGGCACTATGGCACTTGAAGGAGCAGCTTTCAAGCACAATTTGCTTGTTGTTCTTCACTCTGGCCAATTAAGTGCTACACATTGCATGTGTTTCCAGATCTGTGTTTGAAAATATAGCAGCAGAGCTGGTCATTTCTGCCTGCAGTGAGTCACTCGTGAGCACTGACACAGGTGTAAGATTTACACACCTCTCCTCACAGTTGCACAGATGCCTCAGACGTCTGCAATACTGCACCAGTGCCTGTCTTCTTCTGCATGAACCCACTGCTCCAGAACCCCCACCCTGTGGTACCACCACTCAGCCTGGCACTCCTGCTCTGCTGAAATCAGGGAAAGAGGACATCCACTGAGTTCCTAAGCACAAAGGAGCCTCTCTGAAAGCTGCCTTCCTCAAAGTCCTGCCGCTCCCACACATCCTTGTCATAAGTCAACCTCAAGCCCTTGTCATCTAACATGCCAGGGGTATCTCACTCCATCAGGTGCCCTGACTGTCTGTGCACAGACAAATACACACAGGGGCCAACACCTTTTGGAATCACACAGCATTCCGCAGCTCCGTGTCAGTGATGTGGTTTTTCCATTTGGCCCTGAGGTTTGCAGTGGCAGGAGATGTGCAGAGAACCTGCCCTGACTGCTGTGGGCTCTGTGTAAAGCTCATTGGGTTTTCTCAGTCACAGTGGGTTTAATGTCATTCGCTGGGACGACATAAGCAACATTACCAAAAATTTTTGGCAGGACAGATTGGAAAGAGCAGGACAAAAGTGATTTTATTCTACACACAGTGTGCAGGAAAGTTCATTTACAAGTTTAGATAAAAGGACACACAATGGCATGACTGCCTTTAAAAGTTGCAAATTAGGCAATCACATATCAAAGCACTTATTGTTTGTGACTGTGAAGTACAATGCTTGCACTTTACTCCCAACTTACTTTGACTAAAGTTAAAAGACAACAAACAAGACAAAACTATTAAAGACATAAATTCTCCTAAAAATCATCAAACTGAAAAAACAACACAGACTCTGCAGTTCTTCTCTTGCAAAGACTAATAATAATAAAATTCCTGAAAAAAAGTAAGAGACATTCATGTCAGACAGTCAGAGAAAGAAAATTAATTAGAACTGCCTCCCATTCTGTCTGGAAGTTCAGAGATTTATGAATACGCTAGTTAAGTAGTTAACATAAGCTACAAAAATCACCATCAGAAGCAACCAAAAAAGACTGGTGAAACACGCAACAGTAGCATTTCAGAATTATAATAATTTCAAATACTAAAAATTATCACAAAGTGATCTGTGAAGTGAGCTGAGCCTCTGCTGGCATCACAGCCTCACCTTGCTGCCATAGCAGGATAAAATTAGCAAGGTCAGCCCTGGTGGGATTCAGTGTCTTGTTAACGGAGAGGGAGAAAGGACAACCAGCTGCTTTCCAGAACATGCCTTTTGCCATTAAACCCCAAACCAGTATTTTCAAACTTCTCCGGGTCTATGCCCCTCATTGCTGCTCACACTGCACAAAGAACAGCACTTATTTTGGGCAAGCTAAACAACCCAGTTCGGTAGGCAAGTTCCTGCTCCCTTCTCTCCACACAGAGGCATTCCCATTCAGGGTTCAAACTTGCCATGGCTTGAGGGGAGTCACTTTTTCTGAAACTCTGCACTCTGCACAGGACTGCCCCTGCACAGCTACAAGAAGACAACAGGTCCTAACAGTTAGAAATCACCTACCTGTAGGAGGTAAAGCAGTGCTGGAGCAAACAGTGTGAGAGGGTAGAGTGACTGGTATGTTGCCAAAGCCAGGAACACAGCACTGAGGAAGGCACTACCTGCAAAGAAAAAAAATGTTCATTTATGAGGAACTTTTACTATAAACAGACATACAAACAGAAGTTCAAACGCGAAGAAACTCATAACCCTCTGCAGGGGATTCACAACTATCAGGACACCACTTCAAGGAGTTTTTAGCAGGTATATCCTGGAGGGTGTCCTCTTGTTAACAACATTTTGAATGGAGAATGACTCATTCCATAAGAAGGAACCACTGGCTGGTTTATATCTCCTGTCATTCACATACTGAAATTCATATAGCCTATTCATTGAGATTTATATAATTCAGTCTATATAAAGCCCATGCTGGCTGCTGTTAATGCATTCAGTTAAGTCATATCTGTATGTAAGAACTGTCACACTGGACAACCTCACTACCAGAACGTGCTGCAGCCTCAGCAAAGCTCTGTGCAAGAGAGCAAGCAAAGCCTGCAGCTGCAGGAATGGAGTGGCATCAGCTCTGCTTTACTGATACCAAAACTGAGCCATAGAAAGGATCAGCACAGCTTTTCCAAGTGATCTTATAAATATGAATGCCTTTATTGAGGAAGCTTTATTTGAGGTGTCTTAGCATTGAGTACTCACACTTCTCAACTACCAATAACAGAAAAAATGTCCAAAAGATCTCAGGTTAAACGATAAAAATACAGGCACCCAGTGCAATAGCCTGGTTATAGTTCCAGACTTGATGGAAGTCGTCTGTAAAAGCAGAGCTCAGACAGCAAGAGCCCTGACTGAATGCATTGAACCAGCTGTCACCCTGTTGACAGCAACACTCAGACAGCTCCTCTCTGTTGCCTCCTTTGAAAGGTAAAATACAGGGTTACCTGGTGATGAGCCTCTCCTCTCTTCAACTGCATTCTGACAGAACCTTCCCTATCCTGTACTTTATCCAGTGTTCAATTCTGCACAGATCTAACGAAGTGATTCCCAGAAATCACAGTCATAACCTGATATCCTCTTCGCCCACTTAAACCCCACATTGCCACACTCCCAGCCAGGGAGAAACCACGAGACAGCCACTACAGTTTTGTCTATGACCAAACTATTGCTCTTAGGGTATCAGTGAGCAGTTAAAAATCAGTTTAACTAAACAGACCCCACTTGTTTGCTATTGCAAATGCTTTTAAATGAAAACACCTCCTGACTCAATTAGCCAATAATTATAGGAAAACTGTCTTTTGGAAACACTAATAAAAACTATCTGTATCAGCTTTTTTTTTTTTGCAGTGCCTGGATCTGGGCCCTGCTGGAGACAAGAGATCAGACTGACCTTTACTCTGATCTAGCAGAGAACTCCTTAAAACTCAGGTGACTAGTACAAATCATATAGCCTAAAAGCTTTTAATACTGGGAGTCATAAAAGAAACAGAAAGCTGGCATTATGCACAAAATGAACAAAATAGTGATTCTGACATAATCTACACCACTGGGCTGGATTGGGCCTGCTTCTGCTTCCCCAAAGCTCAATCAGTTCACTTCAAACCATGTTTACAACTGTGAGTGAAAGCCAAATAATAGCTGCAGGCAAATGCTTGCTTTTGAATAAAAGTTTAAGGATAAGCTTTGAAAATAAATTGTGTATGATACTTAAGTGCATACTCATGTACAAAAGGAGAGCAACAGAGCTCTTATGTCCTGTAACATACAGACGCATTTCTTCCTGAACAGAAAACTATTTGAAGCCAACCAGGAAAACGAGTCAGTTTTTAAATGAAACTCCCAGGTACATTGAGGTGAAAGAAAGTTTTCACTTGACTATAAAATCTCTTGATCTCATGAATTCATGTAGAACTTTGATCTTGTTCCAGTCCTGTTTCTGCTGTGTTTCACTGGGATCTTTGTATCAATCTTATCTATAAAGTTCCCCCTGGATTTAATTTTTGCTACATTTCTAATTTTTCTAGAAAGTCATAAAGAAACCTTTTTTGTTCAGTGTGTTACCTTTTATTGTAGCTAAAATGAAGAATGCAATGACAGAGTTGTTGATGGCACAGGTGGACTTTGCCACACAAGACATCACAGTGTAGGGGTTTAACAGGTAGCTGAAACAGAACAAAACTCAGGTTACATTCAAAGGAACATCTAATTAAAAAGATGTTCAAAGAAAGAAAACATGTATTTTCCCTTTTCTTTTTGTTTATTTACATTTGATGCAATGCTCTCATCAGCAAATTAATTCAGCTGAACAGGTTCTTCAATCTGCAGCAAAACCCAGACCTTTGGACTGCAGACTTGGACACAGGGGCCACAGGGAGCCACAAAGGTACAGAAATGAGACATTGCGAAGATGTCCCAAATGCAAGTTCTGGCCTAGAAAACAACTACCAAAAATGTTTTTTGCTTTGCAGAAGCACTGTTCATTTATTCAGTCAGATCTAGGATTATTTGGTCCAAAGAAAACTTTTTCTGCTACTCACACCTACTACTTCTGCAGATGAATAAGAAGAAAACATGATGGCAACAAATCTGAGACATGAGCAGAGTTTCCCACAACCCAACCAGTCTCCTGCTGTGGCAGAATAAGCCTTTACGTTCACCATGGCACAATCTGAGCACAAAACTTGCCAGCTATGCAAGACAGGTACATTTTAATTGGAATTATAGAAAAACTCTGAATAACTTTACATTCCAGAATGCAGCCACATTTTAGTTAGCAAGGATGCCAACTCCTTTTGGAAATAAGAATTACAATAACCTCATTTAAATAGGTTCAGAGCAAAGAAAAAGGTCTGGAGGACTACCAGTACAATAAGTATGATAATGTACTGATCAGCCTTGCCAGTAACTAAATTACTCATCAGAGTCAGTAGATAGGGCTGATGATTTCCTAATTCTCTCTTTATATTTTCCTACATCTCTGAGTCCCAGTCTGTCTTTTTCAGTGTTTCCAGAAGGCAGCCTACAGCAGGACAGGTACAATTTAATGCCAGCTTTGAGGTGGCAGTGTGCAAAACAGTCTGTAACTTACCCACTTTACCCTTCTGGCTGGGGGGAAACCATTGCAATTTAAAAACTTCATATGAAAATAAGAAAAAATGTCAACTTATCTAATGGAGAACTCTCTCTGATACAGAAGAATTTGGATAATTTCTTTGTGTCAAAATATCAACTAAAAACAATTCCGTAACAGTAGGTACCTTGCTTGTATATTAGTTAATTTAGCTGAAGCTTTCTGAAATAAAAAAAGTTTAGTATACAGAGGAACACCAAGACATGAAATTAATAAAATGACAACCTGAAAACATCTTTTAACTGTTATAAGCAATTTGGGATATTAAAGTTGTGATATTCAGCAAGTATTTTGTCTAGCTGCTCAAAACTTCCCCCAACTTTTCTGAAAAGATGCCATTTGGAAGGCATAGAATCAATTTTGATAACATTATCATACAGGCAAAATAAATGGGAATGTGATCTGTGCCGACACAACATTCTTGTTACCCAATTAATGACCTTATGCTGGTGAGCTCATCTCAAAGGGCCTGAATGAATTTACTAGTGGGCAACAAACACATGGACATGCATCTGCTTTTCACTTTCAAACTGAGTATTCAGGGCCAATAGGAAATTGAGAATTTCTGCAGGAAAGAAACCCAACTTTTGACAGTTTTTGAAGGCCCAAATGAGACAAATAAACCCCAAATGGAGCTGGAACCAAAGCAGCCCTCTGCAGCCTACAAGTGCAATACTTACAATAGTGCTACCTTGAGGGGGATGTAGTGCATCTCCATGGGTGTCTGGATGAGTTCAGCCACATCTGGTGCATATTTATCCAGTTCTATTAGGAGCTTCTGCTTTTTGAACTGAACAAGGGAGAATGATCAATGACTGTCAGAAAAGGAAAGTCATTATTCTGTATTACTTGTGTAATTCTATTTCATATTACACAGCCAGTTACCTGGGGTTCCTGTTACTGTGGAGCATATTCAGGCCTCTGGTGTGAGCTGAAACTCATATTATATAAGGAGTTGTAGAGAACAAAAAACCCCCTATCTTTTCCCAAATACTTAACATCTGAAGTGAGAGTCAGGAGGAATCTCCACTTGTTTAAACCTCCTTAATTACCGGTGTCTACGTCTTGACACAGCTACCAGTGAATCCACCACATAAAAGTTCAATATTCAACCTTTCTAACACCTCCCCAGATCTCTGATGAAAAGCTGACTTTATAAATTCACTGTTCAACACACAAGCCCCTGAAAACCCAAACCCCATAAGTATGCAGTCTTTGTTGTTTTAAAGATGGATACTTCTATGACAAATCTCTCTTTAATCTCTTTTGGTCTATGAGGCTCTCGATGGAGACAAAAGAGAAATCTGAAATATGAACTGACTGAATTATGTTATAGTGAGACAGAAGGACAGAGATGCTGGCAGTGAATTCTCAACAACCAAAGTAACTCACATGTGAAATTTTTACATGCCTGCAGTTCTATCCTGAGTTATTTCCTTAACCTCAAAGTCAGAGGACAAGGAACAAGTCCGTGGTGGGGTGGGAGACCACAGAGATGCTGTACAAAATACAGCCTCCCTGCTGATGTTGATAACTAATCCCCTCTCCTCTGGAATTGCAGAGAGCACAGCACTGCTTACACAAAATGTTCTTTGAGAGCTGGGAGGAAACACTCACCTCCAAATACACATCCTTATAATTTGAAGGCAACAAGCAGTATTTGATGTCAGACTTTTATCATGCTCACTAGAATGATTTATGTCACCTCAGAACTGTTGGAAGTTTTCACCCCTTCCTTTACACATTTCTAGTCTGTGTATTACCTCATGCTGTGTGCAAAGAAACCCTCTCCAACGTATAACATCCAGGCTGTAGAAAGTTGTACACTGCTGTGCTCACCACTTAGTGTGTAGCTATAGACACTGTAATAGTGACACAACAAAATTTAAAATGCCTCAGTTGTTTACCACATTCAGTCCTATTTGTTTATCATTAAAATATGACCAGATTTACTGCAACAAGGACTTGACACCACATCCTCTGGCACATTTTTTCTTTGGCCTAAGATAATTATATTTGCTGGAAGAAGAGGACCAGCAACACTGGGAAGTCAGCTTACCACAACTCTGTTGAAGTCCTGAATTGCCAAGTAAAGGGCAACAGCAGTTAGCACGTCAGTTATCTAAAAAAGCAAGGGATAGACTGATGGTAAGCAAAATAAACAAATGCAGAAAAAGATATTGGTCAGCATTTAACAGGAGCTCTGATCTGACTCAGCTCAGGGGAACAAAACACAAGCTTTAAAAATCCTGAAAAGCTGATTTGTACAGTGCCCTCACACAGCACCACTTCACCTTGAAGGCATGAGCTGCATCAAAAATATTTATATTCACAGAATAAGAGAATGGGGAATTAAGAGGAAAGAAATTGTTCATGGAGAGCAGCATGTGAGGGTAATAGAATCACTGGTGCAGTGGGAGCACAGCAACATTGGGGTGGTGCCCAGCTGGTTAAACTCCCCTGGCCACCAGTGCAGCACGTCAGTGCCCTGAGCTGCCCAGCCTGCCCAGGCAGCAGCACAGGGCAGATGGCTGCTGGCTCTGCACAAGCCCTGCCTGGCAGGGACCTGGGGACAGAGGCTCCACTGGGTGCTCTGTGCAGCCAGCTACAGGACTTCTGTCCTTCTGAATTAGGCAGAAGACCTCAGAGAACAACTTACAAGAGACATTTGGGGAATGAACCCATTTGTGCTCCTTGCAGGTCTGGGGTTTGGCAGACAGAAACAGCAGTGTAGGGATTAGGCTGGGGGGAACAAAGTATTTTGTTACCTACAAGAGATAACATTTGAAATTTGAAATAAAATGACACCTTCCTATTCCTCTGTGGGGATACTTATCTAAGCAAGAACTCACAAAAAAGAAGGAATATGTACAACAAGGGAAAAGCCTGAATGTGGGTTTGTGCAGGCAAAGCTGCCTTTCTAATTAACTGTGAGCTGAGCAGGAATTTGAGCTACAAGGAGGCTGAAGGACTGAAAAGAAAGTCACACTCAGCATTTTGCTGAATGGGACCCTTCAGAAGCTTTCCAGGAGCACTTACCATGAACACCAGTTCAGCATATTCAATCAGGAAGTGAAAGAGATAGATTATGAGTGGGGTCTGGAAGAGAGCAGAAGGGAAATCAATGTCAAATACTGTCCAGATAAAATACTGGTGATTTGATGAGACAAACTACAAGAGTTGAGCAGTTCTACAAGACACTGCCAAAAGTAATTTTCTTTGGCTTTCTTCTCCAACACTGGTATTTCAGAGCAAAGTGATTAATCAAAGCACACTCACTGGTCTTTTTCCTTGCAAAGTCCTCAATGCACTTTATAAAAGACACCATCAACTCTAAAAATTGTATTCTATTCCCACTTTTCAATTCTACTACAATAGTGGTAGACTTAAAATAGAAAGCATACAAAGACCAGCTTTAGAAAGTAATTTTTTTTCCTAGAAAATCTATTTTCTCAGGTTGTCTGCAGGTACTTTTGAACGATTTCCTACATAGTTGGTTTCCCTGTTGTTTAGATGAGTCTTTTATAATGCAAAAAGAAGAATGCATGTTAAAACCAAAGCAGTAGGGTTTCAATCCTATGATTCTCTCACTCCTAGAGCTTTTCCCTTCTAAGATAAGAGAAAAAGCATGTTTCTGAATTATTGCCATCACACGAAAGCTTAGTCTGGAAGGACTATATTTACATGCTGCAAATTCAGTCTTCACTGTGAGAAAATAAATATCTTTTAAAATACTTTAAAAACAATGTGATGGTCTAAATAAGCATGGGGAAATATTTCACAGTTTGGGAGAAATTCTGTCTAAAGAAGTAGAATTTATTGGAAAGAAACCAGTTTTCAGAGGGTATCAAGTACCTGCTTCACCCCAGGTGACACTGTAAGAGTGTAACTTCATATCAGTAAGACCACTGGAGAGCACAAAACCCCACAGGTGCTTAAGTGCTTTAGTAGGAACAAGGTGTTTTCAAGATGAGGAATAAATAAACTGCATGCTTGTGCAAGTATTAGAATTTCTGCAAGGGCAGAGACTCCAGGTGCTGATACCCAGTAAATCCTATCAGCCTCACAGTGACACTGTCCCTGCTCCAGCTTGTGCTGACAGAAACAGCTGGATGTAAGCAGAGGATGTGACTTATGACAGAGTTCCCCTGCCTCAGAGTTTTTTTATGCAGTAACAAATATGACACTGTCTGCCCCTGCACAGGGAATGCACTGGGATTACCTGGATTTCCTCATGCTGGTCACTGCATAACCAATGCTCAGACAAATCACACAACTTCAGGTTCTCTGCAGTCTTGGGGATGAGACAGTCCCCCAGCCTTCTCCAGGCCCTGAGCAGCCAAATTAAGAACCCTGCCACTGGAATATCACATTTAAAACCAAGCATGCAAACCAACCTCATGAAAAATAGTTCCAGAGTATGGCGAGACCCCTAAATCCAGCAGAGCTAATCCTTCGACCACTGAAACAGACAAAACACCTGCATTAGAACCCTGCAAGGTGGGAAGTTAGAGACCTCATGATGGTAAAACTGCAGTTTTAAAAATACTGACACTCTAAGAATCTCACACTGAATGGGTGACACCAAACCTCCCAGAGCCAACAGCCAGCCAGAACTGATTCACCCCCAGCTCTGCCATGCACATTCCTGCATGGGCACTCATCACCTATTTATTTGTTTCAGCTAAAAATGTTCTAGACAAAATCTTTTGCAGTTAACTCTATATAAATCACATCATGGCATCTCCTCCTTTTGAGTCACCTATTAGGTGATATATGGCATCTATGCTGGAGAAATAATTCCAAGAGGACAACCACAATGTAAGATAGAACTTGAACTGTTTTTTGCCTCATTAGATGTAGAGAGGCCTCAAATGTCCAAAATCACAAGAGAAGAACAGCAATAAACACATATTGACAGGCAAAGCTAAAAGCTTTATCTCTTGTCAAAACTTCCTGACATTTTATAGCCTTAATTCAGCTCCTTTGTGCTCATGGAGTTACAGCTTGCCCTGCAATGCATGTGTGTGCTTTTCCATAGACTCTCCACCCTCCTGAGCACAGAGAATCCTTGGGACTGAGCATGCAGTGAAAGCAGCAAAGGGAAATGGGCTCATTTGTTCAGAGGGAAACAGGTAAGTCTCTGCAGGAAAACATGAGAGGTGTTCAGTTCAGTGACATGCTGGAGAAATAGATTCTGGCTGCCACCAACTTCCTGTATGGTGACAACCCAGACTTTTCAAGATGATCCCACTTTTTCTGCTTACTATCTAGATAACTACCTTGATGCTCTAAGGTGGTATTTAGAAAGATTCAATTGCACAGGAAGTGTGAAGTGCTATGTACTGTGGAGCAGAGGCCTCAGGTCATCAAATTCTCTTGTATTTTTGACCTTTATTACTTCTGGGCCACTCTTTTCCACCCCAAAACCGCAAATAATTTTACCTGAATAATAACTAGACGTCTTTAAAATAAAACAGACGTCTTTAAAATAAATGAAGGTTCCTAACAGGCTCAGATGATACACAGATGAACGTTACTGAAAAGCCCCGATTACACTGTACCTCACGCAGCCTCCAGAAGGGAATTTGAATCGCTGGTAACGTATGAGGACATCAACTGACCAAGAAAAATGCACTCGGGGCCGTGCAGCGGCATTCTCACCACGCCACGGTGCCTGTGCAGGGACAGCGGCACGGAACGGGCCCGGTCGAAGCTGATGGAGCCACACGCTCCGGGCCCATGTGTGTCCATGTTGTGTGACACCACCAGTGTTCCCAGCCCGCTGTGAACCGCGATGTCCTGGCTCCAGCACTGTCCTCCACCTCCAGCCCCGCGGCCCTCCCGACCCCCGAGGCCGCCAAGCACCGGCTCCCAGGGGCTCTCCCGGGCACAGCTGCCCAGGGCCCACTCAGATCCGATTCGGGCCCGGGCGAGCACAGCCCGGCCCTGCCCGGGGCGCAGCCAGGAGCCCTCCCCGCGGGGCCGCTTCCAGCCCGGCGCCCGGCCGGGGTCAGGCGCTGCCCGCTCGGCTCGGGGGTCCCGCCGCCCCGGCCCCTCCACGCCGCTCCCGCGGGGCTCGGCCCGGCCAGCGGCGCCCCGGCCCGGGCTCGCCGGGCCTCACCTCGCTTCCAGGAGTTTAGCGGGGACGCCACCTCCACCCGCTCCGTGATGAAGACGGCGAGGTTGGAGCGGTAGAGCGCGGCGCGCACCGTCACGGCCGCCAGCACCACCAGCACCAAGGGGGCAGCCATCCCGGCGCGCTCCGCCGCTGCCGCCGGCTGTAGTTCCCGGGCGGCGCCGGAGACCGCTCCGCCAATGAACCGGCCCGCCTGGGCAGACTACATGTCCCGACAGCCCTCCCGCCGCCACCTCCTTGCACAGCTCGGCACTACGGCGGCCGCATGGGGGCCAAGTTAGCAGGAGTGCGAAGGCCGCGGCCACTTGAAGAGGCAGGGCGGGGTTCCCGCTTCCCGTCCCCCGCGCTGCCGCGGCCCGGTCGCCCCTGCCCAGGGCGGCCGCACGGGACAGCTCCTCCTCAGCCGAAGGGCAGGGATGGGTTTGTCCTCGAGTGGCATCGCGCTCCGTGCGGGCCGTGCGTCCCGCCTGTGCATCCGAAGTGCCTCTGGGTGGCAGCTCTGCCCAGCTGGGGCAGGGCCTGGCGGGCTGGACTCAGCTTGGACGAAGAGCGTCGGTGGCTTCTGAACTGTTTGGAAATCTCCTCAGACAGTTCTTTATCTTTCAGGTATTTCACAGACCCCTCTGGTGTCTGCCCGCGTGTTTGCTCTGTCTCTGGTGAGAGTCACGGCTGTTGTGAGGGCACTGAGTGCTCGTGGCCGTGTTTGGTTTCAGAAGGCTCTTGGCAGACTCAGGTTCTCAGTCTATATGGTTTCAACAGCTCCAGAGCTTAAGAATTCTGGGCAGACTTTCACCCACCTACCATGGACTTTCCTGCTGTTCTCCAACAACTGTTCCCCCATCCCCTCGTATGTGCACAGCCCGTTCACTCAAGCTCGCACAAAAATAACCTTTACAACACTTCATCTGAACGGAGACAAGTGGAAGGAAAACATGATAATCTCCTGAAAAATCGAGTGACAGTGAAAACACATTTCATGTGGTATGTGAAGACAGCAATTTTTCATGTAATTAAAACTAGGATTTGCTGAGTGTACTGGGGTTGCCATTGAAAAGAGCTGGGTAATGTCCAAGTCAACATTTATGTTGGATTTATGCAGCTTCAGAGCTGTAGAGTGGAGTTGCACCCACATGCAGAAATAGAGAAAGGCTGAATTCCTCTGGGATGTGGTCCCTAAAGGCTCAGGTGACTGGGGCAGCACATACTGCCCCAGGACTGGAGAGACTGGTGGGGTTAGGTGGTCAGTTACATACACTTTCTGGACCATGGATGCTTAGAACATGAATCCCTTCATGCTCCAAAACCAGCTTCAGATGGTCCCAGGACTGTTTCCTGCTATGCTCACTTCCTTGCCGGGGTTCAACTGCTGCCTTTGCAGGGCTTCCCTCAAGTGTGGTCTCATCCACTGCCACGGGACAACAGATCTGGTCCAGAGGCCATAAGGGGAGCTTCAGTGCTCAGCCTGTCCTGTGGCACCTCCTCTACTCTCAGGCTCTCTGGCACACAGGTGTGGGTTGTGCTGGTAAAGCTGCTCTGGGAATGTGGCTCTGGCTGGCCCTGGGACTTGATGGCCCCAGGACCGACCGAGCCTGGCACAGCCTCCGATAAATCAGGGTGAATTCATTCAAGTTAATTTATTTGTACAAGCATCTGTAAATAGGAAGCCAGAAATTCAGATTATTCTTTGCATCTGTTCACAACAGTCTCTTGAGTTTTCTGATCAGAAATGCTCTTTTTCATGTGCTGAGTCTCTCCAAATGACAGTTCTGATCCAAAGTACTTGACAGCTGTCGCCTGTGACTGCTGCTTTGCTGAGTGACTGGCACAGAGCTGTGTGGTTAAAGCTGCACTGCTCTGGGATGCTGATTTTGCCAGTCTGAGCTGTGCCGTGTGCTGTCCAGCACTGTCTGATGCAGCCCTGAGAAGATTCAGATAATCTCCAAGGGCAGCAGGAATCAGATGTGGAATCATGCCACTGCAGCTGTTCTGTGTTTAATTGGTGTGCAAAGCCAACTAAAAAGAAAGGTCAAAGAATAATTCATGACAAATGCAGCAATTCTTTCTGTAGCATGAGTTTGCTGCAGCATTTCTCCAGGAGGAGATCCCAGGGCTAACAATGGAGGGAAGTTCCTAAACTAATTGACATATTCAGCCGCCTCAAAGCATCAAATATGTAAGGCAAATATGAGAGGGTTGAGTATCAGTTGCTATCTGATGGCCAATAGTTTGGGGCGCTAGAGCTGCCATTAAGGAGTTGCAGTAAACACACACATGCTGTGGTGCTGCCTTTTGTCTGGCAGGAACTTCTGAAGCCACTTTCAGCCAAATGAGACAGAGGAATAGACCTTTAAAACCCTCGGGGTTCCTACAGGCTTTGTGAAAATCAGGGAAAGTTTCAGGAGACCCAGGCTGGGGTGGGTTTTGCAGAGGCAATAGTTTGGAATCTGGCAGTGTTGCTGTGCTGCTCCAAGTCAGCCAACATAGCTGGCTGCTTCCCCAGCAGCAGTGAAGGGGCAGAGAGGGTTGACAGCAGAACAGACAAGAGACTTTGGGGCTGTCAGAGACTCATACTGAGCTGATTGGAGACTGCCAGAGAGGAGCTGAAAGGACACAAACCAGAAAACTCTAAGAAAACTCTGATTTGCTTGGTTAGTGCAGCAATTTGGGGTTTTTTCGCAGAGGCGTAAACCTGATCTCCTGTGTCCTGGTGTTTGCCCCAAACTGATGGTAGTTTTTGCAGCATTGGGGCATTTACTGGCTCTTCTTTCTTCTGGAAGTTCCTTGCCTCTGCAAGTGATTTGGCAGGAACGTGCACAGAGGGCTTGGTGTGTTGAGACCAGGAAGCAGTTTAAGGAGCTGGAGTTTGGGGATCTCCTCCCATGGTGCCACCAGCAGTGCTGCCGTGGTGCTGTGGAGTGGATGTTGGTCCACACAGGGAGCAGCAAATGAAGCTCTTGGGGACCTTCACACTGCCTGCCCTACAGCCTTCAGCTTTTGCAGCCTTACAAAAACAAGCAGATCTAGTGGAGTCAAACACACACTTGAGAGCTGCTGCTGCTGGAAGATCCGTGCTCCCTTGGTCGCGCTGCCTACGTGAGGCACCCACATGGAGCGCTCATCCAATCTGGGGATGTTGCATCACAGAACTTTCATAAAACACTTTAAGACTGAGCCAATTCAGGGATGATTCATCTTTGTTCCTGCAAACAGATGCTGGTTTGGGCACTTCTTGTGTGTCCTGCTGGAATTATGCAATGGTGACATTTTTCAGGGTAAACAAGCCACTCCTTTTCTACCCTTACTGTACAAATTAGGTGTTCTGCTTCCTGAGGCACCCTCCAGTCCTCCCTGGCAGCTCTTCCAGTCTAATACAGGTTTTTTTTGCATTTGGGAGACCACAGCTTTGTTGTTATTCTGAGATTTCATCAGGGCCCTGTGCAATGACTTGCATATCTCAGGGATGCTTCCTGTTCCTGTGGGATTTATCCCACTCTATCCTATGTTCCAGAGGGGTAATTTTCACCCACCATTTATTTTGGCCAAGCTGTCATGTTTTATTTCCATAGTCACTTCAGTATTACACTATGTTTCCTTCTGCCTTTTCCACCACAGACCCTGCACAGCAGTAGTTGCATTGTAGTCATTACTGGTCCTCAGTGGCTTTGGGTTTCCTGAGAAATTCACACTTACATACTCGCTATACTGGGGTCCTTTACTGATAAACATTTGAGTTGCTTTTGCCTCTCCTTTTCAAGCTGTCTTCTGTTTGAGTTTATTGTCTAGAACACCTTCCAGCTTTTGTGTTTGTCAATGAAAAAATACCCATAAGTTCATATGCCTTTAATTTTTGTAGGCTACCTGGCTTCCTATTAATTCAATTTTTTCACTGTTCATGGGTAAAAACTGCTGTTACATTGAAGGGTATTGTTGGTGTTAGAAATTGCTGGGAGAAATGTGCTTGCCTTTTATTTATTAGCTTGGAAAACAATACATTTTTCTAGCAGTCTGGAATAGCACAGCTGTAGGTATCTTCCAGCCTTTCTGCTACTGACTGACAGAAGACAGCATGAGGTTTGTGGTCTTTTATGGAGGCTAGTAGTGGTCTGGATCAAAAATGGAGCCTGAGTGATTGCCTTTTCTTCTTTGGGTTCAGAGACAGGAGAAAATAAACTGCACTTCAGATTTCTCTGAGTGGCTTAATGTGCCTGGAACTTCCTTTACATGAAAGACAGATCTCTTTGTAAGTAGGCAAATTTCTCAGCCCCCAGAAAAAGTGTATTTCTGCTTTGAATATTTTCCAGAGTGAGTTTTAAATAGCAATGTTAAAAAAAAAAAGTCCCCAAAGAGGAAATCTCTAATTCCTGCCAGCTACTTAAGCCAATTAAACATCTAGTGGAAGCTTGTCATCTCCATGAGGGAGAGATGGGCTTGTCCAGAGAGCTACAAACTCACTTCAGACCTCTCTCCTGGGTGTGGAATGAGCTGAACACTGAAACTCTGGACACTTGAACTTAGGCAAGAGGAATCAAAGGGGTCTGATAAACAGCACTGTTCAGCTTTTGGGCACTGGCTAAACTACTCACCTTGACAGCAGCATCTTAAAAAAATGGGCTGTCCCTTCAGCTGGCATTGCTTTGCCATCATTCCGCTCGACTGCACTACCTGGGCTTGTGATCAGCTCCCAGGAATAACCATCATTATGGACATGGCACCCTTCTGCTGGGCAGGCCTCCAGTCAAAATTTCTTGCTGAGTTGCACTGATGGTTTTTTGTATCAGATATGTGAAGGTTTATGGGTTTGGTTGTTGGTTTCACCTCTCACCCTGGTATCTGCCTTGACAGAGTGATCTGCTTTGCACCTTTCTTGGCAATGCAGAGGAAAGACCAGAGGGTCTTGCAGACCAGTGGTCTTTTTTTAATATGATGAGAAGCACATCATACGAGTTGTGTTCATAAGTCCCTGGTTTAACAGGTCAGTATTTCAAAAGGGCTTTATTCTTCCACAGAACTGCTCAATTTGAGGGTTTGAGAACAATCTTTGATGCCCACTTACCAAGAAGCCAAGGACTGTGTACAGTCTGTAAGCTGTGTTGTGATCTGTTGCATGGACTGTGCTTTTCAGGGCCACACATCCGTGTGCAGACACCCCTCTGCTGTGGCTGTGTGTCCAGCTGGGCTGGAGGGAAGGACAAGCAGAAGGAAGGGAGAGAGGGAACCTATGGGATGTGTGCACTGCCAAGATGACAATACAGATTTCCAAGTCAATATGATTTTCTTCCTTTGTGAGTGACTTGGTGAAAGAATTAAAGCAAGCAGGGTGTGATGGATGGAAAAACAATTGTTAAAACTAGATGTGCTTTTTCCTTTGCCTTGTTCACTCGACATGAGGAATGGGAACAGGCAGATTAGAGAACTCGGAGAACACACTGTGCACCTGGAAGCTTGTCCACTTCTCCCAGTCAGATTTAACCCAGCTTATTTACCTCCAACAGGGATCTGCCATGCAATCAGATGGGAAAGAAGTGAAATAGGATCTATCTGTGCATTACCAAAACTTTGCAAACTAGCCCTTGCCCAGGTTGCTCCCCTTCACCTTCCTCTGTATTTCTGTTCTCTTCTCACATGATCACTTTCAGGTGCACTGCAAGTTGCAGGAGCAGGGTCATTTTCCCTGCCAGAGCAGTGCAATGGTATTTAGTTCACCTTTTCCAACTGCAGTAATACGGAGCACAAACATCCCCACTGCAGTGGGGAATCACAGGTAGTGTGGTTGCTGCTGGCAGCAAGGTTTGGATGAATTATTTGTAGTTGTTCTGTCTCCTTTCAGCTTTGGGAACAGTCCAGCCAGAAGGAAATCATTAAGTGTTGGGAAAGAGAATGCAAGTGTCTGAGTTTGGTTGTTTGTTGCAGGGGGTTGCCTGCAATACTCACTAGTGAGGCTGGTGGCTTATGCCAGTGCCACTGGAACTCTGTCTTCCTAGAGCAGTGTTTGCATGGGAACCAGGCACTGCAGCAGTGCCCTGTCCCAGCGCAGGGATAGCGTGTGAGCCCTTGCAGCCTGTGCTGGAGCGAGTCCAAAGCAGCTGCTTCCCTGCTCCCAGTCGTGCATCTGGAGCAGCGTCACATCCGCTGCTCTGTGCAGAGCCACCTTGGGCTGGGAGCAACAGAGCTCGAGATACAGGCTGTGTGACTGCTGCTCCTGAGGTCGTGTGATGGTGAAGAGCAGGCGTTCAAACAGTTACACTTGCACAGAAATTCCAGGAAATCAAGGTTTGCTTTTAAACAACCAGTATAAAAATTCTCACCCCACCAACCTCACCTTTTTGGTCTCCCTCAGCCAAGAAAGATCTCACCATGCAGGGGCCCATTTTACATAGCACCTCTCAAATCCTTCACTTAACCTCAGCCTCCTCCTGAAGCCTGGAGGCAGGAAAAGGAAACCAGAGCTCCTAAACCAGTGCTGCTCCTAAAGCACCACTGAACCTGGTGCTTCAACGAAAAAGATGTATGCTTCTCTAGTGGGGAATTTCAGTGGGCAAAGGTATCACATTATCATGACATTCACACTGTCCAGGCTGGGGAGGAGGGCCAGTAGGGAGAAACCCAGCTGTCTGACAAAAAAGTTAATAAAGGTGGTGTGAAGCTTTTCCACCTCCAGCTGCCCACTCCTTTCTGATGTCAGTCCAGGTCATACAGACCAGAACCACACAACCACCTTCACTGATTAGTCCTTCAAAGACTGAAGAGGCTCAGGTTTTGCACATTTTCAGACTGCAGACAAAAATAAAAGCAACTTAAATGTTGTGATCCAGTCTTGACAAAGCTGTAGTTGGAACAAGGCTTTGTTAATACGTAATTGCCATAATAACCACCTGGAGCTGCGACCGACTGGAGCACTTGATATAGAGGGATTAGTGCAAACACAACTGCAAGGAGCTTGAAATTTAGAGTGAATCTGGCCAAGGACAGGTCAAACCCATTCTTTCAAGATTTAAGACAGACTCTGGCTAGAATGATGCATTCAGAGATGTTGTGTTTTGATGTTGTTTAAACACCAGGTATTCACAAAAATTGTTCAAGGGCTCGTGAGTTGAGAATAAGAATTGTAGTAGAAATATTATAAGGCAAAACAAGGCTCAGTTTAAAACTATAAGGTAAATTTATTAACAGGATCAGAAAAGGATAATGAGAAGCAAAATAAGTCTTTAAAACACTCTTCTTCCCTACTCCCCAACTTTTCCATCTTCCTCACGGAACACGCAGGAATACAAAGCATGGAGGAGATTCTCTCCGTTGTACTGTGGGGTCCTTCTCACAGGGGATAGTTCTCTATGAGCTTCCCTCCCCCTGCATGACTCCAATCTCGTGAGCAGCAGTTTTCCCAAGACTGCTGCACACAAGTCACTTGTCCACAGAGTGCAGTTTTTTATAGCTACTCCTGGCATCCACTCGCTCCAGCATGCACACTGCTTTCATGGGCTGCGAATGGACCTCTGCACCTCTCGTGGACTCCACGGGCTGCTGGGGACAGCCCTGCCTCACCACAGGCCTCACCTCTCGTGGGCTCCATGGGCTGCTGGGGACAGCCCTGCCTCACCACAAGCCTCACCACGGCCGCAGAAGGAACTCGGCTCCAACGCCTGGAGCATCCCCTCCCCTCCCTCTCTACTGACCCTGGTGTCTGCCATATTGTCTTTCTCACATGCTCTCACTTCTTTCTCTTCTCCGACCAAAAGGAAAACAAAGAAAAAACCCCAGCTGCCCGCAAACACCACTGTTAACAAGTTTTATCAGTTCAAAGACTTCAGCAGGAGTTTGCAGCACTGAGAAGTCGATCTCGTTCGAGTTCCGTGCTAGAGAATCGCTCGCTGTGCCGCGGTGCTGGCGCTGTTCAACGCTTCTCCTCATGCGGGGCGCCGAGAAAGAGAAGCTGCCACTGCCAGCTCTGCTCTCCCGCCCGCAGCGCGGCCGGTCAGAAGCGGCCAGGTAAAACTGAGCTGGCCGCAGGCCGGACTGACATGGCCCCGGCCGCTGCGCATGGTTTCAGCTGCCATGCATGGCCACACCTTGTGCCCACGGCCCGGCGGCTCCGGGTCTCGCTGTCATTTCTCTCTTGCTGGTGATGGGGATGCCAACGGCCACGGCGATCCGCCCTGCCAGGAGATGGCCGTGGTGCCTCGCCGGGATATGGCCGTAGTGCCACACTGGGAGATGGCTGTGGTGCCACGCCAGGAGATGGCTATGGTGCCACGCCGGGAGATGGCCGTGGTGCCTCGCCGGGAGATGGCCGTGGTGCCTCGCCGGGAGATGGCCGTGGTGCCTCGCCAGGAGAGGGCTGTGGTGCCTCACCATGCTGAGAATGCCGCCAGCTCCGACCTCGTGGCCGAGTCCCCCGGGGGCGGCACCACTGCTGTTCTCTCCCTCCCTTTGTNGAGGGCCGTGGTGCCACGCCGGGAGATGGCCGTGGTGCCTCGCCGGGAGATGGCCGTGGTGCCTCGCCAGGAGAGGGCTGTGGTGCCTCACCATGCTGAGAATGCCGCCAGCTCCGACCTCGTGGCCGAGTCCCCCGGGGGCGGCACCACTGCTGTTCTCTCCCTCCCTTTGTTTCAATCCCTTCCTAAATGTTATCACAGAGGCGTTACTGACTTCTCTAATTGGCTCAGCAGCATGTCCATTCCCAGAGCCTGACAGGGTTGGTCCCCTCGGGCATGGCCAATGCTTCCAGCAGCCCTCCACAAAAGCCACCTCTGTGGCTCCTTTCTCTCCCACCACACAAAAAAACAGACTGTGCACAACCAACACAAGAGAGGAGCAAGGGGCTGAGCTGCCACAAGATACACATCTTGTTGTCATTAAAAAAAAAAAAAAATTAAAAAGGAATGAAAGGAGTGTGACAGCTGTGGATGTAGGTGACTGTGGGAGCCAGCATTGAGGCTGTTGGAAAACTGAAGGAGAGGGGCCGTGCAATCCCTGCCCCTTTCCAGGACCAGAGTCCCTCGTTCCTGGAGCCAGAAGCACTGCAGTGACGGAGCTTGATGAGGAAGTGATGTGTTGAGTGCTCTCTAGGGATTGCATATTTCATTATTAACTGCCACTCCAGCATTTTTTTAGGTTGCTGCTCCATTTGTTGTATCTTGATAAGCCCTGAAGCTGTTAATGCTTTCCCAGACAAGGGGATCACATATTTGGGGATGACATTAGTTACATCCTGGTGTCAGATTAACATGGCTAATGAAACAGTAATCGAATATGTTGCTATTGATTCCCTCTCCTCCCCCTGTTGAGGGCAAACACTTTGGCTTTGCTCTGCTGAGAACATTCAGCACTTTGACTCCTGCATATCTGTGATTCTAATACATCAAGGAGCCTAATAGCCATTCCGATGTGGCAGCAAAATTACAGCCAGATCTGCAGTATGCTGGATGATGATTTTGCAATTCAGTAGCCTTGTACATCTTCTAGATTCAGTAATTTATAATAAACACATGGGTTTTGTTCTGATCAAGTAGAATACTGCCTTTCAAGACTTTTATACCAAAAGTTTGGGTCAGGTCCAGTATCCTGAGGACACTGGTTGAGAATTCACAACCAGCACCCCCATTTCCTTCCTTCTTTTCAAGTGAAAGAAAACCAGGAGGGTCTGTAACAGTTGGAGCAAAGAGAGACTGGAAAGTCAAACTGGATTATGAACAGCAACTCTGTGTATCACACTCTGTTTCCTTGCCATATTTTCCTCTATGGGAAATCAGATCTGTGAGTCCCACTTGGGTCTGTCTCACATTCCTGAGCTCTGCACTGTCCCAGCTGAGGAGAAGCTGCTGGTGACAGCCAAACAGGGAAAGTGGGGAAGGACAAAACATGTGCTTCCTCAGGCAGGTTTCTTCCAGCTGCCCAGGCACTGCTGGTTGCTCAGTGCCTCTGGGTTCACCCTCCTGGGAACCTCCCACACCCCAGTCCTGGCACCACTCTCACTCTGTTGTTCTGACACGTGACTCATTCCTTCTGCCTCAGCCTTTGCTGACAGTGGGATAAGGCCATAGGATCTTGTGATGGATGCTCCCTCTCCCTGTGTGGTTACACAGGAGTGTCAGCGTGTTTTAAGAACAAAAAGCTGGGTTTTGGCTGGCAGCTGCTGAACTGCACTGTGCCTTTGTGTGCTGCAGGGACTATGAGTGCAGAGTGTTTTCTCAAACATTTCATTAGATTTCTTTGTCTTCAAGGCAAGTGTGTGTTTTCAGGCAAGAGCCAGATGCAGAGAAGCCCTATGGGCATTTCTGAGCGATGAATCCTCTCCCTGCACCCCTTCCCTGCTCCCCTTCCCTACTCATTGTTTTGCCAGTCAGTGGGGGAAATAGAATGAACACAGAGACCAATAGGAAGAATGGTCTTGTTTTACTATTAATATTGAGGCAAAACAGAGGTAAAAGGATACATTTGGTAAAACAAGAAGCTTATTACTCACTTGGCTTTAGCAACAAGTAAAAATAAGCAAGGTAATGCATCTAATCATTACTATATGAGGGGGAGAGAGAGAGAGAACAAGTGATTGGGAAAGACACATCACCAACGGTCTAAATACTCCACCAGCATCCAGAGTCCGCAGTCACTGGGGAGCCCCGTTTCGCAGCAAGGACCTGGAGAACCCTTCCCAGCAACTGGGGAAATCCTGCGTGGTGTGTCCACCCATAGCTGAGGTCTCCAGTTCGCCCAGAAAAGGGGTTTAGCTTCAGAGGCCCAAACTGACAAGTCCAAATGACTTGTTTACCTTTTTGTGCAGAAAACATCTGGTTCTGACAGCCCACTTCCCGACCAGCTGGGGCCAGGACTTGGCTAGAACCCAGGCCACGGCTGGAAGGGTTTTACCTAAAATATTCTACTAACAAGTCTCTAGGGATATCTGTAGGGAGGATGTCTTGACATATCCTACACAAGGTTATACAAATGGCTCTACAACAGCCAGTTTAGCATTAAGAATAACTAATGTTTTAATCATCTATTTTTAACTAAAGGACCTTGATGGTATTAATAGCATCATGTTCAAGAGTCATCTTGTAAATTAACTCAAGCTTAGGCCTGCTGTTCAGGCCTTAGCATATCACTCATGCACTGTTCCTGGGCTGAACTTGCCCCTGCTCAGGGACCAGCTTGCACACCCAAGTGTCCAGTGGAGGGGTGAAAAAACAACTTGTGCCCCCCCAGACAGCTGGGTCTTTGGCTGCAGGAGAGGTTTGTGCAGGGGTTGTGTATTGTTCCTGTGGAGCACTGGAGCAGCCCTTCCCAGCTGCTGAGCATTCCTGGAGCACCAGGTCCTCCCCCAGACCTGGATCATGCCTGATCCAGCCCCAGAGCACTGCAGTGGAGATGCCTGAGGGGTTGTCCTCTCTTTTGCCTTATTTTCCATTAGGAATGTGGAAAAAAGGCATGTGCCATTCTACAGTGCTGTACTCTGCAGGTGGCACAGAGGTTTCCTGTTGATGTGGGCTCTGGCTGGAGATGGCTGCAGAGCCATGGAAAATGAGTGCCAGAGCCTGTGGGCTCTTGTGGGTCTAATATTTTTTCCCTGTAAAAGCTCAGTGTTGTTTTAAACCACTGAAATACCAATTTTGATTCTCTATTTGGAAATAAAGGGAACAGGAATACAGAACCCACCTCCTTGTGTGCAACTTTAGTAACAGTGAACATATTTCTTGGTTTAAAGTAAGGGAATTGCAAATTCATCCTGTGACAAGTTTTCTGTCCATCCCTGCTTTGTTCCATAAGGCAGCAGGGCTGACCTTAGAGTGGGAAGCAGCCCTGCCTTGGAAAGCCACTGCTAAACTGAAACCAGTATCTGGATCAATATTTTTCCAGTTAATCCTCTGAAGGGATGTGAGAGAATGGGCTAAATGATAAAATAAAAGTCAGGTGAGTGGCAACCTCCTCCACAAAACATCAGTCAAACTTGTGGAAAGCTTGATCGTGGTCCAAACCAATGCAGCAAAGTCAACATCAGCCCCAGGAAGTGCAGACTTGTGACTTCCACCATGTGGTGACCCTGGGTGACATCTAGATGTAGTCCTCTTCCTAATCCTTCTGTGGATATTGATTTGTATTACAGAGACACTGTTAGTTCCTGGGAATTCCCCACAGAAAGTCCATTTAAGGACCAGTTGCTGGAAGGGTTCGCATTGCCACCTGGGGTTTCAGCTGCAATAGCCAGGATCAAGTCCAGCCTGAGGCACAAAGAGGGGATGCGTAAAACCAGCTTAAAGAAACATGGAGGCATGCCTTGCCCTGAAGTTAACTTTCTACTGGGTTGAACTGTTGAGGGCTGCCAGACTGTGACAGAGGGGACAGGGCTAGGGACTGGTCATCTGTGAAATGGAGTTGGGATAGACACGGGAATCCCACCTGTGGATGGGAAGGGCCCACGTGCTCCTGTGCCTCACCTGCACTGCACAGGGAGCAAGAGCTGTACTGTCCTTCTGCCCTGGCCCCTCTGGCAACTCCACAGGGGAGAGGACACTTCCTGCATGCAGAGAGATACCTGTAGGGAAGGGACTTCTCCTGTTGCAAGATGATTTTGTTATCTTGAGCATGGCGAGGCCCTGGCACAGGCCGCCCAGAGAAGCTGTAGCTGCCCCATTCCTGGAAGGGTTCAAGACCAGGTTGGATGGGGCTTGGAGCAGCCTGGTCTAGTAGAAGGTGTCCCTGTCCGTGGCAGGAGGTGGAATAGGATGGGATTTAAAGTCCAACCCAAACCATGCTGCGAGTTCATGATTTTCTCTGGAAGGAGTCACTGGGGCTCCTTATTAGTTAAACATTACAATTGAAGTTAACCCAAATGTCCTATTAATGGCATTTAGTGGGCACTATGGGGTCTGAGCAAGCATTTTGTACAGTTTTTGTGACATTACAAGTATAGTAATTTTTAGCACTACTGGAGATTGCACTGACACAGGCAAGAGGAAGGGTCTCTTTTCTTTTCCAAAAGGAAAACAAAAGTAGGGAGAATTGAAGATGCTTGCCCCAAGTCAGATGTGAATGAATCTTCAATCCTGAGCCCAGCTCCAGTCCTAATCCCCTGGTTCCCTCTTCTTGGGACATGGTAATTAAAATCAAGGATCATTTTCTGAGAGAGACAAATGAAGGATGATCATAGAAAAGGAAAGGCCACCAAATCAAGCAAAGTGACTGAGTCATGCCTGTTACTGGAAAATAAGAGTCCTGAGGCCTGGCAACAGCTTTTGGTGCACCCAGCATGGAAGAAACCACAGCTTGCAGTGGTCTGGCCTGGAGAAAGAGGAAAAATGTGTGGACTGCAGGGACAGCAAATGTCCTGCCTGCATGGTGCCATCCCCTCCTCAACCCCAGGGTTTTAGCCATGGCAGCTCCACACAGCACAGCTTTCCCTCCCCGTGTGAAAGGGAGGACATGTCCAGAGCACAGAGTGTCTTGAACCCTGCACGAAAAATACACCAGGGTGCTCAGGGTGTCCAACAGAGTCATGGAATCATTAAGGTTGGAAAAGACCTCTTAAGATTATCCAGTTCAATGGTTAACCCGGGTCCGCCACTAAACCATGTCCCCAAGTGCCACATCTACATGTTTTTTTAACACTTCCAGGGATGGTGACTCCATCACTGCTCTGGGAAGCCTGTTCCAATTCCTGACCATCCTTTCCATGAAGAAATTTTTCCTAATACCCAACCTAAACATCTTACAGTGCCATTGGCTGGAGTACCACATGAACCCCTGAGCTGCTTTTTGAAAATCCCCAGGCATGGCCATCTTGCTGTGAACCTGCACAAAAGCACCGCTGCCTATGCCACAGCCAGCCCCACTCTCTGCCCCGTTTCTGTCTCCCTGGGGATGAGAAGCAAGGGAGGCTCCCCAAAACCACATTCCCACATAAATGGTCCTTCACTGGAGACTTCTTCCTTGCCCACTCTGCCTCTTCCTGCCTGGAGGAGGGGCTTCTTCCAGGTTGAAATTATGTTGAATGTCTTAATTAGAAAAGTTTGCAGCTCAGGGTCTAGTTGGGATGGTCCCTCCCTCCACCCACACCACCCTGACCTGTCAGAGCCCTGGTGGGTGGGTGATCCTGGGAGCAGAGGGACCATGGTCTGTGAGGTGCTCCTGGGCTGCGAGGAGCTCCTTTCCCTCCGCTCTTGAGGTGCACAAGCTGGGCTTCCCCAGCCGACAGCATGGCCTCCAAGGGAGCAAACATCCCTCTCATGTAACAAACCCCACTGGACCCTGTGGGCAGGGACAAGCCACATGTTTTCTTCCCTGGAAGCAGATGTAGCTCAGGATGTTCCTGCCTCACCCCAAGGCCTCATCCAGATGCTCCCAGGCTTTTAAGGTTATTAAAAAAACTCTGCCCTCCTCAAGCACTAGTGCGAGGTAGTGGCCATGAGCAAACCAGCTGGGAGTGTCCAGCTCAGCGCAGCCTGGACTGCTGGCTGAGCTGGGCAGGAGATGCTGGCACCACTGTGTCTATGCCAGGCTGCCTGCGACAGAGAGGTGGCATTGGAGCTCAGGGCTCCAAGCTCCGTCTGCTGGTGCCACTCGAGCTCTCAGGGCTGGCTCCTGTCAGAGCTGGGGGTGACCCTGTCTGGGCACAGGTCCACCCAACCCTGAGTGCTGCCGGACATCTCCTCCTGGCACCAGTTTGGTGGGGATGAGCCTCCTGGCACAGGTGGGGGTGTCAGGAGGAAAAGAAGAGGGAGAGGCATTCTCAGGGAGAGGGCAGAAGTTCAGCCAAGGTGTGACAGTGTGGCAGGAGGTGCCGGGCAGTGCTCTGGGGAGTGGCGCTGGTGGGGAGCCCCTGGCTGGAGCTGGAGACTGTGGTTCTCAGGCCTGCCAGTGACTCAGATGGTGACCTCTGCTTCTTCCTCCCCGTGCCTGAACCTGGGGCCATTTGCAGTCATGCCCGAAGCCTCCATGAGGCGTGACCCTGGCTGTGACTGTCACTGCTCCGGGTGCTCAGCACAGCTGCTGGTTGCTCATCCCTCAGACTGGCTCAGCCAGAGGAGTCACTCCCCACCTGCTTTGTCCCGTGGGACTGGGCTCTTTGAAGTCCTCACCCCACCTGTCCTGTAGTGCATGACTTGGCTGTCAGCTGCCCCAGGGACCCTTGCCTTGTGCTTGTCACGCATTGCCTGAGCTGCCAACCACATCCCCATGCTCTCCCCATCCTGTGGCCAGGAGTGTTGGGGGCCTCTGAGCTATGAGCTCTGGGAAAGCAATGGGATGTTTATAGCCAACATCTGGAAAACCACATCCCCCCAGTTGCCACCACAACAGAGCATCCCTGCAGCCAGAGCTCCTGTGCTGCAGCCCTGTCCTGGCCAAACCCTCTGCCCTGTGCTCTGCCTCGGCAAGAGTGAGGCACTGGGGTTCACCCTGTGCTGTTGGGGTGCACCCTGTCTCTCTGGGATGGACCCTGTCCCATTGGGGTGCAGCCACTGCCTGCCTCTACCCATGATGGCCATTCCTCTTCTCACAGGGAGGGACTCTGGGGCACAGGGAGGGGAATGGAGCCTCGCAGCCCTCCTCAGGCGGAAGGTAGTTCCAGACTGTGTATGTGCTACCGCAGTGCCGTCCTGCAGACACCATCCACATCTGCCACGGTGACCACGGTGGTCTGTAGGGCCCACGGGAGGGGCAGTACAAGCTGGGCACTGCCCCCTCCATCCCGGCACCCACCCTCCCCCACCCACACACGGACCCACCCACGTGCTCCCGCAGCAGGTCAGGGCTGTGCCGCCGGGGTGGCAGGAGGCAGGACAGACAGACAGACCCTGGGGGTAGTCTGCTCTGCCTTCCCCTTACTGCACCTCTGGCTTTGCTGCTTTCCCCAGGCAGCCACAGGGGGTTCGATGGCCACGACAGGGACTCCCGGCCAGGCCATCTGGCCGCAGCAGGACCGCTCCAGGCTGCGCAGGCTGTTTGGAGTAAGCTCTAAGGAGGTGCTGTCCTTCTCCCAAACCTGTCTCTCCTGCTCCCTGCCACCCCTGACTCTACTTGCCTGGCCAGATTGCTCAGGCCAGTCTTCCCCAGTTTTTGTCCCCATGGTGATCCCCGGTGTTTTTGCGGTTCCCACCCAGGCTCAGCTGCCTGCAGGGCAGTGGGAAGCTCTGCTGAACACGGTCCTCGCTGCCACGTGAACCTGTTATCGACAAAAGTTGCTTAAAGCCAATCATGGTGAATAAAAAAATTTATTAAGCAAGCGATATACAGGCAAACCAGCACTGGGGCGGCCGGGGGGGGTCCGTGCCCCTCAAAAGGGTCACGCGCCCCATCCCCTCTCCTTCCTTCGTTTTTATCTTCTTTGGTTTCTGGCTGACGTGTTTTTCCTGGAGTGCTCTGCGTCTGCTCCACGGTGTTGCTAGGGGGTCTTTTCTGCCTCCTGGTGGTCTTGGGGATGAAGATAGTGAGTCTTCCTCAGTGACCTTCCAATGCCCTCTTGCTGTAAGCATGCGTACTGCTTCTTAGGTTACACAATTGCCAGTACAATATACATTGTTTATTCTAGCGGATGTCTGTAGTTAAACGTTCTGGTGGGGGTTGCCTAAAACTCATACAGATTACTTAAGATTTGATAAACATAGCTGATGCTTATCACAAACCCAGCGCAGCCCCAGCTGTGCCGGTGCCACCCATCGGGCCTGCTGAAGGTGGGCATGGAGGGGACCCTGGCCCAGGCGCTGACTTGGTCACTCTCCTCCACTGCTGCCTGACTGCATGGCAGCAGGACAGGGGGTGCACTGCCCTCCGTGGGATGGTCAAATTGATTCACCTTTGTATTTCTTCAGATTCCTGTCAGAAAGAGGTGGCGATGGAAACACCACGTTTAGCTTCCTGGTTATAGGGTGGCACAGGAGCAGTTGGAGTCTCCCTGCCTTCGGAAGGATCTTCCAAAAGAGAGGCACATCTGTGAGTGTTCCTCCATAATGGCCACCCCTTGAACCAGCCCCACTGATGCCAGCCCCAGGGGGGGAGTGACAATGTTCCAGCTCCATCCCATTTGCAGGGTTTGGGATGCTGAATTAGGCACACCTAAAATACTTTTTAGTAACCAAAAGAATGGTTTCTATTCTCTCTGTTGCTTTTCCACATCTCCCCCACCTCCCAACCTCTGTCTCCAGCTTTACCTCCACATCAGCTCAGTAAATCCCCCCTTGCACAATACCCTGTGTACAGGACAGGAGAGCAGGGACGGTGCTGGTGCCACCCAGCTGCAATCACAGCCGCCTCTTGCATCACCTTGACAGCGGCCTCCGGGTGCAGAAAAGCAGGAAGTAAAAAGGGATATGTTAATGACCCAAGTTATACACACCCCCCAATTATCCAGCTGGGGCAAAATGGGGTTCACAGGAGAAGCAGTTCTGCAGGAGCCTTTCATCCATGTGTGTGATGGTTCCCAGGTGAGAGGTTTGTAGCCAGAAAAGCAGCAGTGCTCCTGGACATACTGTTTCTGCTGCTGCTCTGCTCTTATTGCTTTAATTTGGAAGACACCAGGAAAAAGGTTTATTATTTATTAAAGGGAATAATGCCTGCCTGGGAAGGTATGCAGCAGGGCTGCCTAGGAGGGTGTTGCAGGGACATGGGGTTGTTAATGCAGAGACGGGAGCTCGGTAAAGTATATGGGGGTGATTTTTCTCATTGGATCTGTGCTTGGATCCCTCTTGTTTTGGGTCAGGCCATAACAACCTCGCTGGTGTCCTTGCTCAGGGAAGTTTCCCTAAGGTTAAACTCCACCCTGGGCACACAGGCACAATCCCACACTACTGCTGGAATTACTGCTCAGGTGGTGGTGCAGGAGAGGAGTGGTGTGGGGGGAGTTATTCCCAGTGCTGCCTGGCTTCATGCCAGCCAGCTCTGATAACCAGCCATGCACATGCTTTGCTGGATGTGGGTCATGGTGTCCTCATCCAGGCAGAATCCAGCCCTGTAACTCTGAGAAGTGGATGATGCACAGAGGAGGATCTGCCCCTGCCCCTCTATGGGCAGGTGGCCATAGTGACCCATGGCTGCCAGAGCACTCTCAGCTCTGAGTCCCACCAAGTGCTGTTTCTACTCCATCTGCAGTGTCCCTCCCGCAGTGGTGACCCTGCTCTGGGGAAGGAAAAGGAGAAGCCTCACAGGGGCCATGAGCCCCCGGGGTTACCAACAGCATCCTGTTCCTCCTCCATGTTATGGGTTCTCCTCATCCACCAGCCCTGTCCTGCACACCCATGGGGCACTCTGTGTGCTGGCCTCGCCTTCTAGCCCCTTCCTGGTCTCAACTCTAATGATGGGGTGTCACGGTCCCAGGGAGGACAAGTGAAGACAGGAATGTCTGGCACTGTTTGTCAGAGCTTATCTGCACCCTGCCATGACACTGCTTTTATGAAAGAAGTTATTCAGAAAGTCTAGGTCATCGGGGGAGATCTGGGCACAGCTCCTGGAGGCTGTTTGCGTTTCTGGTGTTGCAAAACCAGCTCCCTTGGTGGCTGCAACTGGGTGGCTGCAGCTGGAGGTCAGGAAGGGCTGATGCGAGTTGGGAGCAGAAATGCTGAGGAAGCACCTCGGCTCCTGAGAGCAGTGCCGTGGGGAGCAGCGGCAATTCCCCTGCTCCAGGCTCTGAGCCAGCCGATCAGACTTGCCTGGCAAAGTGGACACTTACCTAAAAATTCACGAATAAAGTACATCTGTGAGCATCGGGGGAGGAAGGCAGCCTCGTGCTCCAGGTGTGGCTTTGCTCCCAAAAGAGACTCCACTGCTGCAGGTGAGGCTGTTCCTTGGATCTCCTGCCAGCACTGGCAGAGGAGGATGCCAGGCTGCCAGGGCTCACTCGGGCTGCAGGCAATGAGCCATGAGAACTTCAAAGGATCTTGAATCTTTTTCAAGGAAACTTTCCTATCTCATTTCAAAAAGATAACAAGACTTGGCCCTGTAAAACACATTTTATGAGCTTCTATCCACCTTTGTTGGTCCTTACGCTCAGGGGAGGGTTTTTTTAATTCAAGGGGCTGGTGACTAAAAATCACCAAATCCCAGAAACATGCAGAGCAGAGCTGGTAGATCCATTTTGGTGCCCACTCAGAGCTCTGGAGATCTCCTGGGAGAGCAGTCCTCCAGTGCCTGGGGATCGCATGGGCAAAATTCCCTTCCTTCCCTCCTGCTGCCCACTGGTGCTCCCCTCTTCTCCCCTGGACCATGCCTGTCCTCCTTGGAACATGTGTGTCAGGATGGTGTGGTCACTCCCACATCTCGATGTGCAGGAGATGAGGAAGAGGCAGATCTATCAGGTCAAGGGGTCTGGCAGGCTGCAGGCAGAAAAACTACCCCTTGGACCTGGCTTTAGTGGCCCAACCTGGGCCGGGAGAGACCCACTGGGGAAAGCAGTGTGGCATGGGCTGATGGATGCTAGTGGGCTCAGGGCTGCCCGGACTCCCCTTCCTGAAAGCTTCTGCAGCAGGTCACCATTCTAGATTGGGCAGGGCAGAAGGAAGGACTAGGCTTTTACAGGGCTGTAAATTGCCATAAAACTGGAAGTTTTCCCACTGTGCTGTAAATGAAGCTGAATGACCTGACTTGGATGAAAGGAGCCCTTGCCTGCACCTTCCCCTCTGGCTTAAACCAACAGCAAAGTCAGTTATGAAGTTCTGAGTGATTTGAGAGGTCTGGTGGCTGTGGGATTCTGGTTGGTCTCACTCCCAGCAGGATCACCTGTGCCTGTGCCCTCCAAAAGCCAGTGCAGACCTGCTATGGAGATTCCATGTGTTTGGGGTTGTACATAGCTGGGCTTGCTGCCTCCTGCTCCCCTGAGGAGCACACCTGGGGACAGGAATCTTGGATGCTCACTTTGGGTGCCCGAGAGCTGACGCAAAGTGACGTGGGGCTGTCACTGACCAAGGTATGATATGAACCTGTTCTGAGCATGTCGGCTGGGGCCATGGGCCTTTAAAAAGCCTGTCTGTCTGCAAGTGACACTGAGCCCTGTGCTGGGCTGGCCCAACTGCAGCTGGGGCCAAAACACTTTTGTCTATATTTAGTGCATTTTTCAGATAACCCTCGTTCTATTTTTGGGCTATGTGCTGACTTAGGGCTCCCTTTTGCTCTTGTGCTCAACTGTATCACAGGTCAAAGCCTCTACATTTTTGGGATCCTCAGGTACTCAAATATTTGGAAGGGGGTTAAGGAGAAGTCAGGCAAATAAGCTTTTAGGCTACTTCCTTAATATTCCAAAAAAAGTGAGAAAATAGTTTTTTAAGGCATTTTGATGGAGCTGCTAAGCCTGGAAACCATGAAAGGTCTTTGCTAACTCTCCTTCAGAGAGAAGACTTTCAGAGAAGCAGAAATCTGGGCTTCACGTGGGAGAGAATGGGAGAAGGTGCAGGGGCATCTTCTGCCTGGGATGGTTCTTGAGGGTTTCATCTCCACGTGCAACATGGAGAGAGCAGAGGGATCCAAGGGCGATTTCAGTGGAGGGTCCTTATAAGGCAGCAGTGCCTGGGCTTGGTGACAGCCACCCTCCTGGTGGGAGAGCTTGGCTGGCAGGACCAGGGTGCCTGCCAAGACCCAATGGAAATGCCTGAGAGCAGGAACCTTCAAAGCAGCCTGTGTTTTGCTCTTTTTAAGGTCAGCTCCTTGGAAAGTGCCATGCTTGGGCAGGCTACCATCCAAGGAGCAAAGTGACAGGCACACGTGTCCCCAGCATCCCCGTGCCAGGGTGACAGGTCTGGCTGCTGTGATGGGACAGAGCAGGATGGTGACAGAAGGGCCAGGGGCACTTCACTCACCCAGGGAGGTCCTGGGCAGTGGAGCCACGGTGCTTGGAGTGGAACTGGGCACAGCCAGTGCCGTGCTCCTATAGGTCACACCAGACCAGGGCCAGCACCGAGCTTGATCCAGGCAGGGTGAGCGCTGCAGAGCTCGTCTGGCTGCGTCTGCCACCACACTCACACTCGGCCTGCACCCAGGACCCAGATGACATAACCCAGAGGCATGGGGCTACCAAGGATTGTGTGTATTTTAAAACTCCTCTGTGTATCAAAGGTCTTGGGATGATGCCCGAAGAGCAAAGGAAAAACTTTCCCCTTGTCCTCTCCTCAAATTCGGAGTCGCATCTCCAATGTCATTGAGATCCTAATTCCTCTCCTGGCTCCAGAGGAGAGTAACATGGTCCTTCATCAAGGTGCCAAGGTATACACAGCAGTACTCTGCCACTCATAGTGTCTGGGGGAGGATGTTTGAAATGCCACAGAGTCCTTGAGGGCTCTCAGTCCTGTCACCCAGCTCTGCAGTGTTTATCTCCACCCCAGCCTGGTGTGGTGAGAGCAGATATGCCCAGCTGAGGTCAGCCCAGGGCTCGTGGACAGGCAGAGCTGCTGTCTCCCACCTGCCTTGGGGGTAACCTTGGCCCTAGCCGGCAGTACCTGACCAGCACTGGCAGAGCCTGGCTCACCCAGCACCCCACCACGGCAGGACCTCTCTCGCTGCCTCTGTGCTGGGCTGCTGGAGGGTGCCCTGCCAGCACAAGCAGGTGCTTGGCAGCACCCAGAGCAAACATGACCATTAACATTGCCCATCCATGACTGCCAGCACGTGGAGGTGGCTCGTGCTCAGGTTTTTAGGAGCCGACTGCACACGAGGCACAGCTCCCTATGGAGGGGCTCCTGGTCATGCACGAGGCAGCACAGCTGCAAGGTGGTCTGGTTTTGTGCCTGTGGGAGAGGGGCAGCAGGCAGAGAACCAGGACTTTGCTGGCCTGATTCATCTGAGACCTGCAGGCACTGCAGGCCAATGTCCACCAGCTCATCTCCTGTCAGGCACCAGATGTGCAATGGTGGGCTGGAAAGTTTCTCCACAATGGCTCTAATGTAGCTGTGCACTGCAGTGCTGCCTCCCCAGGCCTGTGCATCAGCCCGAGGGAATAACTACAAACCCCAAACATCCCCAGGCGTGTAGAAAATGGAGCCTGGCCATTTGCAGCCAAGTTCCAACCCCTCTCTCGAGATCCCCACCCCATGCCTGGCTGGCTGTAGCCATGGTTCAACATCTTACACTGTTCTGGTGTGGGAGCTGTGCTCCTTTTCCAGCCAGGGCTGTGGCCGTGACATATCCAGCCATGCCACTGGTATTGCCTCCAAGCAGAGTTGCTGGCCTGACTGGAAATAGCCCCAAGCTAATTTTAATCTGGTGATGGTGTACTTTTCAGGTCATTGGGGTGGGTGGTGGGCAGGGCTTGGAGGGGTGTCCTGGGGACATGCCTCGTGCAGGGATGTGCACACACCGGCGTCTGCACAGACACTGGGGCTCGGGGGAGGCACCTTGGGCATGGTCACAGGGATCTGTTCCCTTCGTCTCGGCACAAAACCAGACTGCAGATTAAGAAGAGACTTTAGTGTTCCCTTCGTCCCCTCAATATAGTGAAACCTACACAGGACAGGACATTTATAGCTGCCCTCCATTATCGGGAGCTCTCTTGGGTTTCACTCTGGGGTGACACCTGGGAGCAAACTCTGGTGCTGCTGGAGGCAGCTGAGAGGAAGTTGCAGAGCCCTCCTGTCCTGCACAGCCCCAGCGTCCCTGCAGGCTGGAGCCAGCGTTGGGCAAGCTGGGGGCACAGTGGTGGTGCCAGGCACCTGTAGCACCTGCCTCATGCCCCTCAGGGCCATCCCGTTTCTCTGTGAGCATCAGGCAGGGGAGGTCTTTTGCTCTGGCATCACACCACTGCTGTGCCATCTGTGCCATGAGACTCCAGAGACTCTGCCTGGTGCTGCCATAGTCCTTACCACAGCCACAGGAGCTCAACAAGGAAGAATCTCATCCTTTAGAGAGATGCCATGTGGAAACTGGTGAACTTGCTTCAGGCTCTCCATCAGCTCCCCAGTTCCCTCATCTCCTTTTTTCACACCTAGCTTTACAATCTTGTTCCACAAAGGATATAAAGTGATTCTCAATAGAGTACTGAGAGCAAGGGTCTCTCCAGGGAGAGACTGAGCCAAATAACCAAATGGGCAGGGGGATTCCAGTGGGGCAGGAATCCTCCCAGCATCATGGGCCAGGGAAGTACATAGGGAAAGCTGCAGGCAGCTAGTCCCCAGGGAGACCCAGGCAAGGCTGAGGCTCGGGGCTGCAGGAGCAGGGAGGTCCCCGCTCAGACAGGGCAGCTGCAGAGTGTGGGGTCCCTCCCAGCTGCCTCTGACTTCTGGGACAGGGAGCTCAGACACTGTGGGGGGACCTGGCCTCTCTCCAGAGTCTGGAGACAGAAGAAGAGTCAAGGTGACTCAGCACAAGGACAACCATCAGCCCAGCTGGAACAGATCCTCCAAGGCTGATGATACCACTGGGTGCTGGATAAGCCTGTCCTTATCCTGGGGATCCTACTCCAGCATGAACAACTTAGGTTGTTGAAAATTCACCCATTAGGAAAGGGAAAGTAGAGCAGAGTTAGTGCTGGTAACCTGCCCAGGGCAACTGAGGACAGCGTGGCTGTCCCAAGGCTGCTGCCCCCAGCTCCTGCCAGCACAAGTTTCCCAGCCTCTTCCTGGGATGCTCTGGAGAGCCCTGCCCCTTCACATCAGGTCAAAACCAAAGTGCAGGACAAAGAACTCCGCAGCAGAGCGTGATGGGTTCATGTTTCCCCACTTTACTCACACCTTCTGTGATGAGGATGCTAATGGTGAGGCCGTGCAGTTTGGGTGGGGGCAAAGGCGTCCAAAGGAAAGCAGATGGAGCAGCTTTATCTCCACACCAGAACTGGACTGTGTCACCATGTCAGCAGCAGTGTCCCCTGCAGACCTGAGCTGCTGGAGAAGGTGGAGTGTGACCCTGTATCATGAGGTACAAGGACCAAAGAGAAGGAGCATGTCTGGATGACACCAGCAAAGTTCAGGAAAACTGGTCCACCTGGGACACAACACCTTGACCAGTCTCCAGCAATTCTTAGCTGAACAATCAAGGCTGGGCAGCTGCAGAAGAGTGATTTTCTACCCTGTAATTTTCCCATTCCCTGAAGACCCAGGTTTCATTTTATTTGATTATGATTGTCCTGGCTTGAATTTGAATGTAGGATGTTCCTGCCTGTGTCCTAGGGAGGGATTTAAAATAAAATTGGTACAAATATGTGGGACTATGAGTAGATGAAGATGAGGATGAAGTGCTCCATGGTCAGCACTGCCTTGTGCCTCAGCCCAGATGGGCTCACAGTCCAGGGTGTGCTCTCCTGGGGCTCAAACAATTCTGCACTGAACTATGGGAGACTTGGCCAGGCAATTGAGTGGTTGTTTTTATTCAGCTTTAACCCAGCCTCTTTTTCCACTCTTACCATAGAGGGCTGAGCCTCCCCAGCTTGGGTGGATCCCAGGGCTCAGCACTGCTCTGCAGCAGGACCAACCCCTAACACCTCATCTTGCACAAGACAAATATGTGGCAGGAATCAAAAGAGCCAGAAATGTTCTTGTGTGGGAGGTGGCAGCTTCCAGGTTGATTCATCCAACTCAGACGCACACGGCAGCACCACGGCATGACCTGCCCTGACCCAGTGGGCTGCAGCACCTTTGGTGACGAAGCCATGGCCAGATTGCACTTCTAGTGGCTTGGGGTTGGCTTAGGCAGGATTTAACCTTGACCTTAAAGAGGCCCTGAATGCTGATTCAAATGCTCATCGTACTTTTGGGACACAGAGACTTGAATGCAACTGGGGAACACACTTGAATAAAGCACCACTGACTGGGCAGAACAACACTGGGCATCTCATGGCACCTGCCTGGAGGGGGTCACTTCAACCCAGGAGCAGTCAGAAGAGCCAGAGACGTGTGATCCAAACACTGGAAAATCCAGCTGCTCTGATTTATAGAAGTTACAAAGCCATGCTGTCACTGAAGCCCCTCAAGAGTGTCAGAGTCTCGGGGGACTCTGGAGTGCCTCTCAAGGGCTCCAGGGTCCTTGTCCATCCTGCTTGGAGTCAGGAGGACTACAGGAAGAGCAAGCCTTGAGCCAGGGTCCATTCCTTGCCTCCACACCGTGATGTGCCCTCTGGGCCAATGCACGCTCGATGGAGCTTACACTTCCCTCTGTGGAGAACACCCTCCCTATGGAGAGCACACTACCCTGTGGAGCACATCCCATCCCTGTGGAGCACATCCCACCCCTGTGGAGAGCACCCCACTACCATGGAGCACATCATACTCCTGTGGAGCACATCCCACCCCTGTGGAGTACATCCCCCCCACTATGGCTTATGGCACGAGCTCTTTCAGGGTGAGGCTGGGGGACCCTGGAGGTATCAGCTGCTGCTGGGATCCAGGGAGGTGGGGAATGACGAGCCTCGGGGGATGCGAAGGCTGCCCAGACCAGGGAGCAGGAAGGACCGGCCGTTCCCTGGCAGTGGAGGGGCAGCAGGGTGGGCGGGCTCCTTCTCTTGGCACGGTATGTAAGGTGGAAGCTGGGTATCGGTCACTTTTGAGGAGACCCATCAGGAGCTAAGGATGAAATGCTTCGTGGCCTGTGGCTGTTGATGGGGCTGCAGCTGCGTTCCTCACTCCTCCTTCTGCAGTGCAGGCAGGGAGAGCGCAAACCTTTGCCTGCTCTCCGTGTCTGTGACAGCGGCCTGCTCCCACCGCCGGGCAGTGGCAACGGGTGACAGGGGCTGCCATGTCCAGTCCCACGCCATCCTCTCGTCTCACAGGCAGTGACCCCGGCTGCTGCACCCTGGCCGGCAAGGTTACTCCATGCTGAGACACACACCCCAAAATCACCTCGGGTCAAATTACTAGGCTCATCTCACCACCTGCTATTTCCTTCTGTCCCCAAGCCAAGCGAGGAGCTTGTGGAAAACAAGGCGCTGTCAGTCCAGGGTGCCCTGAGTCAGAGCGCCGCGGGCTGGCATCACGGGGCTGCTCGCGGAGGGGGCTCAGCAGAGTCCCCAGCCAGGAGGGACACCCCGCCCAGGCCGGGCGCTGCTGCGGAAGGCGGCCAACCTCTCCTCTGATCACTCCCCCAGATATCTGCCTCCCTGGGCAGTCTTCCCGACCAGACACTGCTGCCTGGCCTGAAGCCGATTTGCAGCCCTGTTTTCCAAAGTTGTTTTGGTGTCTCCTGGCAGAAAGCTGCTGGTGACCCAAATTCTAAATATAGAAGAAAGTCCATTTTTTATGCGACAAATGCAAAACCTCCGTCCCACGTTCATCTTTGGGAAATAGGTCTTTTTGTCAGAGAAGCGCAAATAAAACACCCAGATTTCTTTCCAGTGAGGTCACCTCCTGGCTGTGGTCATTCCCAGAGAGCACTCACGGTATTATTCCAGGTAAACTCCTCCATGCTCCTTCACTGCTGGAAAGTCACACTCAGAGCCTCAGGCAAATCCCAGGCTCTTCACGGACCATCCCCATCTCAGGTGCTGGGCAATTTGTCTGGGATGAAAGTGCATCCTGAGGCCGGCCTGGGGCTCCCTCCCATAGTAGAGCAGCTGGGGAGCCTGGCCCTGTCTCTGCCCCTCACCCTTGGGTGTTACATGGGCTGTGGGTATCTATGGGTGGCACAAGGAGGTTTTATGGGGCTGGAGGGTGGTGGCTGCCCCATAGGTGTGATCACCAACCCTCTGCTCTGCACCTCGCTCAGTTACTGTCTCTTGTCCAGGCCATGCAGCACAGAGCAGCTCCTGCCCACTGCGGAGCACATCCCTGTCCCACAGGTGTCCCCAGGGGAGGACCTGTCCCCCAGCCTTGAAATAACCACAGGTTCCCTGAGTGCCTCACAGCTCTTGTCCAGTGCGGGTCAGGGGGTTGGGCAGAGGTCTCTGTGCCCACTGGGGGCGGCAGTTCATGCAAAGCCCTGTGCTGGGGCTGTGGAGTGCTGGGAACTGTGGGGTGCTGGGAACTGTGGGGTTCCAGCCACTAGGCAGCAAGTGACCCAAGCTGGTAACAACCCCCACTGACCACTCACCTGAGCCACAGCGCATCCACACAGCCCTGTCTCTGGCAGGGCCTGAACTGAACCTTTCCCCTGGGTGTGTGTCTGGTTGGACACAGCTACGTCTCCCTGCCAGCATCCCTTTGATGCCAGCAGAGAGGAGAAGGGAAGAGGGAGGAGACACTGCTGTGGAGTCCTGTGGACCTGGGATGGAGACCACCTGAGCCAGCCAGGTCTCAGACATCTCTGGGAGGGGCAAGGCAGTGGGGGAGAAGCCATGCTGAGCCTGCACCTCAGGGACCTTACTCTGGCCACCAAACCCCAGCAAGACCACTGACGTTTCTCAGGGACTGGTAGTCTGTCCCAGTTTAAGTAAGGAGCACACATCCTGTCCCCAGTGCCACCACTCAAGCGACCAGAGGGGCTCCCAAGGATATCAGTGAGGATTTTAAATGATGTGAAACAGTGCATGTTGCATTTTATTGATCTACAACACAGAAAAACAGCTTCAGGCAGGAGTTTCCAGGCAAATCCATCCCAAGGGACAAGCAGCATGAAAACAGCCACCTGAGGAGCTGAAGTGTGGCACATACAGACACAACCAGTGTGTGTAAGTGATTGGAGGCACCTCCCAGTCCTCTTCACCGGGGCTGAGTGGGTGTCCGGGTACACCCCTGGGGCCCAGGAGTGGGTCCCCCAAGGACTCTCACTGGGATGGGGGAGGCTGGGACAGGATGGCTTGGGGAAGGAGAACGAGCAGCTTCTGCTCATTCATAAAGACCCTGAGATTAGCTCAGTTGGTCAGAACATGGTGCTGATAACACCAAGGTGAGGTCCTGATCCCTGTATGGGCCATTCACTTCAGAGTTGGACTCGATGATCCTTTTGGGTCCCTTCCAGCTCAGTCTATTCTGTGGTTCATTTCCCTGTTTTCTTGCTGTTTGGCACAGAGCTTGTGTTGAGGGACTGTCTCTGTACACTGCACATGTACTTCTTCATGAACTGCTCTTCCCAGCCCCAGCTAATGAGCACCCAGCTCACGGTGTGGCCACAAGCCCTGTGGCTCACTCGGATTGTGACCTGCAGGCACCTGGGAGCTGGAAGGGCTGAGCCAGCTGCTGACCCATAGCCCCAGGACATTGCTGGGAAATGTTTCTTCAGGTGCTCAGCAGTTACCTGGTGACTTCAGCATCACCAGGAGGAATGGCTGGGACAGAGCTCCCTGGGCTTGGGGAAAACTCATGTCAGGGATGCCAGGAGCAGCATCTGCTTGGGATGCAGCCAGGTCACCCTAGGGAGCTGCAGGGAAAACAGAGCAGGCAACTGGGGCTGGAGGGGTGCCCTGGGACCCCCTTTTCAGTCAATACCAAATGCTGGACACATGTTCTTGGAGGATTTTGCAAAGATCCAAACTTATTATTATTTCCTGATCTCTTATTTTTTTATAAGTTTTAGGTAGCTGGACCAAGCATATTTTTTTTTTAATAAAGAACAGGTAAATGGGGTTTGGAACTAGATGATCTTTAAGAGCCCTTGCATCTCAAACCATTCTATAATGAGCACCCTGTCTGCTTTACATGACGTTGTGTGAAAGGAAGCACATGCATTACACACTGGCCCTGCACCTTGCCAGAGGCTCTCAGCACTGCTCCCAAAACCTCCTGGGTGAAGCAGAAGCCAGTGTGACCACCTTCCTATTTTCAGCAGTCACCCAAATTCACAGAGTGCCTCCAGTTACACGCCTGAGCAGCAGAGCCCGAGGCACCTGCTGGGGTGGACTCGTGCTGTGGAATGCCAAGGCCCCAGTTCACTCCCCATGGCCTGCGGGCAGGTGAGGCGCAGTCAGCTGCTCACTTGTCCTCTCCAGCCACAGCCACCTCAGGCTTTGTAGCTTAACTCAACATGGCTTTCCCAGTGACCTGAGAGCCAGGGCCATCCAGGAGTCAAAGCCAGGTCATACCCTGTGTCCCCCCTCCTACCTCAGGATGCCACAGAGAAGGCACTCTGGTTTTCTGTCCCTTACTCAGTGTCAGCAGACACTGCTGTCCCTGGGGGCCGAGGGGGGTCCCTCCCAGCTCTCCTTGCTGTCCCCATGCACAGACAGAGACACAGTGATGTGGACCCAGCTCAGCACTGCAGGCTCGTAAGCACACGAGGGCTGGGCCACCACGGCTTCCTGTCCGCTGTGCCCTGTGCCAGAAAGATTAAAGTCATTTCCTGCTGTCACCCAGCACAGCTGTCACCCACCACCAGAGCCCCTGAACACAGCCCCGGCCAGGCACAGCAGGGCCCAGCAGCCATTGCTGATGGCCTCAGGCTGCTGAGAAATTCCTTTGCTTCACCGTCTGTGCAGCAGCTTTCCCAGCAGTAAATCACTGGGACTACATGCTGCCCTAGGAAGGTGCAGCAGTCTGAAGCATTTCCCATCCCTGTGGGAATGGAGAGAGTCATCCCATTTTAACCTGCCCTTTAGGGCATATGCCTCACAAATGGGGCAGTTTACCCTGGAACATGTTTCACACTAATGAGATTCATTCTGCTGCATTTATTTATATCCCCTTCTCTATGGCAGCAGGATTAAAGGTTAATTTCTGCACTCCTGCTGCAGCCAGTAGGAGCCATCTTGTAATCACTCCATGTGAAACCAGGACTAGCAGAAGCAGCAAAATGAACCTGAATGGGCAGCCAGAGCTCTTGGCTTCAGGCAGGGATCAGGTTGGGGGTCAAGTTGATTATGCTGTAACTTCTGGGTGTCTTCTGCAGATTGTCCCCTGCTATGCCCAGCAGGGCTGGGCACCTCCAGCTCCTTGGGCATTAACTGAAACTGCCAAGGCCAGCACAAAATGCCCTACATGGATATCCCAAACGAGTGGTTTTTCTGCTTAGGACTGTTTCAAGCTTCACAGGATTCTGCTCCCCTCCTGGCAAAGAGGGGTGGGAGATCTGCAGGGTAGCAGCTCTCCTCCCAAAATGGTTTACACTCTTCTGCAAGACCCTTCAATTACAGAAGACTAAATGTTATTTAATTTGTGACCTTGTGTTGAATAAGACATAATTAAATTCTACCTCTTGTGCATTTGCAATGGGGAATTCTCACCTGTGATGCCAGATGAGTCCTAACTGTTCCATGCGTGACTCAGACACCCAAACTGCTTTATTAATGACTGTTTCAATAAATGTTCTGTCTTTATATAGACAATTTCCTGCCGTGTGACAAACCTGGCACGATGTCAAACCAAACCTTGGTCCCATGGTCAGTCCATACTGAGGATGAAGGCAACCCTGGTGATGCCAAGCATCCCTCAGGGCTGTGACACTCCTGGGATGTTCCTGGTGTCAGTCTGCACGAAGCCCCCGAGCCACCTCTTGTCACGCAGGTGGGTAATGGTTGGGTGGCACATCCAGGGCCCCTCATTTGTGTCCCACCCAAGTTTCTCTTTGGATGAGACCTCTGCAGCGCAGCAGTGGGGAGGGACTGGGTGTCTGGGAAGGCTCAAGCTTCTGTCCCCTCCCTTGGGCAGGGCCAGCACATCCCCCCGCACCCTTCCTGTCCCCCTCGCGTCCTCGGGGCGCTGCGGGCGGGACCGGCCTCTAGCGCTTTTTTTTTTTTCTTCAATGGCTTCAGCTCTTAATCTTCGTCCATCTCCCTCCTCGCACTCCCGTTGTACCTCGGTGCCGGAGCTCCCCTCTCCCCAGCACTCCGGGGGTCTCCAGCCTTTCCCTTCTCCCCCCGCGCCCCGGGGGTCCCCAGCCCCTCGCCGCTCCGTTCCCGGGGCTGCGCCGCCTCCCGGGCCCCATGACCGCGAGGACCCCGACCCGCCCCGGCCTCGCCCCTCGCGTCCCCTCGGACCCCGCGCCCCGCCCGGCCCCGGCCCCGGCCCCGCCCCGGGGCGGGCCCCGCCCTTCCAGCGCGCGCTCCCATTGGCTGCTGCGGCGGG